>JANEYF010001948.1:0-184627 GCA_029963845.1 Rhamnusium bicolor | reverse complement strand
CTAACCAGTCAACACAGTCCAGTGGCGTAACAATATGTATTAAACAGAGACGTTATCGAATTATTGTTATAAAATACAAATGTTCATCATTCAGCATATTTTTTTAATTGGAGGACAATTCCTTAACAAAAGATATTTTAAAATATTTCTTATTATTATGTGACGATTTTCGTTGGATGGATCTAGCGAATGTTTATTATCTACATATTCTACATTGTAACTAAATATACTATTTATTAATCTGCAATAGTCACATAATTTATATATTTTATATTTTTTGTTGCAATGGATGGTTTGAATAGAAATTGAACACTCTATCTGAATTTATACTCTCACTGTACCATTTGGTTCGTATTTTGTTACCATCTTATCTAGATGTAAATGTAATTAAATATGATAATCAGTCGTGATTATGTGTACTATACAGGGTGGGCCAGATTTTAATCGGGAATCTTAGCGAATCGATAGAATGTTCAAAAATAATATGGATAATAATATGGACTTATAGCTAGTTTTCGAGATAGAGGACGTTGAAGTTTTAATTTATTTTCAGTTTTCCCATATGTCTCCAGAAATAATTGAGATATTGTTCTGAAATTGGAAAGATGAACATTGCATCCATCCGGTTACAATCTGGCCCATCCTGTATAAGACATAAAAAAAAAGTAAACCTTACATATTGAGCCAGGTTTTAATACACAAATATACAGGACGGATCCAAGACATGAAAACAAAAACATTCTTCTTTTAAACCATGACCTAATATCTAAATATTTGACACTATACTAACTATAGCTTTTAAGGCATATAATTATGTGACATTTTTCTGATTTAGGCTTGAATTCACCCTGTAATTTTGTTTATTAAAACCTGAACCACCCTATATGTGTAATCAAAAAAAAGGAAGTATAATCTTTGTAAAACTATAAGTTGCGATACATTTATTTACTTTTTTCACTGATAATGCTATTTCTATAGGTTTACATAATCAATTATCAATCACTTAAACGTCAGATATGCCTTAGGAAGTCAATGATGGTTTACTTGTTTGCGTTTATGAGCGAAACCGTGACTTAATTATAGCTCAAAAAAAATAACGTTAAACTAATTTATTTATACATATTATATTTTGATTTCTATTAAAGTTTAAATTGATTTTTTGCCCTAGAGGAGGCCGACGTTGTGCGTAATATAAACCATGTACTGGTGAAAAAATGTTAGACACATGCGGGAAACCCTGATTAAAAACAAGGTATTGATATTAATAACTATCATGAAGGTCTCAATAAATTAAGTTTCGTAACGTTCGGAAGGATTCCCAAATTGAAACGTAAAAAGAGTTTTGGTTAATTTTGTCAATAAAAAAAAAGTATAATAGCATCATACACTACATATATGGAATGCTTCACACATGATTTTCTATTATGTAGTTTGTTTTATAACCATATTCCTTTCAATGCGTTTTTTTATAGATATCAACGCCTACAGCTTTGGACACAAATTATCTTTTTTATATTATTTTTTATTACATACTCCAAGAAATTTGATTTAATTCAGATGAAATAGAGATACATTTCATAGATACAACCCCTCGTTTCTTAGCATAACAAGAGTAAGGTGAAAACTTTATAAAATAATTTATAATTCAATAACGGACGTAAACAGAAACTTCCATTTAGATTAAACTATAATTTTATCCCCATATTTTTTACAAGTAACACAAACTTTAAATTATAGCCCCTTTCGGATACTTTCATCTTCTGCGTATAGAGGAAACTATTTTCTATCTAATTGTTTTTATCAACTATAATAAATAATACATCAATGAAATGAAATTCAATACATAAGTTCTTACCAAAAAATTACTATCCATATCAAATGTTGACCACTCACCTGAAACAAAACAAGAAATTAAATTAGTAGTGAATTGTTAATGAAAACATAGTCTAGAAAAATATGAACTCTGCATACAGTGGACAACAATATATGTACGCATGCACTTAAATTCTATATATTTGACAATATCAGTTGTTCCAACATCCGAAGTGACTCAGGGTTCAAACACGAGGCCGCTTTTAATTAACACATTTATAAATAAAGATGTGGCAGCATTTGTAACGTCGCATATATTTGTGTCTCAGATAACTTTAAAATACATCTATTATCCTTATTTCCTTCTTTTTCTAACCGTTATCTGCCTGCGGTCTATTTTCAAATCAGCTTTTCACCAGAGCATAACTCCAAACAAATCTTTTGGAGGTGGATCAAAAAATTGTAAATTAAAGAAGTACTTGTAAAACATTACTTACGTATGTTGGATTTAATCCGGGCCATAAAATTTTTGTTGCCACTCGTTTTCAGTTTGGTTTTCATGTTCCAATTTTTTTTAAAACTTGTTTAACATCTATTTTTTTTGCATTTTTTATTGAATTGCTCTGCAAATTCATTAAGGTCTGTGATTTTGTCGTTTTAATGGGCGGCCCTGGAGTGGGTTGGAATTTTTTGATGTGAAGATAACACTGACGTAGTTTTCCACGAAATACCAAAACACTATATACTGCACGACGTTCGTTTCGCCAATGAAGTTGGCATCATCTGGAGATGATTAAAGCTTTTTAATCATCTCCAGATGATGCCAACTTGTATAGCGAAACGCGCGTCGAGAGCAGTATATAGTGTTTTGGTATTCCGTGGAAAACTACATCAGTGTTAATAGCGGTGTCAGTCTTTAATCCATTATTTTAAAATTTTGTAACATAACTACAAATACTAATTGTAAGTTTTAATATTGGAGTTCTTGGATAATTTCTTCATCTGAAGACACCTTACACACGTTATGTATGTAAGAAAATAAAGACAATACAGAATATAAAATGGATTAATCACCGAGATCGAATCAATACTAACAACTTTAAATTTGTCTCAACTTGAAAGCACTGACCCTGGACGCGTATAGCCATTTCCTACCACTGTAGAGCGCACCAATATGCTGGCTTGTATTATTAATTGACAAGTTCAACTATAGTAAAGAAACGGACAGATCATACCAGGGTACAAAGTTTCTCGCTGTATCGTAGTAGATTTTGACAAGCATTTCATGCCGCGATTCAATGCACAAAGTCAAGATTGGACTCTGATATTTGTATTCGTTTCTACATAACAGTTTATACCATCGTCTACGACCTAACCCTTCTACTTTCAATCCTTCGCCACAATTCATGCACGTTAGTGCAACATCGTACAATACTCATCAGTAGAGTTGGCAAGTTGTGGGCTATTCAGTGGTGCAACAGCAGGTAGATAGATATCTGGTGAGGCAATGACCGGCTGGCGGACATATCAAAGCGAGCCGCGAGACTAGTCCATTGTTGTATGTCGTAGTGTTCACACGCTAATTTATTCCTCTCCGTTGTAGTTTATGTTGTTGTATTGTTGATAATTTTATTGGTTGTATTTTATTGTTGATATTAATTTAATAATAAATTATGTCATATGATGACAAAGTGATTAAATTTATCAGTGAATTCCCGGATTTATTCTATAATGGTGTTACAATAATTTGTAAGGTGTGCTATACAGACCTGATGTGCTGGGATAAATATGATTGTAGACTTCACGTAAATACTGTGCAGCATAATACTAAAAAAATTGCATGCCTTCGAAACACAGTTATTATCTGATTTATTGTTAATGCTAACTGCCTGTGATGTTTCGTTGCACATACTACATATATAAACAACCATTTCGGGAGTTCTGGAATAAATACAATCTCCAGGTGACGTCATCAAGTAGCGCAACGTTGCGTAACTATGTACCAACTGTATGCGAAGACATTGTAAATAAGATCAAATGTGTATTAAAAAATACACAGCTGTGGTCATATGTTGACGAGACGTCAGATTGTAAAAAAATCTATTGTACCCAAGTAACAACTCTAAGATACTTTTGATTTATTTAGGTTTTAAAAGTGCTTTAACATGTACAATAAAATGATAGTGGTTTTAAAATTACCTTAAGATAAACTAAAAGTTCTTAAAGACCACTGATTCTTATGCAAAGGATTTAATGCACTCTTTAAATTAAAATAAAAAAACTATTTGCTCCTAATGCCCTATTGATCTTATACTAGTTTTATAATACTCTTGACATTGGCTATTTTAAAACTAATTTGCTTTTTAAAGAATTAAATAGCAAGTTAGTTTTAAAACAATCCATTTTGGAACAAATGGTTTTAATGTAGTTTTATAGAGTATCCTTGATGTAGTCATTAAAACCCATTAAAAAAACTATTTTATCTTAAGCCTATATGCTCAATGAAATTCCACATTAAATCCTAAATATAGTTTTTACTTTTTTAAAGAGTAAATTAAGAATATTTTAAAGTTCAAAGGTTTTAATTTAATCAATTTGATTAAAAGAAATGCCTGTTGGATTTTTTGATGACTTTATTATAACTAATTCTATCCCCTCCATAATCGGAGAAAACACGCCATCTGCTCAATAAACTGATTGCTGATTTAGTGAACCAGTGCAGTCCGTGTACCTACTTTATGCATGAATGAAAACTAGAAGACATATTTAAAATGGAAAATATTAGTGACAAGTATTTTAAATTAAAACGAAGTCACTAAATCCAGCAATCACAAAACCGGCACAATTTTAAGGTTAGGATTTCATACGTACGCCAGATCCCTTTAAATCAATAAGGCCACGAGTTTGAACATATTAAAGCAACTCAGTTTTAAAAGGAAGAGTAAATAAATGTCTGGGAGAGTAATTGTACTTAAAGTGGTAAATAAAACGCTATTTTAAGTCTTGTAAGATTTAAAATGTTCTATTAACTTGCAATCAGTTTTTATCTAGACCACGCCATTTTTTATATAAGATACAGACCCGCCATGATGAATAATTTCAATAGCCAAAGAAAAAATATTATTGAAATATATGCGCTTTACATCCTCTTAAATAACAGAAGGACGGTGTGTCCAAACATGCAATTTAAAAAAAAATGCATTTGGATGTTTAGATGCAAAATAAAAATTGACGATATTTTAAAAAAAAATTTTTAGATAATAAAAAAAACATTATATTGATGGCGCTCGAGTTATGTAGAAGTATTTTATTATATTTTGTCAGAAAAGTGCCATCCGTTGGTAATTTTTACCAGAATAGTTTGCATTTGAATATTATTTTTGATCAGCTTTATATGCGTTACGTTTAAAATATTACCACTCTGCCCCATTAGAGACTTGCCGTTGTTTTAACTATTTCACGCATAGAGTTGTCCGACTTTAAAACAAAATAAAACCCTTTTAGGATTAATTATAATGATTCTCAAGGCAATTTAGTCTGCTGCAATTTTATTTTAAATGAAAAACGTTTAATACATAAATTTAAGGTTGCCTTGAAGAACTCTTTAAGAATATGAAATTAAAACTAAATGGTTTTTAATATAGTTTTAAAATTTAGTCTTCAAGACCCTTTTAGGATGGGCCCTTTTTGGCTAGAAGCTTCTTTATGGTGATCCTAAGCTTGTCTTGAAGATCATTTGGTTTTAATCGAAGTTTTATTGTATAATTTTAAAGCGACCTTGGAGATCTTAATAAGAGCATTAGTGTTACCTGGGTAAATAATATAATACATGTACTGGACCCTCTTAAACCGACATTTCCACTATTAATAACTAGCACAAGACTAACTGAGTATGCAGAACGATTACGCGGTTGGTTCTATTAGAAAAATTTGATCTGTCAACAAGTCAAGTGTTGATGTTTGTGACCGATGGTGCCGAGACAATGCGTTTGATAGGCCGTTCTTTTCAAGAACACGGTTGTAGGTTGCTACATATTACGTGTAAAGTGCATGCTTTACATCTTGTGGCAAAATCTATTCGACAATGTTTTCCAGAGATACATGCATTAATAGCAAGTACAGAAAAAGTGTGCCTTAAATCTCCTAAACGTCTTCTCGCATTTCACAGTGTCCTGATATTCCCGAACCACCACAGCCGATTCTTACACGTTGGTGGACATGGTTGAAGGCAGCATTTTATTATGCTGAATATTTACAACAAATAAACACTGCGACACTACAATTCAATTCAGATGAGGCTGCAGCTATTAAGAAGAGCCATACAAAATTCTAAGATATTTCCATTGAAACAGCTTTGAAACTATTCACAAGAACTATAAAAGACGACATGACGCCATCCAAAACTTACAAAATAGTGCGTTGTCGTTAGCGAAGACACTGCAAATAGTGGACGAAGTAAATCGACTGCTGCACTCTATAGGTGGCGCAAAAAATGAACTAGTTAGAGAAAAGTTGGCACGTATGTTAAAGCAAAACACCGGTTTTACCAGATTAAGACAAATTTGTGGTGGTACTGATTGGTGCAACCTCTGATCTGTTAAGTGCGTTCAAGGACTATTTTAAGTATGCCTGTATTACATCAATAGATATCGAACGGTCGTTCTTAAAATATAAGCATAGTTTTCACCACAGTGAAAATCACTCACGGAGACAACCATAGAAACATGCCTGCTGCTGCAAAGTTTTTGCAAATTTTCTTCTCCAGTTAACCAAGATAGTTCATCAAACTTGTAATAGGTTAAGTTGTGCATACATTGTTATAAATTGTAACAGTTTATTATTTTTGTTACTAATTTCTTTTATTACGCCTATTATGAATCGTACGCCTATGTCCTGCCGCACATTTCTGCCAGCTTTACTGATGAGTGATGAGTATGGTACCTAACTTACATTTCAGAGTAATATAGTAAATATTTATTAAAACTTCAGAAGCATACAGCTCGTGGTCTTACTGCACATTTACAAACCTTTAATTTTATAATTTAAATGAAAAGGTAATAGAAAAAGGATGATCAAATACCTAAAATAATAAAATCACTACGAGTCCTTCAAACATTTTCTTATTATTTGGAATTAAGTAGTTAAAAGAGCTTGCAGATAATAATGTTACTACTAATTATTTAATAATTAGTAATAAAATAATAACACATACTTTTTCGTTTTGTAATGAATAAAAATAACTAAAGGTTTTTTTCGTATCTTCGATTTTTTATGTGCGGATAGCTATAACTTTAAATAAATGAATAAAATAAAAAAAAACTGAATTAAAAAAAATAAAGAAATCTCATTTTCTTTTTTAAGATACATCATTTCGAAGTAAAAACAATGACCTTGTCAACCAAAAAAAAATCAAATACGATTGCTATAAGTAAAACTAACGTTGAGGTTTATATAACCCGAATCGAAAAAAATTTAAAAAAATGTGTCATAAAATGGAGATTTTTAAGTGTTCTAATAATGTTTGGCTCTCATAAATCTGAATGATTTTAAGCCTTTTGTAATATCGATATTTTTGAACCATATTCAAAAAAATTGTCTCAAAATTCTATAAAACTTTCATGATATAACTAAAAATTTAGATACATGCGTATGAAAAATAACAGAAAATGGAAGCAGATATAAATTAATGAAAACTTAAAGTTTACCAAAATGACTATTTAATTTTTAATATACTTTTGCTGACGCATTTGCCCAGCTTACGACTGGTCCTGTTATTTGCGCATTCTTAATATTAAAATAAACTAAATATTTGGTTAAGAAAAATAATTATGACAATTTTTATACTTTTCATAATAAATATACTTCACAGAGATTATGGCAGACGAAAATACCGATAACACCAATAACACTATTGACAAAAGCACAATGATTGATGCACCTCACGATATTTTATCATCTGGTACAATGACCTTTACATATATTAGAAAAGATATAAATAATTTAACTTACATAACAAAATTTTATCTGTCCTTAATTTAATATACTGAAGTACAACCTTAATATATTGAAATACGAGGATTCTAATGTTGAATGAAAACATTCGGTTTAATTAGTTCTCACAATAACCAAAACGAATGTTATTTCATGGTTATATGATTATAAAATACTACGCTTATTTTATCCTGAAAACTATTACATAATACTTTAAATGTAGCCTCGAAAACATAAATTTATCAGCGATTTAAAGGAAATATTGACATACCATTAAAAAATATACAAAATCGAGCAACACTTACATTTATTAAAATGTACCCCTACATTTTTTTGGTACAGTAAATAGAAGTACTACAAAACAGTAACTTTTACCACGTAATTCGTTATTGTATTAATTTTGAACAATTTTCTGGTATTTCTAATTACCGGTTTCATGTTAAAGCCGCAGATCCAAGATCCAATAAACTTTCAAAATATTACTTTTCTAAAGTAGTTACCATAGAATGTCACAAGCCACAGCTCACTTTCTCTATCTGTCTGCTTCTGTCTCTCTCCAACAAGCACTTCTAATGTTGGCTCTCGGTCACGCTGGTATATTATTGTCAGTTTATTCGATTTGATGCATCATCTCGGTCTCACCAGCGGGATATTTTATGAGACAGAACACATGTGCAAGGTCCATCCATTCATTTAAAATGTCAGCATTCTGTTTTTATGTGTAACTTGTGAACAAGTGTGTGCAATCAATTCAAATATTAAAATAATAATAAGTATTTAAGTTGTCTCGTGAAGTCACTAAGTAATTTAACTATTCATTCGTATCCCTTGTGTTAAAATGTTCATACGCAAGGAGTAATTATTAAAATTATGGTCCTTCGAGCCGGACATGAGTTTTGGATTCATACCGTTATTATAGTTACAGCAGAAAAACAGATAAATATCCGTCCATTCCTTTGTACACTATTTACATATTTATAATAATAAATCGTATTAAGAATATACGGAGGTTTTAAAACTATCGTTTAAAACTTAGAATTCCTGTCAATTTAAAAATAAACTATTTTTTATTTTGGAAAGTAAAATAAAGCATTTTCACATTAAGAAGAAACAAACAACCATTGTGGGTGGGTTATTTTCTCTTAATAATTTTTCACTCGTGTAGGTTGCACTCGAACAGTTAAGTAACAAATTTAACATTTATAACAAGTTTCTATTTCAATCTAATGATTTATTTATTTATATAAATAGATCTAGTTTAATTTCATGAAGTGTAAATATTATTCAGAAAAGTGATTCCAATGTTAATTTCATAATAAATAGAACAAATATTAGCATATTAATTAAAAACAGCACTTAAATAAAATTAAGCATAATTTCCCTGTCAAATCCATTAGATATACAATGGTTTTAATTTGATGGAAAAGTCGTTTAACTGGGTAACATATGTATATCAAAACTCCGCCCTTTCGAAAATCTGTACAACTGCGACATAGTTATGATACGTAACGAGTAATAACAATTCTATTTTTATATTTCAAAACATCAAAATCATGGCAAGCTAAAAATCGAGTATTCATTGCTCATCCAATATCCATGCCACAGACACTTATTGTTTCCACCGTACCCAGTAAACAAAAAAAACCTGTTACCATATTATTTTCGTGTAAAAAGATTAGCTCCGGTCTTTCTTTGGTTTTTTCTTGAAAATAAGTAAATCCAAAGATAAGAGCGACTTCCCAGCAGAATATTACGTAACAGCAGACCTGCCACCCTGAAGTTGTTATCATAAAAATCTAGAATCCTTTACGAAAAAGAATAGAAATTCTTTATGATTTAACGTAAAGAAAAGAAGGCTAATAGAACGTGAGTCTACAGCTTTAGCATTATACTTCGCTGAAAACTCAAAAGTTTTGAGGTTGGTAAGCATTTGGTCGAAATATTCATGTTAAAATCAGAAAATGTGAACATAAGTACGTTTCTTATACTAAAAGCATTTCTGAAAAGGCAGTCTGCTGAGTACAGACCTAAAAAAGGCGAACACTTTTACAAGGCAAGAGAAAACCAAATTTTTACTAGAACCACCCGATGAAAAGTTTCTTACGATAAAAGTTACTTTTATAATACGGAATATGTAGAGATGAACTAAATGGAATGACATCCGGTCACATAGAGGCCTTCCACGAGGTAAAACGTACAAAACATGTGGAAATATTACAACTGAAATAATTAGATAGGAAAGGCATTAAAATTATTAAGAATTTACATTACCAGCAAGTAGCTACAGGCACAACAGCTGAACTAACGACTGTTGAACGAGGTGTCCTCCAAGGATGTGTTCTTTCGCCTTTATTGTTCAATCTGTATTCGGAATATATATTTGCACTGGCGGCATTACAGCATGAAACTGACGGAATCAAAATTAACGATAGAATAGTGAACAATCTACGCTACGCTGATGCTACTGCCATGACTGCTGATAGTCTTAAAGAATTACGTTTGCTCTAAAAAATAACAACTGTGAAGGACTGTTTGGGCCCAGAAGTAATACTCGAATGATAAAGGTAATGATAGTATGCAGAATATAATCATCACAACCTAATATACAAATCTACAAAGATATCGAAGTAGTACAGAAACTGAAATATCACGGTAACTTGATCATTCAAGATTTGGATCCTAGGATGGAAATTCGTGCCAGAGTTATATAAGCGCGAAATACTTTCAATGATATGAAAGCTTTTCTGACACGATATAAGGGCGGCGTGATTTAGGTTGGATGAAACAGTCCTGGTTGAAATATATTATAAATTGGACATGCCTGGATGTCCAATCCTTATCCCGAGCTGCAAATGAACGAACAAGGACTGCCATGATTGTTTCCGACCTTCATTAGATGGTGACGAAACTTTAAGAGAAAGAAGACATTGAGGATAAAGAGTAGTGAAAATTTCAGATACAAAAACAAATAATCATTGAAGGTTCACAATTCCTAACAAGATAAAACATGGATTTAATCCTGCACAAATTTACCGAAATATGCAGCACTCCGCCCAGAACATGGTTGATTTTTTGTTCCATACTGAGTTGGAAAATGCCGTGTTCAAGTCGTCACAATTAATCAATTTTCCAAAATTCCCAGTCTTGTAGTTATATATTTGAAATTGCCCAATACGGAAATATATGAAGGCTTCACTATTACTCGTCTCAGGGGCTGACATTTTATTTATTTATTTATTTATTTATTTATTTTATTTATTTATTTATTTTATTTATTTATTTATTTATTTATTTAGCTACACTATCCCACAGTAAATTACCAATTACGGGATAGGAACGCAAACTATAAACAAATAGTGCAACAAAATATCTGTCGATAGTTACACAATATTCAACATTTAAATACATTATTTTATAAAGCATAGTTTTAAAATAGCAGTATATAACAATACAGAAATGATTGACAGACAAAATTAGAGAAAAAAAAATGTTATAAAAACAATTAAATTAACACAAAGTGACTAGTAGCTAATAATAATAATAAATATAGTTTAAAAAAACTAAAAAACACGCTTTTAAAGCACATCAAACTAAAAAGTGAAAAATAATTAGTAATATAAACTGAAAACAATAATGAACGAAAAATACTAGTATTATTGTGAAAAAGCGTGGGTTGCTCGATATACGAAAAATATGGCACAAAGCGCCCCACGCTTTTTTCACAATAATACTAGTATTTTTCGTTCATTATTGTTTTCAGTTTATTTTAATAATTATTTTTCACTTTTTTAGTTTGATGTGCTTTAAAAGCGTGTTTTTTAGTTTTTTTAAACTATATTTATTTTTCAATTTTTAGTTTGATGTGCTATGAAAGCGTGTTTTTTAGTTGTTTTAAACTATATTTATATTGCTTATTGATGCTGATATTATAACATATTACGATCCAAAAGATATTTCTGAAAAAAAAAAAAATTTTTATTTCGGCCGTGGGATTTGAACTCACGCCCGAGGAGTCTGTCGTTTCGCATCGACTGCCTTAACCCGCTCGACCACCGCGACCTAGCTGACAATCGTGGAATGTACTTACATATTAAGCCTTTCCTCTCACGCAGAGAATACGTGAGGAAAGGACTAGCTATCCTGATCAGGATAATGATATAAACTTATCAAATTATTGTATTGTTACCGGTTCTTCGTAAGTGTACAAAGTTTCAATTAAATCTGTCCGTTTAAAGTGGGTCAAAATCGAGTCCAAAGAGTCGGTTACACACAAACAAACAAACAAGCAAGCAAGCAAACATACAGGTGAAGCTAATAAAAACGTGTTAAAAAAGAGGAAAAATACAAAAAAAAATATTAATAAGCAGATTACTAATACACTACATCTATTAGGTAAATTGCTAATTTTTTTAGAATTTGTTCTTTATTTCCTTTATTTTACAATTGAATATATCAATATTGTCTTTAACCTCTGAATAATTAGAGCAAGCTTGAAAGAGTGGTGATGCTTTTAATAGGTTAGTTCGAGGAGTGGACAGATGAAAAAATGTTTCAGGAGGGCGCGAGGCTAATCTCGGTACGTTAAAGACAAGGTGTTGGAGAATTTGTGGACAATCAAAATCATATTTAATTATTTTTGAGACTGAAACAAAATCACACTACTTGTGGATGTGGTTCACAGGATATGTTACATATTGACAACATTCAGCATCGTTTTCTTATATAGATCAGTATTTTATGTGCAGAGAAAGACAGTTCACTCGATAATCTATTGGTTAAATTATTGTTCCTTTGAAAAAAAATACGGATTCTTGAAAATAATTCAAAGGCAGATTTCTTTTCATCAATGTTAGAAAAAAATTAAATGTGTCTCATGAGTCAGAAAACACTTCGTTACGAACAACAGAGGCAGTGATATGAAATATATCGTTAATAAAAATATAAACTCAAGTACGAAAATTTTGGAGAAGGGGCCTAATAGGTACTAATACTCTTAAATCATCGGCAGAAATCTTAGCGGTAATAAATCAAGGAGTGGTAATTTCTGTTTGGTCCATAACTTTCTACCTCTGAAATTTTAAATATGTTTCAGCACTTTTGAAATTCTAGATCAATTATCTACAAAAAAGGTAAGCTCGTTGTAAGTAGTTTCGAATAACCGTCTTCATAATAATTTTGTGTTGCATCTCATAATAATTTTCACCAAGAATGCAAACAGTTCACATAAATTTAATTCAAAGACGAAGAAAGCACCATAAAGTGTGATAATGTTTAGAATCAATAAAGGCGATTATTTCTACATAGTTCGAAACTTAAATGTATTGAGGGTGTTTTTTTAATTTAATAGAAATGGGACATTCATCTCTGTTTTCAAATTGTAGATAAGTTTGAAAATTATTACTACGAGATAAACACTAACTTTAATTTTATTTATTAATTTAATTTGTGGTTTTTAGATTGTTTGTTAATAAATAGCGTCTATTCTCTTATCTATAACGGTTCAACTAATTCAAATGGTTAATTAAAATGCAAAGACTTTGGGTTCAAGGCAAACTATGACTATAAAACAGTATGATTAAAAATATTTAAGATTTTAATTTGAATTGTAACAAATATAATAAATTGCTTAATTTTCCATACATAATGCTCGAATAGCCAAAAAACTTCGATTATAGTACTTTTGTATTTTTCTAGATTACAAGTATCTTGAGAAATTTTTTTGTGAGAGTGAATCAATAAAAATATCATTTTCTTGAAGGTTACAAGTGATTTTTGTAGAGATACACTGTTTACATCAAATTTCACACCTTAAAGTCGAAAAATGCGTTAATAATTTAAATTAAAATGATAACAGTTGTGGTAGATCTGTATGTTACCCACAGTCCAAAATTTGGAGCTTTTAACATGTTTTCTTCGAACTAGGAGTAATGTCCGTGAGTATGCCGAATTTCAACTGTCCGACTCTATTAATAATAATAGTGGACACTGAATTTTTTATCTCTATTTTTAGAAATGTTACCCCTATTTGTTTTGGATTTTGATTTTTATTTTGCTATGTGTATATACAGATCGAGACAGACCATTAGATACTAGCGGTATGCGGAATTTAAAGTCGACCGTTTGTTGTCAGCATGATGGAGCGATCACATCGCGCACGTCAGAATGGGCTTTTACAGTAGGTAAGGATATTGCCTTGCTCAAGAAGGAGGCCTTTTTGAGCATCTAATTTGAATTGCTTACTTATTTATTAACGTATTATTTTATTATTTAGAGTCGGTATTATTTTTCTGTATTATTTATGAAAATATTAACTTGTTTTTAGAATTACCTTATGTTGCGAAAAAAAAATCAATATTTGACTGTGTGCTGTTCTGATATTTTTCATAATTTTAGTGTTTGTGTTTTATACTATCTATGGCGTATCGGAAGAAACATTGAAATTGTGAAACATTCAGATAATTTTAGTAAATATGTTAATACGCAGACTTCTCTAGATGAATAAGCAACACTCCATCGTAGCTTTAGCGATACTGAAATCTGCTTCGTCTCGTATGCTTCTCCCGGCAAGCGCTCTGCGCATACCGCTAGTCGTGTATCTAGTGGTCTGGCTCGATCTGTATAAATATTGAGTGTGCAATAATTCAACTGGCTGGCTCTCGAAATATAACAGAATCCTCGTACCTATTTTTTTACTTTTGTAATATAAATGCCTTCACTGAGCAAAGAGTGGAATAAATTAATGATTTTAATAGCCTCTAACCCGACTAGAAACATTCTGAATAATATACAAAAAGTTTTGCCAGAATTGGGTCAGCCATTTTCAAGTTATCTGACGACATACATAGAAACAAAACACATGTGAAACGTAGAATCTCCTTTTTATTTAACTCAGTTAAAAAGATTACAGACATGGCTTAATTGACAGCCTTTACCATAAGTCTCCACCAATTTCTCACTGGGATAAACGTTGTTCTTGTGAAAAACATGTAGAATATTCGGCTGATTTTCTTTACTTTACATACTACCTATTTTCAATTTAAAATAATGTGATATGCCAGTATACAGAGCTTTTCAATATGGTGCCATTACTTTAAAAAAAACCTATTGCCTATAACAATAAATATAGTTTAAAAAAACTAAAAAACACGCTTTTAAAGCACATCAAACTAAAAAGTGAAAAATAATTATTAATATAAACTGAAAACAATAATGAACGAAAAATACTAGTATTATTGTGAAAAAAGCGTGGGTTGCTCGATATACGAAAAATATGGCACAAAGCGCCCCACGCTTTTTTCACAATAATACTAGTATTTTTCGTTCATTATTGTTTTCAGTTTATATTAATAATTATTTTTCACTTTTTAGTTTGATGTGCTTTAAAAGCGTGTTTTTTAGTTTTTTTTAAACTATATTTATTTTTCACTTTTTAGTTTGATGTGCTATGAAAGCGGGTTTTGTAGTTTTTTTAAACTATAGTTATATTGCTTATTGATGCTGATATTATAACATATTACGATCCAACAGATATTTCTGAAAAAAAAAAAAAATTTATTTCAGCCATGGGATTTGAACTCACGCCCGAGGAGTCCGCCGTTTCGCGTCGACTAAGACTTGCCCGCTCGGCCAACGACCGAACTGAGAATCACGGAATATACTTACAATATTAAGCCTCTTGCTCTCACGCAGAGGATACGTGAGGAAAGGACTGGTAATCCTGATCAGGATAATGATATAAACTTATCAAATTATTGTATTGTTACCGGTTCTTCGTAAGTGTACAAAGTTTCAATTAAATCTGTCCGTTTAAAGTGGGTCAAAATCGAGTCCAAAGAGTCGGTTACAAACAAACAGACAAACAAACATACAAGTGAAGCTAATAAAAGCGTGTTAATAAAAACTACAACATGATGATCCAACAGGAATTGAGTTACGCCACTGAATTATTATTTACATCTTTGTTCAGCGCCTGTAATAAAAAATAAGATCTTTTATTAACACAATTTATTTCACTCGTATAAAATGAGTGCCATAACAATAATATCTGATTTATGGACCGAAACGTAATAAAACACACATCACATTATTCTTGTGTAGTTACATATAAAAAGGTAAATGACACATATAATGATCATCAGGTAAAGTGAAAATAAATCACAACACACTTAATAACAATAATTCGCAATTTGGAAATAATATGCTGGTCATTGTTCCCATGTTTTGCTCTTTATTATTAAACCCATTTTGGATAGTACGAAAATTCTTGACTACGCGAAATACGTCATCACTCACCTTGACTTCTGCAACTATTTTACAAAGAAGGAAGTAAACAAAACGTTATGTAATTGCTATTTTGTAACTCGTGTTTTTGTCGTTTTAATTTATATAAATGAACAAAACGACGATAATTATTCTCGTATATCGACTAATTAGATAGGTAATATTTATTACTTGTCATAAAAATCCTTAGTGTCAAATTAATAAGGATGAAAAATTATGATTAAGAAAACAATTAGTAATAATAAAAACAGTACTGTCTACCATATTTATGTACGCGTTTGCAAAAGTCGGCTGGATCCTAAAAACGACTTTATCATAATTCTAAAATTATGACTAAAGCTGGCCGAGGTGGCTGGAGTACAGCCACGGTCTTGCGCTGGCGTCACACGTGCCGATTTAGAAGTGATTTACTCTGCAGTCTTATTTGAAAGGTTAATGCGTGAGGTTGTACCTATAAATTATACATAATGTCAAACGCGCCAAAGGGTAAAAAACGACCGTACGCGGACACAGTGAATAAATTTATCGGTGAATTTCCGGATTTATTCTATGACGGATGCAAAATAATTTGTAAAGTGTGCAATCAAGACTTAATGTGCTAGCACAAAACAGATTGTCGTCGTCATATCAATACCGTGCAACATCAAAATAAAAAAAAATGGCATGCCTTTGAAAACTCAGTTTATGTTTGATTTATTGTTAATTTTAATAGCCTGTAATATTCCGCTACACATACTGGATAAACAACCATTTCGGGAGTTTTGGAATAAATACAATCCCCATGTGAACTTACGTGAAGACATTGTAAATAGGATTAAATGTGTTATGTATTGACGAGACGACAGATTGTAAAAAAAATTCTATTTTAAATATTAAAGTACGTGTACTGGACCCTCTTAAACCAACATTTCCACTTTTACTAGCTAGTAAAAGACTAACTGCGTGTACTGGCGAAATAATTACACGTGTGGTGTTGGAGACATTCGAAAAATTTGAACTTTCAACAAGTCAAGTATTGATTTTTGTGACTAATGGTGCCGCGACAATGCGCGTGGTAGGCCGTTCTCTTCAAAGAGACAATTGTAGGTTTTTACATTTTACGTGTAAAGTGCATGCGTTACATCTTGTGGCAGAAACGATTCGAAAATGTTTTCCAGAGGTAGATGCATTAATAGCAAATACAAAAAAAGTATTTCTCAAATCTCCTAAACAGCTTCGAGCATTTCACAGACAGTGTCCTGGTATCCCTGAACCACCAGAGCCGATTCTTACACGTTGGGGAACGTGGTTGAAAGCGGCTTTTTATTATGCTGAATATTTTCAACAAATAAAAGCTGTGATACTACAGTTCAACCCTAACGAGGCTGCAGCTATTAGGGAAAGCCAGACAAGCTTTCAAGACGTTTCCCTTGAAACAGATTTAAAAACTATTAATAACAATTATAGAGGACTACACGACGCAATAGAAAAATTGCAAAATACTTCGTTGCCGTTAGTGGAATCGCTGCAAATAGTGGACGACGTAAATGCACAGCTACAGGCTATAAATGACGCAAAAAATAATCGCGTTAGTGAAAAATTCGAGAGTGTATTACAGAAAGATTCTGATTTTAGCAAATTAAGACAAATTTGTAATGGTGCATCTACAACTTCGTTAAGTGAGTTCACAGATTGTTTTACTTATGTCTGTATTACATCCGTAGATGTCAAACGGTCATTTTCAAAATACAAACATATTTTTTCACCAAAGCGAACATCGCTGACGGAGACAGCTGTAGAAACATACCTGATGCTATTATACTATAGGTCTTCCCCACTTTGTGATGACGACAACCAAACTACTTCATAAATCTGCTTAAAAGGGTGAGTTTTATACAAATTTTTATAAAATGTAACATTATTGTTAAAATTTATTTCCATTTATTGTACTTACTCAAGTATTATGATATGATGTAAACATATGAGTCATATGACGGCTCTGTCGGCCAGGTGACCTCGGCCAGCTTTAATTATGACATACTAGCGGCGGCGGCGATAGCAGCGGTGGTGTCATAGGCTTATGTGAGGTGTATCCGCAAGCCTATTGCTGACTTTATTTTTGGCAATTGAAACTATGAATTGTGTTTGCTAGATTATGAAAAGCAGCAGAAACATTGGTTCTGTAATTTTACTCACACAAGGAAGTATACTACGGCCCCTGTTACTAATAAATTTGGTAAACGATATTTTAGAAGAGTTTACCTTATACAGGGTGTCTCACCAGGAACTGCATCGATCGATATATGGAAAAGTACGCACCAGAATATTTTGAAAATTTAGAGAGCTACTAACGACAGTGTGTTATACCGGAAGTCGATACCAACTTGCTTATTTTAAATGGAACACCCTATATATTTTAGGGGTTTCGAAAAGAGCATAAAATTCTGAGTTAAAAACATGGATACCCTATGCCTAAACCCAGCCGTATCAGCGATATTTGACATTTTAAAAAATTTTGACAGGTGTAATGGTTTATAATAAGCTTTATAACTTTCTTCATGTAAAAGATATTCATTTGCTTTTTGGCTTGCAGAAAGACCATAATAAATTTAATAATAGTATATAGTATACCAAGTGTTCCATTTTTGACGTTACATTTTATAAGCTTCAAACCGCGAAAACTTGCTTAAGTCAAATGGAACACCATGTATTTTTACATCAAGTTATGTACAATTAAATTCCTTTTTTTCTATGTAAGCATTGTGGGGGGGGGTTAGTTATTTTTTTGAAATATTTGCGATTTTCTTAGAAATTCAAGAATTTTTAGTAAAAATTTTATCAAATTAACCATGATTAGAAACAATCAGTAATGTCAGTCATTCTCTTATGTCAAAAAGGCCACCGCGTTTAAATTACACCCATGAAAACTTTTTGAATGTGTTTATTATTTATGGAGAATGTGATAAAGTAATATCAAGAACTTGTAGTACATTTGTTACTAAATATCCACAAAAACGGAAAATAACACTAAACACTGTAACATGCCTATTAATTGGATTGAAGACACTTTGCATAAACTAAGATAAAATCAACTAAAACCATGATTCCATTTTAATTTAATAATTGTTCAAAATTCTGCCTTGAACCTCCACACATTTTTCGCACCTTCGGATTAGTTCTTCATGGGTAGCTCTTCTAATTGTATCCTGTGACAAGTTTTGAATTGCATTTCTTACTGTCTGCATACAATCTTCAATAATTGTTAATGGGCTCTCATAAACTTTATTTTTAATAGTTTCCCAAATAAAATAATCTAATATTGATCAATCAGGCGAGCGAGGAGGTCATAGGAAAGGTAATATTGGCGATCCATTGATCGTAGTTTCTTGTAAAATTTTTTTTATCAAATACGCGTTATGTGGGGGAGCACCGTCGTGCTGATAAAAATGTTTCTATGTTCGACGAGCGGTAAATTTTTTAATTTATTATTCAAATTTTGTAAAATATTTAGACATTTCACAAAAAAAAAACACAAACAAAGAATTAACCATACATATTAGCAGAAGAAGAAATCTTTATAACTTACTGTTTAAATTTCCATGATAAAATTCTAATGCCACCAGTCTATCGTTTCTTCTGGCACAGTAAACATTAAACTGCCAACTTTCTTGAAAATTTCGCTCCCTGAACACATGATGATTCAAGTCAGTCCAATAATGCGAATTATGTCGATTAAAAAGAATATTTTTGGTTTCCTCTGACCATATAATATTTCCCAAATAAGAATCGTCACCTACAGACCTTATTAGAATAATTGCAAATGTACTACAAGTTCTTGTATTACTTTATCACATTCTCCATAAATAATAAACAAATTAAAAAAATCTTCGTGGGTGTAATTTAAACGCGGGGGCATTTTTTGATATAAGAGAATAACTGATATTACTGATTGTTTCTAATCATGGCTAATTTGAAAAAATTTTTACTAAAAAATTCTTGAATTTCCAAGAGAATCGCAAATATTTCAAAAAAGTTGTAACTTAAACTCCCACAATACTGATATCAGAAAAAAAAAGAATTTAATTATACATAACTTGATGTAAAAAAATACAGTGTGTTCCATTTGACTTGAGCAAGTTTTCACGGTTTGAAGTTTACAAAATATAACCTGAAAAATGGAACACTTGAATTTCTTTTCAACTTTAGAGCGTAGCTCACCTTATGGTCTTTCTGCATGCCAAAAAGCAACTGAGTATCTTTTACGCGAAGAAAGTTATAAAGATTATTGTAAACCATTGTACCTGTCAAAATTTTTTAAAATGCCAAATATCTCTGAAATGGCTAAGTTTAGGCATAGGGTATGTTTTTGAGTCAGAATTATATGCTCTTTTCGAAAACCCTAAAATATATAGGGTGTTCCATTTATAATAAGCAAGTTGGTATCGACTTCCGGTATAACAAGAAGTGCCAGATGCTTGTAATTATTTTAGTTGGATTGACCAAACTGCCGTTAGTAATTCCCTAAATTTTGCAAAATTTTCTGGTGCGTATTTTTTCCTATATCAATCGATGCAGTTCCTGGTGAAACACCCTGTATAAACTCTCATCCTTTTTTATAGCAAACGATGTAAACGAAACTCGTAACTAAATTAAATTGTTTTGGAGAAATGATTAATGTTCTGTTAATATTAGTCAAACCAGATCCCTATATGTTTTTAAACCTTATAATTTGGTACACTACGATTACCAACTGGTGTTTGCAGTGTTCAGTACTAGATTGGAATTACAACAAGAAGTTGATATTACAAAAAGACTGCAGAAACATTGGTTCTATAGTTTGAATCACACAAAGAAGTATGCTACAGCCATTGGTATTAGCAGAGACTATATGTACGTCTCTGGTATTAGTAATTCTATCTTTGTTGATCATATGTTTGCAATTATTATATGTTGAAATGTCACTGTTATTCCAATATGGCAGTAAACACTTCGAAAATCAATTGGATAATCGTAGCATTACAAATTACAGACCTGGAATGGGTTGGAACCTTTAATGCGAAGATAACACTGACGTAGTTTTCCACGAAACACCAAAACACTATATACTGCAGTCGACGCGCGTTTAACCAACCAAGTTGACATCATCTGAAGATGATTAAAACTAACCTTATGCTAACAATGTACCCAATTTATACCTGAACTATTGTCACGGTTCGGTGAACCGTGACCCACTAACCAATAAAACGGGCTACCTGGAATTGGCCTTTTGTATCTTTAAAAATCTTACCAATACCACGCGCGATTCGAGGATCAAATGGAATCCATACAAATTTCGGATTTTCTCTTTCATTTTGAAAGGTAGAGGAATTTCAAAGTGACTTTAAATTTTCGTTTCCTAATTATTTTGTCAATTAAATTTACAGAATATCCATTACTCGCAGCTATATCCTTAATCAATGCCTTTTCTTTTTCAAACCTCTCCTTATTGTAGGGGAGGCCTAATAAACGATGGACTAGAAAATTAAAACTCGCCATTTTGTGTTGAGCATAATGGTGAGAGTCCTTAGGGATATATCTTAGAGTACTGGTATCTTTTCTGTATATGTCAAATTCTAACTTATTATCACTATTTCTAATTATTAATACATCTAAAATGGTAGTTGTCCAGAATTTTCAGTTTCATATGTTAATTTAACTGACGCGAAACGACTGTTTAATTTAGAAACAAAGTTGTCAATATCAGCGATTTTTGTATCAAACACTGCAAAAACATCATCCACATACCTAAGCCACACCCAGGGGAAATACTCGAATTCTTCTTTTGCTTCTGTCTTGAATTTGTTCATGAAGAGACTGGCAATGAATGGTGACAAGAGTTACCCATTGCTGTTCCTTCATGTTGTTCGAAGAAATTATCGGTGAATCGAAAGCAATTTTGTTTCATGCAAAGTTTAGTGAGTTTAAGATATTCTTTTACTACATCTTGACTGAGATTGTTTAATTCGAGTAAATCCCTAAGGTAGTCCAAGGTCTGTATCGGAACACTTGGAAACAATGAACAAACGTCAAAGGAGATCAAAATTTCTGTTACATTTCTGTTACATTTCTGTTACCTGGTTATTGGGCTTCAGGTTATAGGGTTATGGGGGTTATGGATTTTCGGGCTTAACAGCTTGGATTTTGTGTTTAAAGTCTGAGACACGGTTATATGCGTTTAAAAGTGCTGAAAAGTCTAAATTATTGGGTTTTTTGAGGTTATGGCAAGGCGCTAACGTGATGGACTTAAACGGACCCCGGATTCGGATTTAGCGACCCCGAAAACGTTTAGTAAACATGATCTGATCCCCAGACCCGAAAGAAATTTTTGTGTGTGGCTGTGTATCAATCTCTTCATGAATAGGTTCGAACCAGAAGCAAAAATACAAAAATGACTGATATTGACAAGTTGATTCCTAAATTAAACAGTCGTTTCACGTCAATTAAATTCACGTATGAAATTGAAAACTGTGGACAACTACCATTTTTAGATGTATTAATAATTAGAAATAGCGATAATAAGTTAGAATTTGACATATACAGAAAAGATACCGTACTCTAAGATATATCCCTAAGGACTCTCACCATTGTGCTAAACACAAAATGGCGTTTTAATTTTCTAATTCATCGCCTATTAAGCTTCTCCCTCATCAAGGCAGGTTTGAAAATGAAACGGCATTGATTATTTAAGTATACAGCTGTAAGTAACAGATATTCTGTAAGTTGATAAAATAATTAGTAAATTTAAAGACACTTCGAAATTTCTCTACCTTTCAAAATGAAAGAGAAAATTCCGAAATTTGTATCGATTCCATACGATCCTCGATTCCATACGATCCTCGATTCACCCGTAATATTGGTAAGATTTCTAAAAATACAGGTATGATAGTGGTTTATACATGGGGATATAAACTACACCAATTTTTAGGCAATCCAAAAGACAAAATTGAAACAAACGAGGAGTCAGGGATATACGAAATCAGCTGTAAAGATTGTAGGACAAACTAGAAGATCAATTTAAATTAGATTCAAAGAGTATATGGCTCATATCAAATATGGTAGAACAGATAAGTCTAGTGTTGTCCAACATGCGTTTGAGAACAACCATAGAACAGATAGCAATTTAAGATTAATGAACAATGTAACAAATATTAGACACCTGGAATCATTTGTACCTATAATAGTATGAATAGTTACTTAAAGCCAGTCCCATATATAAATAAATGGAAAACCAATAAAATTAAATACAAAGAATCCGCTTGCAACTAATTTATACTTTTCAAAATCACAAATACGTTCTTGACCAATTTGCTAAACTGCTTTTAAACGGGAATAATCGTGTATGTCAAACCAAAAGCTAGTAACATTTTATGTATCTTTGGGGTCAAACTATAATTTATTATTATCAAAATTTCATCTGGCTTAAGAAGGATTTGAAAAGTTTAGACGTGAGGTTCGGGAAAGAACTTATCTAAGTATAAATCCCTTGTTGGTTAAATAATTCAGATGTGGTTCAAACTAGTTTAAGATAAAAAAAAAATATAATTTAAATTATTGTTATCGCATAACCGTTTATCTGATATATTATCTAAATTTAGAGATGGCGGTAAGAACCAAAATATTTAATGCATTTTATCAGATACAGTATGTAACACAAGTACGGAATAAATTCATTCTTTGACTTTCAATTTCAATTACACATCTCTTAGTACACAAAATTGATGATCACAGTTTATGTTTCCATTTTCTTTAAACGGAATCGCATCTTTTTTTGTAAGTTTTCGATAGTATTCGGTTCTCTATTCAACCATATGCCATATGCCAATAAAATTACGGGTGTCATACAGAAAAAAAATATAGAGCGCCTCAATATGCACCTAAAAATAAACTACAAATGGATGTTGTTTTTAAGTGCATAACATCAAATATCAACAACTCAAAAGGTCTCCATCAAATGTCGCCTTCTTTCAAAATTTTCTTCAGTAAGCTTTTGCAAAATATGTAGCTATGGGAGACACTTTAATTTTTTTAAGATTTTCTGTATGGATGTTTTGCTGATATTCAAAATTCTTGAGGCCTGTCTAATTGCCATCTATTTGGTATCAACAAGATGTAGATCCATCGCATTATTCACGTAGAGTGAATTATTTAAACAAAGTTTTCCCTAACAGGTGGATTGACAAAAGTGGAACTATTGAATGGCCACCTCGGTCTCCCGATTTGACCCCTCTTGATTTTGAAGCATTACTAATACGACATATATGTTTTTTCAAAAACACCACTCAGGCCCGCGCCTAGCTCTTTTGGCGCTCTTGTGCATTTTAATGTATTTCGCCCCCAATTTTCATAACGCTGATACATGGGTAAAGGTGCAGGTAAAGTTTGGTATTATCCACCATTCAAAAATTATTTCAAAAAATATTTGATAAATTTATTTTTCAAAATCAGAATATTTTTAGCAGTGTAGAAACTGTAACCTACGATAATATTTTTCGGACGTATTGATTGAACTATTACTGTTTGAAAAATTCACATTATCATACTTTGTGTTAGGTAGTCTATCAAATATCTAAAACAATACCAAAATATTTAATTCGCGATAAGTAATTCGGTCCTTTCGTCTCAAAGAGTAGAAATAAATAAAACATAAATAAATAAAACATAACACAAAAAGGTGAAGTGGGGTAAATGTAAACTAAAATTCAAGGGGTGCAAATTCAAACCTTGATAAAAACTTACCTTTTGCGTCAAAAACTAGAAGATTCCTTGATCATTCACCTAACAGTGGCAATAGGCAAAATAGCTACTTTATGTTTCAGGTCAGAAAAATATATTTTTTTAAAATATTGCCACCATATCACATTTGCCTCGCACTTGGAGCAAATGTGATAATATAGTCGCATATGTCATACGATTTGTAACGAATGTGTTCGTGAGGCTAATGTAAAAGAATGATATTTTCTCTATATTTTCTTATCAGAAATTTTGTTTTATTTTAAATATCAACAAAGTTGTTAATTTTTTATTAAACTGAAATACAATAATACTTTTTAAGTGAAAAAAATACAACCATTCATATGCCTCAAGGTATAAACAAAAATGTTCTGCTTTTTTTAACAAATATTAAGGCCGTCAAATTTCATGGCAAAAGTGATTCCATGTCGGTTCTCTATCGGATCAGGGAGTATTTTCAGTATGTTGGCACTTTCCACGATATCTTCATCCTCAACATTCGGCCAAATAAACTTATTTTTTCTAAATCTAATAAACCTTATAAGCCATTCATCGGCTTCATGTTTTTCGATGATTTTGTCGACATAGTGTTTCATAGATTTTTTTCGTGGCATATCGCACCAGCACCCACCTATTAACTTCAATCGTTGTATTGTCATCTACAGGATCGTTAAGAGAATTTCCAAGTTCATCCAAAAATTCCTCTTCTTTATCTGAATCTTGATAAAGTGGTACTTCTGAATCTGTGCTTGAGGAATTAGTCTCTGCTGATTACCTTTTGCTGTGATTTTTTCATTTTTGTTCCTATTAAATCTACTGGAGGAATTCACTTTGCTGTAATAAGTGCAGCTTCGGGTGTCAGCCGTTTTTTAGGAATTTTTGGTATGTTTGATTTTGTCAAACACATTCTAAGAAGACTGTTTCGAAACTATGATTCACTAAAAAGGTTGATGGCTTACGTGAACTTGAAACACTTGGTTGCATAGCAGTGGTACGAATGCTAAGTTGAACTGTGTTCTGTATATTTGGAACATTGGTGCCAGCTAACTCATCAACGTCACCTGTAGCTTGAATTTGAGTGTTAATATCATTTGTGACATTTTGGGGTGCAGAATTTGCAGCATCCCATCGCTTAAAAGCATCGACATAAAATTTTTCTCAAGCCACAACTTGCTCATTAAATGGTACTATCTCTGCTTTTCTAAATTCATTTATAATTGGGGCTGCTGGTGTCTCTTTCCAAACATGCGAAATAAATTGAGAAAACATTTTTTTCAGGTAACTTCCGTCCCATATTGTGCCACTGCCATTTAACCAACTTTTGATCCCAGGCAGTTTTCAGTGATTTAAAAACAGCGAGGTCTAGCGGCTGAAATAGGTAGGTCATATGAGCTGGTAGTTTCAGAATTTTTATGCTTTGCTCTTTGGCTAACTCAATTACTGTTGGGGACACATGTGTTGAATATCCATCGTAAATAAATAGAGCAGGTCTTTTTTCGCCCAATGCTGGAATTACTGTGTTTTTGAAGGGGTTTCGGAAAATTGTAGAATCCATCCACCCTTTATGACCAGCCGCATAGGATATTCCCAGAAAAATATATGAAGTGGCTGGCTCCTTTAAAAATTATTAAGAATGGCCCTTTTGTCCAGAAGCAGAAGCCAAGAGACATACAGTGGTGTTCTCACGTGTTGGTGTGCTAGTAATACGAGATCATGGTTTCCCTTTTTTGCCTACCACTTTCGTTTTGCTTGGATCCATGCAGAAACTACTATCATCTAAATTCCAAATTTGGGAACCTTCGTCTACAAGCTGCAGCTCACTTAAGGTTTCATTCAATAACAAAGTAGCCGTAAATAATAAATGGATTCGTTGCTTTTTTTCTGGCATATTCTACTGACTGGGGAATCTTTATGCTTAAATTATACATTTTTTTAAAACAAAGAAACCAGTCTGTACCAGGAATCTCATCTTCAAAAGTATTCTTCTACAAACTCAGCAACCAATTGCAACACTTCCTTCTTGGATAATCCAAAACCCCATTTTTCCAAGGTAGCGATTCCTGCTGCCAATTTCTCTTTCTGTTACCTATTTATTGTTGTTAAACAGCCCTTATTTGCTTTTCTTACGCTTTATGTGCCTTTTACATGACTGTAAATTATGCAGTTTGGAATACTGTAGGTTTTAGAAGCCCAGTATATATAATCATTCTTCTAGCTTTTATTGCATTCACAGCCACCTATTCGTCTATATTATAAGGTACGTCACCGCCCTTTCTGCTGTAACAACGCACAATGTACCATTTTGCCTGGAGAAATGGGGCAAATGTAATAATATACCTTGGTGTAAATGTAACATAGAGTATGATACATTTACCCCAACACAAACGCCTCCGTGGGGTAAATGATTCACACGCCGGTAAAAAAAAAAACAAATAAACAAATCTTTAATTCGCTATTAGTATATCCCAAACAAAGCGCTTTTCTAGCTTAGTAACCAAAATTTCAAAAAACTTACCGTAATACGTAAATAACCATACCAATCTAAGAAAACACTTGTTCGACTTAGTTCATAATCTCACATGCCACTGCTGCGAATGACGTTTACTGCTTTCTAACTGGGTCGGTAAAATTCTATTCTATGGACATACGTAAGTTCAAGGAAGTTAATATTAACTTGTTCACCGACAGAGAAAGAAATTATGATTAATTTAAGAAATATAAGAGCCTCTATCACATTTGCCCCATTTCTATATTTACCCCACTTCACCTTAACTGAATGAATACATATAATAGAGTGCAATTCTTTTTATTTATTTTTTTTTCTATCATTATACATTTTATTTGCTAGGTATATTATCTTCTATTACTTTTGAGGCCTTTTGGCGCCCCTTACGCCTCGGCGCCGTCGTGCACCGCACGACTTTGCCCTTATTACGGCGCGGGCCTGACACCACTATTTTAAGTGTTACTGTAAATGACTCTTAAAGTCTGGATAACATCAATTACTTTCGATTTCAATAAGCCCGTGAAATTTAACCAGTTTGAAGATAATATCACTATATGTATCTTGTTTTGTTACCTATTTAAATATACATATTTTAGTAGCGATACGAAATTGTCATTTTATATTTTTGTTGTTATAAACAATATTAAAACCATCCATGAACTTATCTTATCCAAGTTATTCTTAGCGTGAGTATCAAATACGTTATCATCCATGTTTATTCAGTTAGGTAACTGATAACTGGCGATCATTTAGTCATGGCATGAATATATCTACATATGTATGTAGACAATAATTTAAATGGAGAATTAATTTCTATCGATATTCAAAACAACAGTGGTCTTGAGTATCTATGGTTAAAATTAAAATTGTTTAGCGGTTAAGTGTAAGAGTAGCCTTAGCTAAACCTCGCCGAGCATTCCCCAACATGTATCATATTATTGTAAATACAGTCTTTTTTTTAATATTTATTCACTATTAATAAAGACGTTTTATTATTATTATTATATGTATATTTGAAATAGAACACGTTAAGTAGTAAACGCAGATTAGTGATTCGATATAAAGAACTGGCCTACTATCAATAAAAACACATATTTTATCAATTTCTTCAAAAATTCATAAATCTTGATTTGCAAAAACAATCCGTAGAGACGAAAAGTGATGAGATATAATAGGTATACTTTGTTGTTTGTATCTTTGCGCGTACGTCACAATCACAAGCTGTATGAAGTAAATAAACTGGAGGTCATCTTTACTTTTGAGCAGTGGAGAACAATATTTTTTATATAATTCATCCATCACTGAGAGAATTACATTACCATTACATTTTCATCTCCTTTACTGCAGCTACACGTCAGTAAAATATATCAATGAAATTTTGCCTGCCATTGTAAAGCTTATTTCAAACTTATTTGCAACATAAAAACATCGGCTTCTTGATGAAGGCATCAAAGAAGTCTACGTTTTTTATGCTGCAAATAAGTTTGAAATAAACTGTATAGATATAGATATGTTGTATCTTATCTTTTACTGTTTTTTATTTATTGCAAATTTTATACTACCCAGCATCTGCATGGTTATCAGGTTCGCCATTGATGAAAAACAATTAATTTGACACGTATTTCTTGCAAAATAATTTAATAAATTCAAAAAACTGCGTGGTTTTGTGTGTCATATTATTTGTGAAAACGTTTACTTTATTAGAGCGATACGATATGTTCACCATTTATAAAAAACAACAAGAATTTTTCAACGGGCAATATTTTACTTGCATAATAGTAGTTATAATAATAATTATAATGCAGTTTACCTTTTCAATTTATTAAATTATTCTGTAAGGCATAAGTGGCTAACCTAATAACCTGGTAGATGCTGGTGGTATAAAATTTGCAATAATTAAAAAACAGTAAAAGATAAGATACAACCTATGTATATTGTATATATCTAAAATCACAAAAAAATAAAGGGTATTCCATTAAAAAAAAAAAAAATAAGTTTGGTTTGTGCCGCTTTTATAGGACCACCTGTATATTCTTTGCAGTGATTTTAAGAGCGCATTTGACTCGCTACAACTTTTATTTAAAAATAAACAAAATATAGGGATGGGTCCTTTCATTGGATAACCCTGTACAAAAAAGCAGCTTTAATGTATTAATATTGTTGAAGTCGTTAGCATTCCTAATAATGAACCCTAGGGCTCTAAAACAGATGTATTAACATTGATGTTATTCACAAATAAGAGCTTCTGATCAAACGTTACCACACGTTACACCTGAGTCTTGAAATATAACAGGCCTATTTAAAATTGTGTCATTTAAGGTATTATCAAAGATAATCATATTTGTTCTGCTACTAAAAGTCATGATATTACATTTAGCTACATTCAACAGTAACTTGTTCGCAACGCGTCAATTGTTTATATTTAATGTCATTTTGTAACTTTATGCAATCTTCACCGCTTCTGATATTGTAGTATAAATTCATGTCCGCTGTAAGCTATTTACGTGTAACTCACAAATAATATCGTTAATAAAAAATATTAAAAAGGAGAGGACCCAAGTTGGACCCTTGAGGAACACCGGAGGTTGCTAAGATTTCGACAGACTGATGATCAGAGCAATCAACATATTGCTTACGATTTGTAAAGTAAGATTTAAAAAGTTCTAAGGTACTCAGTCAGAAACCAAGATCTCGAAGTTTACCAATGAGAATGTTGTGGTTCAATCTGTCAGAAGCCTTAGAAAAATTGGTAAAAATGACATCAGTTTGAGGTCCAGCATCAATGGACCCCGCTAAGAATTGTGTGATGCAAAGTCCAAGTTGAAATGGACTTAAGTAATTGTGCATAAAGTATATGTATATTTTTGTATTAGGACGTCAAACACTTTAGAAAAATTGTTGGCTATGTTAATATGCCTGTAATTTTCTATATTGGTTTTATTCTTCTTTATGCATAAGAGAACTCAAAATATTTGACAATAAGCTTATTTTGGCTCATTAAGAGACTTCTGCGAGAAGAGTGTATCACATACAATTTAAGTAAGTGTCATCATTATGAATTTCATTTCGTGTAGGAACTTTCCAAGGACGATGCATTTTTGAAGTAATTAATAATAACAATTTAGATCCTCTCAGTAATCAAATTGTAGCGATTACAACTTTGCCCCAACAACAAGCAAGAATTAGCCAACAATGATGTATTGTTGCGGCAACATAGAGCTCTATCACATTATAGAGTGAATGTTCACCCTATCTGAACCAAGTATTTCCACAAAGATCGAGCGGCAGAAGAGGATACATTGAGTGGCCACCATGCTCGCCAAATTTTAGTACTCATGATTTATTTTTTTTGGGCACTAAATCTATAAATTAATAAAAAAAATGATAGTTTTAGTTTAGAAAACCTAGAGAACAGGATATACATACCCATTCACCAAATATCTCCGGAATGGTTATTAAAACTTCTTGACCATTCCAAGGCATTTGATATTGTCAACAAAAAAATTTTGAAGCATAAGGCAACATTCTCCCATAGTTAATTTTATATAATATGCAAAACAGATCCTTAGTTGTAAGTTTAAACTAGGAAAAAATCTAATATACATATTGTTATACTTGGTGTTCCTCAGGGTTCCGTATTGGACACATTACGGTTTATGCTCTTTGTTAATGATTTACCCAGTTAAAGGACGCATGATCAGATAGCGATTATTGCTGATAACACAACGATTACAGTATCAGCAAACACACTCGAGGGGAGCTTCAAAGTATCGTTTATAAAGTGATAAAGTCATTAAGCGTATGATGATAAAGATACAAACTCATTTTCAATGAGGCAAAAACTCGTTCATATTAACTTTGGCGCCGATTCACATGAATGTCACGCTGGCACCTCTCCACATTCCGCCAGTTTAATGATTATAGATTCCAGAATCATGTGCCCTAAACGGGCGGAGAAAACCTAGAATGACCGCCTTCTACCAGTGGCCTGCCAAATACTCAACTAATCTTTGGCAGATCGCTATGAACAATATGTTTTCCTCTATACTTTTTTTTAATGACCATAAACTCTCGAATCCTATCTAGACCTGCTGCTTGATGGTATGCTGTCAAATTTAGAGTGTAATGTTGGCGTCTTAATTTGGCTGCTATAAGCTGGATTTTACATGTGTATGCTTTACCTGATATTACTTATTCCACCACACTCTGGATTCGAGAAGCGTGCTGTCTGGCTGACTAGGTTGCCTTCCATCTTTTGTATACTCCGTGTCACTTAGTTTTGTTAACTCCTCTAGCGGTGTTACCCTCTCGCGAGGAACGAGTTTCTTTACGGTGCTGTATCCTGCACAGTTAATCTGTCAGATATCTGCCTCTTCCAGAAGTTCTTCGTCGACGATCGCATCCATTCTTGCCAGGTTTTGTGGCTTTAGGTAGCTCTGGTGTTAAGACTAACCCTTGTTCTTAAGTCTACTTCGACGTAAATTATGAGATGTTTCCCATCAGCTGTTTATTGCCGTGATTGCGGCTGGCACTACGGGGTGCCCTCAGATAATCTGTTCTACATAGGAAGGATACCTGATATCTAATACGTTGTTCAAAGAAGGCGTGGTGTACTGTATCTCCTGCACATTTTCATCGTTGCGTCTGTCATATTATTATTATTATTATTATTGCTCTGGATTTTACATAAAAATACTTTTAGTATCCACAATTTTAATAACTCGAAAAACGTTTACATAAATCATTTACTTTTCCGATAATTTATAGCAATCAACTAAAAATTATGGCGCCGAGGATACATAATTTTTGAAAGGCCTCAAGGACAAATATTAATTATTAAATATAATGTGCGAAAATTGACGAGATTACACACGCTTCTTAACAGTTTTTACGACCTCGGATACGATTTTAAGCTTTAATGGGACGTTAATTATAATAGTGGTGCACAAAAATTCGGAAAACATAAACACTTTTATAACAATAGCTAATAAATATTAATTATCGTACAAGGAAATCTCGCCGAAATTTGCTATATATACACTGTTCTAAATAATGAAGGAAGAAGGTCAAGAGAATTATTATAATTATAAATGAAAGAGTATCAGCATCATCAGTAATAATGAGACACAAGTGTCGATTCAGTTGCTCTATTTTATATTTTTTGGTCTAAATATATTTAATGATGTAATTACATATTTATTACGTGAAATATTACTAAATTAACTATATGTATGACTTACAAATTATTTTAAAAAATTTTAAATAAATCTGGGACAAAAAGATTAGTCAGATGATTTTTTTGTCCATACAAAAAATGTGGCACATCTAGAAAAATATTAACGTTAAAATGAAATTACTAAATGTAAAACAACTTCTTCACTTAATAGTTTGCCATGGCCTCCTCACAAATATATTTAATTTTTCGAAAATTAACCACTTTTTCTAGAGATAAATATGACAAATGATATACTGTTGGAAAGCTAATTTAACTTGTAATGGAATTATGAAATAATTTACAGGGTGTTCCATTTAAAAAAACACAAGTTATGTCTATATCTCAAAAACTGAGGCATGCATAATTTTCTTTTTATCTGCAACGGATTCTACTCAAAAAAGTGCCTTAGGAATTTGTCGATTTTCGAATCGACACGTGGTAATTGAAATATAGAGGTCATCCAAAAATGCCAATTTTCCAAACACGCTCGGTAGTCGAAAAAGATCGCGGTTTGTGCCATTGTTTGTTTCTCGAAAATCCAACTCGGGACACCTACATTGGTTTTTGTCTATCTGCCATAGTTTTAGAGAAAACCCCAAATCCCATCTAATTTGCTCCACCCTATCCAGGGTGATTTTATGAGAATCCCCCCTCTATTTTCTTATTATATTATTACAAAAAAATGGCAAATACAAGACTTTATGTAGATTTGAAAATAACATCAGAAAAGCAATAAAAGCTCACACAAAATGGCTACAGTTATTATTTCATTATTTTTTAAATTGAACATGCTGTATATTTTTACATATTTGAATAGAACGCTTTCTCACGCACACGATGATATAGGAGTTAATGGGTCTTATCTCTAATACTAAGGGAGATACGAGGGAAATTTTGTGTAAGTCCCTCTGGAGTCCATTGGAATGTTCTCACCCCATACTTTCATTGTAAATATCTCTCTTTAAGTAAAACTAAGATTTGTTTTTGTTTTCAAGGAATTACTTGTTTTCTATTCGCGTTGTTGGCATTTCTTGCTTTTTTAAATTCTGAATCTTTAAATGGGTCGAAAACTATTAGCATGCTTTCAGAAATATTTTTCTTGGATTATTTTGGCTCTTATATTCCATATTGTCTCAACTTCTTTATAATCTCCCCCTTTTGATTTTTTCATATTCGGTTAACATGTTACCAATTTCCATTGTAGTTGTGGACTGCTGAAGGGAATTATCTCATTCACTACAAAACATTTCAAAATCCCTCCAGATAGAGACTTTCGTAATTTTGGTACCTGTTGGAATACTTTTGACAGGTAGACTTTTAATCGATTTTAACCGCATATCAAGGCACAAAACTTCTAAATCTATATTTTTATTAAGTTATTTTGATAGGAATATTTTAATCCCCAATAATCAATGCAATGACGGTTTGCGCATTTAGAAGCAATACTTATATTGTTATAACAGCCACAAAATTGACTAAATTAGTATGTGTACTAATGATAGTTTGTGTACCGATTACGCTTAAAGACAGCTGAATATATGTTCAACGAATATCCGGACTCTATAAAAAATAACCATTAATACAAATATTTGATTTTTTTTTTAATTATATGAAAGAAATTTGCATTTTAATGTTTCAAAAATATTTTATTAGAAACTCTACACGTGTTTCGACCTTTTTAGGCCTTTGTCAAGAGTACAGGGAATACTGAACAGTAAAATTTGTGTTCATTGTTTATATATAACCACATCTGGTACCTACTATAAAACCATTGTAAAATATGTTTTTATAAGTTGAATATTACTTTATTTTTTAAATCTAAATTATTTTATTTAAAATATGGTGGCCGGTAAAAATTTGTTGTTCATTCGTTAAATTTTTCTTATTTTTAACAGATTTACTTATTTCTAATTGTTCTAATAGATCAACTTTCTTTCCTTTCTTTTCCGAATGGAGTAATTTGACATTATTTAAATCTATAAAATAACTGTTTTCTATACAATGTGTTGACATGCCCGTTCGATATATATTGTTTACAATAGATTTTCTGTGTTCCTCGAATCGCTTTTTTTATATTTTGTCCAGTTTGTCTAATGTATATAGCATCACAGTCACTACATTTTAACTCATATACTCCTGTTTTATGTAGCTTTTCAGTTTTGTCTTTATTATTAATTAACATTTTACCTAAATTATTTTTATTTACTGAAATTGTTCTACATCCCAGTTTATTCAGTTTAATACTAACTCTATTGCTGATCTTAGGCCTATAATTAATACATTTATATCTCTTATTGCATTCCTGAGAAGAAGCGGCATAAAACTCTTTACGTAAATTTTTCTTTTGTTTGTTTTTTATTAGTTTATCTATTAGGTTTTCTTTATAGCCATTGTTTCTTGCAATTTCTTTGATTACGTTAACTTCTTTTTTTAAATTCTCTTCGCTTAATGGAAATGTTAATAGATGATGTATGTAGCTGTGGAATGGTGCCATTGTTATTTGCAATGATTGTTTAAATTTACTATGAATTGTTGTATCTGTGCAAGTAGATTTACGATAAATGTCAAACTCTAAGCTATTATTAATATTTTTATATTAATGTCTAAAAAGTTTAAGCCCTCGTCATTTTCCATTTCTAATATGAATTGAATTTTCTGATTAAGTGAATTTAGAAGACCTAAGAATTTATTTAACTGCCTTTCCGTACCTTTCCAAATGCAAAACACATCATCTACGTGGCGGGTCCAGAAAAATATGTTTTTAACTAAAACGTTTTTTGTATTAAACAGTACATTTTCACAATCGGACTTAAAATTTCAGCTAGTAAGGGAGATATGGGTGAAACCATTGGTAATCCGTCTAATAATTTATAAATTTCTCCGTTAAATTTAAAATTCTTTTGGTTAGTACAATTTTTAATCATTAAATTTAGTTGGGTTTTAATGTCACTGTCAATATTGGAGTTATTTATAAGTTTGTCTATTATTTTAAATAATATCTGCAACGGGATTGACGTAAAAGACTTTTTACGTCGAACGAAACTAATTTTGCGTTACGAGGAACTGTGAAATTTTTTACTTTTTCTATAAATTGAAAAGAATTTTTAATAGAATACTTAGATTCGAAGCTTGTGAGGGAAGGCAATAAGATATTTAATTCCTTGCAAAGTTTAAATGATGGGGCGTTTACGTAGGATACGACTGGTCTAATGGATATATTTTCTTTATGAATTTTAGGAAGTCCATAAAATAATGGCGGTGAGGGATTCATTATTTTGAATTTATATATTTGATCTGGTGGGATAATTGATGCACATTGTTTTATGGTTTCTAACGTTTTTGCTTGATACTTATTAGTTGGGTCATACTTTAATTTTATTATTTCATTTGTGTTTAAAATTGAAAATATTTTTGTGTTATACTCATTTTCCGTTAAAATTGTTATTGTGTGACCTTTGTCAGCTTTGCAAAGAATTAAATTGTTAACCTGAATTTTCTTTTTTATACTTTTTACACTTGCTATTTTTGTTTTATTATTTTTACATGATTCTATATTATTGAATATTTGTCTTAAAATTGGTTTAAATTATTTATTATGCAAAGTGAATGTCGAAATATAATTTTCTCCTCTTAAATAAACGGACAGTCTTGTATGGCCCCGGGTGGTGTAATTCGGGCCAAGTAGGCAAAATCTATTTTTAGCATATTGCAACAAATTATTTTTTTTGTCTATTTAGTGGGAAGTTTAACAGGTCTAGATACTATTTTAGAATCCGAGTTAAAAAAAGGTTGTTTACCTCTTTTGGTTAGCAAAATAATGATGTATAATATTATAACTGAAAAGAAAGTTGGCGTTCTACAGCTGTTACCAAATTGTTATAAATAATAACAAACGTTTCAAAATACTTTCTACTGAGCATTAACCTATAGATTAACATTATTATTGTTGAGGTATTATACTATCACTTGACATATTAAATCCAGTTCTGTTACATGGGTTTTACATATAAGAGGGACGTAGATACTAGACGGTTATTTCTGTATCTACCGCTGTTGTAAATTCATCAATTTACTTTCCGAGAATTACTGTAATGTAATAAATTACGTTACTGTTATTATATCAATTATATGTTATAAAATAATGATCCTTTATCTGATAATTACCCTAAATATAAAACTAATAACATTTATGAGTTTTTAAATACCGTAAGTGTCCACAGCTTATTCTGTGAAATCTATTTCTGTCCGCCACAAAATTGTCATTTATAACAATAATAATACCACCCAAGTGGCCTTATACGAGAGCGTATAGATTGTAGATTTTTAAAATTATTTCTCGTTTGAACTGTAAATAATTCAATTATTTCCGGTCAAACTACAAATTTTATTATACCCAGTTTGAACCGTAAATATTTCAATTATTACCAGTTCAAACTGCAAATAATTTAATTATTCCCACACTCCCAGTTTGAACTGGGAATAATTTAAATATTTACAGTTCAAGCTGGGAATAATTTTAAAAAAAATTCAAAGTCCTTATATGCTTGCTATCTTGCCCATCTAGAAGCCGTTTTTATAAAATTTTTAGGCGTAGAATTCAAAAATAGTTTTAACATTTAAGCCAGGGTACTCCTTAGACCGCCATGTTAATTACTTCCTGATTTTTAAGAGATATTGAAACAGCACATATTTTGTATTTGTACCATGGCAAAATGCCGATAACAGCAAATGCTTTCAAGGCAGTACCAAGTAGAGCACCCTATTTTACTTCCAAAATGATAGCCAATACATGTTTGCAAACCATATAACGTGGAGTATATTTTTGATGCAAATCATTTGCTATATCTGGCAAGCGGCAGGCTTGACACTTATTTGGCGACTTGTCTTCCCTTTCTTGCCATAATCAAAATATGTATGTATTAGAATGCGAACTTGAGAAATTTTGCTCCAAATTTTGCCGGGATGTGTCCAGTTTACTATGAGGTTCTCGTTGCGTGCTGTCTAGTGTGCTGAATCAAGGTAGCAGGCAATCCACGGGACGGTTCTTTGAAGTAGAGATGACCTTCCCCCATTGGTTGACTAAAAGCTCAACATCACTGGGGAAATTAAGAAGGCACTATTTTTGCCTGTTGCTGTAGATAACTAAACATCACATAATTGCGTAAAGCTATTCCAAAAACGTGTTTAAATCAAATGATTAGCAGTATACCTCTTTTTTCTTTATTCCAAAAAACACCCATAGATCCGTAAGTCCACTGTTTGAAGACAAGTGACACTGTAAGGACCAAGACATTCATATCAACAGTTCTGGGTATACGTCCATCTGGAGTAACTATAGTTTATTGTTGATATTACATTTCAATGAAGAATAAGGAAGATATTTGCTTCTCATCATATCATTCAGATATGTCTATTTAAATTTCCATTTGTAGCTGCCATGTTTTTTAAACAGCACAATTTTTAAAAATGTCCCTCTTTTAAAAATGTTGTTTTTAGAGTAATACCTGTGAAAAGTGGCACCTATTTATCGCAAAATTCAGGATACTTTCTTGTGTACGAACCCTACTAATAGACGTACAGTAATTGCAGTGGGTATAAGTTATGTAACTTATCTCCTTGCAATTTTTCGATATGGCCTAATGGGAACATTATCGGACCAATGGTAAACATAAATTAAACGATGTCAAGTAATTAACTTTATTTGTTTAATGATTTGAAACTGACTGTTAATCTTATCGACTCCTAAGAGATGTAATATGCAGATTAAGAAGAGGAAATAATCAAATTAAATAGGTGTATACTGTAGGTAACATTAGAGGTATTTATACTTAGTTTAAAACGCACTATTTTTTTTTTTTGTTACGAGTTTAATACTGCATTATGACTAAAGCTGCAAATCGTTTCTGTGATCACGGTCGTATAGTACAGATGTACTTACTGCCACCGGCATTCACCTTGACCGCGAAACTCTTTCTCCAGTCCAGTCTATTATTAGTTTTCGAGTTGTGTACACGTTAAGTTACTTGGGCGTATTGCATATTGTTTTTGTGTTTTTATTTTATTTGTTGTACTGTATTGTTGATATTAATTTAACAATAAAGCATGGCAGACGTACGCAGGGGTAGAAAACGGCCATTTGCTGACAAAGTGAATACATTCATAGATGAATTCCCGGATTATTTCTATGATGGTACTAAAATAATTTGTAAAGTGTGCGAGAAAGATTTGATGTGCTGGGATAAGCGTGATTGTGGACTTCACGTAAATAGTGTACACCATAAAAATAAAAAAATGGCGTGTCTTCGACAACACAGTTTATGTTTGATTTACTATTAATGCTGATTGCCTGTGATGTTTCGCTGCACATACTCGATAAACAACCATTTCGAGAGTTCTGGAATAAATACAATGCTCAGGTGAAGTTACCGAGTCGCATGAAGTTATGTAACTATCTACCAACTGTACACGTAGACGTGGTAAATAAGATGAAATGTGAATTAAAAAATACACGGCTGTGGTTATCTGTTCATGAGACAACAGATTGTAAAAAAAATCTATTTTAAATGTTATAGTACGAGTACTGGACCCTCTTAAACCGACAGTTCCACTGTTACTAGCTAGCAAAAGACTAAGTCAGTGCTACTAGCGAAACAATTACCAGGGTGGTGCTGGAGACGTTAGAAAAATTTGAACTGTCAAAAAGTCAAGTGTTGATGTTTGTGACCGATGGCGCCGTGACAATGCGTTCGGTTGTTCTTTGCAAGAACAAGGTTGTACGTTTATACATGTTACGTGTAAAGTTCATGCTTTACATCTTGTGGCAGAAACTATTCGAAAAGGTTTTCCAGAGGTGGATGCATTAATAGCAAATACAAAAAAAGTGTTTCTTAAATCTCCTAAACTTCTCCGTGCATTTCATAGCAAGTGTCCCGGTATTCCTGAACCACCACAGCCCATTCTTACACGTTGGGGAACATGGTTGCAGGCAGCTTTTTATTATGCTGAATGTTTCCAACAAATAAAAGCTGTGATACTACAATTCAATCCAGATGAGGCTGCAGCTATCAAGGAAGGCCAGACAAAAAAATTCGAAGATATTTCTGTTGAAACAGCTTTAAAAAATATTGCGAAGAACTATAAACCATTACATGAAAGCATAGAAAAATTAGAAAACAGTGCGTTGTCGTTAGCGGAGTCACTGCAAATAGTGGACGAAGTAAATCTACTGCTACACGCTATAGGTGACGCAACAAATGAGCGCGTTAAAGACAAGTTCGCAAGTGTGTTAAATAAAGACACCGGTTTTACCAAATTACGACGAATATGTGATGGTGCAGCCCCAGATCCGTTAAGTGCGATCAAAGACTATTTTACGTATGCGTGTATTATATCAGTAGATGTCGAACGGTCGATTTCAAAATATAAGAATATATTTTCACCAAAGCGAACATCACTCATGGAGACAACCATAGAAACATACCTGATGCTGCAAAATAGCTACACATCTTCTCCAGTTTGTGATAAGGAAGCTAGTTCAACAAGCTAGTTAAGAGGGTAAGTTTTACATACTTACATTGTTATAAATTGAAACAGTTTGTTGTTTCTCGTATTAGTTAATTTCGCGTAAGCCACTGTCCCACGGAACATTTTTGACAGCCCTAATTATGACTATTAGAAGAAACGACAAACCACAGTGTAATTTTACTAAAATAAAACCAGCAAACTAATTTCGGAGTAAACTAAATTTATTTAAAAGGGAAGTGCCAAGAAATAATTAGGTCACAAAATTTAATTCGCATAAAAAACATTTATATAATTGTTATAAAACTGCTTACTCATATTTTATAATTTATTTCATTTCGAAACTTTCAAAACGTCTGTTACTTGTTATGTTCACAATTAAGTTACTCATACTGCCCTCTAGTAGTTGTTCTCAAAAGCATGTTAGGTACCAAGTGTACCTATTTGTTTTCTACATTTGAGATGTGCCTTGATGCTCTTTAAACTTAGTGTGCACTTATCATCTAGATTGACCAACATAATTTTGAAAACTTATATACTTCGTATAGTCCAATCGTATCCTATTTGTTGACCGACAAATAAATAACTGTCATATCGCTATTCCATTAGAAAATGGCATCTGTTAAACCAAAATCTAAAATATACAATATTTTGGAAGAATATGAATGAAAGTGTTTAACGTTACATAATATAAGTAGAGCCATTTCGCCTTTTAAAATCGCAATTATAAATAACGGCGTAAAAGTTATAAGAAGCTTATTTCAAAAAATGTAACCTACTTGTATTGTCCTTTGTGAAAACAACATTGACTAATTTTTAAATGTTGGTACTTTTTTACTACTGTATTCAATTAGGCGATAAAATATATGTAAGATGTTTTCACAAATAACACAAAACAAACAATAACAAGTTAAAAAAAGTAATGATATACTCCAACGCGATATTCTCAAGGCCCGTTCTGAAATTAAATTTCCTCGCCGATTCCCTTTTATATAAGATGTAGAAAAAAATTGTAAACGACTACTTTTATTAATTTAACCTGAATTTCTTCAAACTTCCACTTCGTTGTGAGGTAGGGATTTTTAACCCACTCACTTCACAGCACAATTTTTCTCAATATAATTTGGATCTCCATTTGATATGGCTCGACCTTGAAAAATATCCCCGTATAGGGGGCCGCCATACTGTGGGCAATCTAGTTACATTTCAATTTATTGGTAAAAATTAGTGATTTTGCGTTGGTCACACTGGGTTTCGATTTGCCAATTGTCATCTTTGGGTCATTTGTTTATGTGATGTGCTGTGACTGGACTTTACTAACTATTTTACTTTTTGCCTGATATGTCAGTTTTATTAGATTTATTCTGTATTATTTATTAGTTTTTGAGTGGCATTCTGTGGTTATTGTTTAGTGTAGAACTTCTCTGTGCGCTTAATTAAAAATGCATGGTTGCGAAAGTTCCAACAGGAAAAAAGAAGAAAAAGATGGAACGTTCATTCGTAAGTCTGGTAATATTCAAACACCAACAGATTTTCTTTAAAAGCTGGAAGTTTTGTAATTTTTTATAATAAATCATTTTTAAATCGAGTTGCTTTTCTCCCCGCGGATATCAGTGTGGACCACCCAGCGACTGGAGGCATAAGGTCACCCATCTATTCTATATGGATGACCTTAAACTTTATGCCTCCGGAGAGCGCGAACTACAAAACGCTCTTAGGGTGGTCGAAGAATACACGCGGGCAATTGGTATGGAATTCGGGTTGGACAAATCGACGGTATTACGACAAAAAGGCGTAAGCGGCCTTTACCAAATTTTACAGGAGCGCCAAAAATTGATAAATATGTAAAATGTGTTAAGTATTTTAGGTTTATTATTATTATTTTTTTTTTAAGAAAATTAAAAATAGTTAAACAAAAAAATACCTTGTCCAGGGTGTCGAAATAATCACAATTAAGCATACCAGCCCATGCCCCTATGAGATTTTGACGTTTATTAATTTATAATCTCACTTTAATCACAGTTGAAATTATCAGTTCCGCCTCCTTAACTTCAATTTTAAAGATTCTCGAATTTTTGGTGGATTCAACCGTACTGTTAGACGAAAGAATTGACCCTTACGATATGTTTTCCACAATAATCCCGTTTTCAGATTATTGTCGCTTACGCCTTTTTGTCGTAACACTGTCGAAATGTGCAGTCCACCTCAAGAGAGGACGATGCGGGGAATTCCCTGAAGATGCGCAGCTCGCAGACGGAAGCATCTTAAGACATCTGGATGCCAGAGAGACCTATATATATCTGGGTGTGCAACAAAGGTACATCCAGGATGTAACACAAATAAAGGATTCTCTCCGCGGCAAGTACAGACACCGCCTCCGAAAGATTTGGTCTTCCGAACTTTCAGGGAAGAACAAGGTGTCTGCAACTAATATGCTTGCCGTTCCGATTCTGCTCTACTCCTTCGGAGTAGTAAAGTGGATGGTAGATGAGTTGCGCTAATTAGACAGAGATACCCGCAAGATGGGTGTTATCAACACCTTGGTCTACCGCAGTCGCGTGTGGCGTATAGAGGGACATCAACTTTAGGATATGCCGTCAGGCGCCGGAATCACTCATGCACATACTATCTGCATGCCCCGTATACGCGATTTCGGCTTACATCCACCGACATAACGCGGCGTTACGAGTGCTATACTACCATCTAAGGCACTCGTACGGGCTAGACTAGACACCAGTGCTGCATTACGTCACCGGAGATATTGAGTCCGTTGTCGAGAACGAGAAATGCCGGATTTACTGAAACTACTCGTTCCCAACGGTCAGGCTAGTCCAAGCCAACAAGCCTGACATAGTCCTGCTCGACCATCAACTCAAGATGATGTGTCATTGAGTTCTTGGCACTTGTGGAGAAAATTCACCTTGACGAAGAAGGAGAAACAGACCAAATATCGCAATCTCCGGTACGAGCTCCAAGTGCTGTACCCAGGCTACTCGGTCAAAATGGTCCTAATAATCGGTGTACTCGGAGGAATAAAGCCTACGTTGCTCTCGGAACTGAAGACCATACCTGCCAAAAATCAGCGTAGTGGCTGGCGGGCCAAATGCAGGTGGTTATTCTGGGTTCCCTCCGTTTGCATAGGGCACGCGATTCTGGAATCTACAGTCACTAATCCTACGGGATGTGGGGGAGTGGCTGTGGTTTATGTGCTGGCGCGGCTACCTTGAGGCGTCGGAGGCCACGGGAGATATGTTGGGCATCGGTTATTCCGAGAAAAAAAAATAATCAGGAAAAATGACAAGCGATGCAACTAATGCCACCCCGATGAATCGCTTTTAATCTACTGGTAATAAAGATTGATAATAAAACCTGACAAGTTTTTTAAAAGCAAATTTAAAAGTAAAGGCACTAAATGACAAGATTCCTTGATATTATAGTAAACACTTAAGCTACATATACATCTATAAAGTGCATATTAGAATAACAGACTACTCGTGCTCAGGCGTGTGTTCGAGGTGGGACTCGTAATGTATGTGGAAGGGTGACTATCCTCAGCATACAACATACAAGCAACATAAGCCTGAGGCTCGTATGGATCGGAGTAGCGTCGGGCATCGAACCGTTGCATTGGTAAATCTCGACGAAATTATAACGGTTTTAAACCACTCGCCACCAAGTATGTCCGCCTTAGGTATGTTCTTGTTATTTGCTTTCGTTGCAAATACGAATTGAATTTAGTTTTTATTTATATCATATTCGAGAAATATTTTGGGATACTCAAAATGAATATGAAGTGACACCGAAAAAGGAAGACACATGGAAAGAAATTTCCAAAATTAGAAATGTCTTAATGGTCGAGTCGTTAAGATTAGTTACCTTTCATTTTAAGATACAAGCAAACCGTTTGGTTTATTTTACGATTTATTTTGTGTGGTTACTTACTTTATGAAACTTTTTTCATTTAATACATGTTTTGTACCTATAACACATCCGCCTTAGCATAACGCCAATGACTTTCTGCTTTATTTAAACAGCTTTTATAAATCACTGTAATTGACAATTCAATCAAAAATTGTGTGAAAAAATCAAGTTATAACCACTTTTTTTATTTAAAAAAAAAATTGCTGGCGTGTGATTATTATTATACATATTTTTTTCTTTTTATAAAATTTACACGATCAAAAGTTATTCATAACTGTTTTCTGTGCCTAATTTTAGTAGAAATATTTTAAATAAATGAAGTGAAAAATCAGTTACCCGCTGAATTTCTCTCTTTCTGTGACCAATTAATAATTGTTTAAAAGTTATTTCATTTGAGAAATTAGATTTTGATATATACATTAAAACGTCGACTTTTTATTTCTCGGTTAAATGCCTTAAATGTTAAAAGATAAATTTTAGGAAACACGGTAAAATAATACCAAGCAAATATTTATTCATAAAGCTTTTTTTGTAAGTAATTACATAAAGCTAAAAACAGACTGATTGGGTAATATGAAACAACGTAAACAATTAATGATCTCAAAATAAAAACGGAATGGTAGAAATGTTTATCGAAAACATTGTTAACTAACTGTATATCCTAAAATAAATTCATGACATTACTTTTTTTTGATCGTCGAAAAATAAATTAATGTCTCGTTAAAAATGTATCAGAAAATTATAACTAAACATATTGTTGTTTGTTACACTGCCCCTTGACATGATTTTTTTTTGTTTATTTATATCTCTTATCTTAGTACATAGCAATGTTGTTAGAACGAACATTGAATTAGCTTTTGAGAATAGATAGAATAGATAAATTGAAATATTATAAGGTTATTACATACATTAAGTGGGCAATATATAACTAAACAGGTGGAGGCACATTAGATCACATCGGTGTGCTTCAGGGATCCGTTCCTGGCCCTTTCTATGAAACTGATCGAGCAGATTATTCAAATCCAAAGGATTCTTATGAATTATTGTCGAAACTTGTCACTAATTTGTCAAAGAATATCGGATATTGTATTAAAATTAATGCCACCATAATAACAGTAGTATGCGGTTGAAAATTATATTACTAGTTTTACTATTTATTTTATTTGTTATTCCTGCTGGTATTATTTTGAATTTTCGATTTGTTACTACGTTTTAGTTTTACACAACCTCATTCTGATTAAAAACTATTTGAACCAGAAATAAAACAAAATATTACTTTATCCTCTATTAAGCTTAAAAATATACAAAGGTATTAAAATTTTAATACTATGCAACATAGAACGCAGTTTATGAGTGGCAAAAACTTTTATATTTTAAGTAAATTGTGATATCGGAGCAACTAGTTTGTTCTGGTATTGTTACTTAATCATGTGACGTTAATTTCAGTAGAATCTCACGTGAAAAAAAGTTGATTATGGAGATCCTTCACGTGTTTTAGTATGTTTTAAGTATTCGTAAAAATAAATAAATACATATGTTTGAGAGATGATAATAAATTACAACTCTTATCTAAACATATACTTTTGTACAGAAAACTGAGACTAGTAATCGGTATCTCGGTGACTGAACAATACTACATGTTTTAACCTATTAGACTTCTTAAAGCGCTTCCAAATCAAGCACGCCGCGCCACACCTCGCATTCAAAATTTGCAGCAATATGCAGCTTGGACGAAGTGCTGCACACAAGATCGGGAGGTAACGATAAATTCCAGAGACAACTTTTACGTAGATATAATATTATATTGTAAACACTAATGAAACATTCCCAAACAATATGAAATGAAAATATATTCTCATGTACTATGCAATAAATCTGTTTTCTTTATAAAATGATAAAAAAAAATTAAAGTTAATTGGGCCGATTGCAGCTATAAAAAAACAATTACTTAATGACCGTAATTTCTTGACGGGGAAATGCTCCTTATTGTCGAGTGTCCAACAGCAATGCGAATGTATAGACAGATATAGGTGGATCCGCCTTAGCTATGACGTTTACGCCCACTGCTCCTGTTGAATACACTTCAGATACGCAGTATTTATAAAACATATACCGTGAGTAAAACGGCTAATGTGGCCAACTGTTAACAAAGACCGATTGAATAAGCGAGAAGGACGTAATAGTGTGAGTGTAATGTAGCTGGCTGTTGGGCATAGACCGAGCTTGTCACTGTGATCACTGGGTGTGTCTTATTGCATCTCATTTCATCCTAGTTCGCAACCATCGCTCGTATTCTTTTTCTAACTGGCCACACTTGGCGCTAGACATATGGTCTGCGTGTGTGAGTGTGTTTGCGTGTTAGTGTGTTTGTATGTTTGTGTTTATGTTTATGTTTGTGTGTTTGTGTTAGTGTTACATTCACCAATACTTTCAGCTCTCGTTGTATTAACTTTGGATGTTACCGAACTGGCCAAAATAACCACAAGGTAAGATACTGTGTCATATGTTCATGTACATATTTACGTACATCATCACTCATTAGTATTCTAAAAACTAATCCACACCAAAATCAGCGGCAAAATGTTTGCAGAAAAAATCTTTGACAGGTTTATTTGCAGATGAATATTCGTCAAATTTGCAAAAGTCAGGTAGAGTTACATATTTGTATGGAGCCAATGGAATGAGAGATGTGAAGAAGAGACCTAGAGTGTTTGGAGAGTTATTATTACTGTACGGTAAGGAATACCAGAAATTATTTACACCATAGATGGACAATCGCTTTATAAAAGTGCTGTAAAGCTGATGTACGTTGAGTATAACGATTGTAGCTTGGCACGTGGCGGTGCAAACTGCAGAGAGAAGATATATCGCTAGTGTGGACAGAGACGTGACAAACCGCTTTAAAGTGAACGGGCGGGGCCTAGACCACTGCGCATTCAAACTGAAGTGCCAAGCCAGAATCGTTGACTAGTAAATACCAAAGTAACTGTCGCAACCGGGGAGGCTGACTCGGACAACGAGGTACAAGAAATAAAATTATCTGAAACGCCTCACAGGCTCGATATTTCTTGTCACTCTGGTACTTGTCTGTTCGCTTGACGTTCTATTTGTAGTGATACATTTTTATACAGCGACTGACTATTTATGGTGTAATTAATCTGTGGAAATAATAATGAATAATCGGATAGTGTAGATAATATTGCTCGCACATCGCATGTGTATTGTTATATAATACTGAGAGAATGGAGTCGTCTGTCAAATCATCGGATCTGAATCCTGTTGCGCATGCTTAGAGCCGACCGAAAGAGAGTGAAATTGAATGAACGGTAGAATGTAATTTTGGAACAATGGGAAGTTTATCTACGGTTTGGTGCAAAGCATACTTAGACAAGTCTTTTGTAAATGAGAGGTGAACTTATGAGATATTAATAGTACCCTTGTGTTGTTTCCATTCAAAAATTCTCCCACCCTAGTGATACACTAGAATTTTTACTTCTATTTGATAATTTAACTCTCGCAATTAATGTAATAACACTAATAACTGATAAAAGTTCTGTATTGCTGTCCACACAAGATGATATTTTAAATGACGGTGGAAATTATATTTAAAATACTCCGTTTTCACTATGTGGCAAATTCGGAGGTCGAATATAAATATTTATAATACAACTTTTTTATTCGATTAGATTCATATTCGATGCCAATTTCAATAATCTTCACGTGAAATAGAATTGATGACATAGATCCACCGCATGCAATGTTATTTAAAGAAGTGCTTGATCTAAAAATAATGAAATCAAATATCTATTATGTAAGACAAAGAAAGCAGTATTTTCATTCAAAATGATTTAGAAGTGTAAAATAATTATTCCAGTAGAATAATTTCATAATAAAACTAATTATTCTCTGAAAAGTAAATCCGGTCTTTTATTAGTTTAATAATTAATGTAATTTACACGTGTTAAGTATAATTATATTTAAGAAACATAAATATACAACTACATACTATAATATAGTTTAGTGTATTATAATAATATACCATCATACTTACTGGCATAATTTAATAAAAAAAATCTATTGTTTTGAAAAATAAAGGTTCAATTTTAGTTGGTAGCGACATATTTCACTCCTTAAAGAAGGAAGGATGTTTTATAAATAAGGTTAAAACGGTTTTATTTTTGATTTTTACTTTGTTATACCTAATATAAGGAAGTATAGTAATTGTGATTTTTTTCAACTTCGAGATTTTGATTGATATATACGTTTTGAACTCTCCTGAATCCATTCTATTTTCCGATTTATGTCTGTCGGTGTGTGTGTGTGCGTGTGTGTGTGTGTATCCGCGATAACTCAAAAAATACTAATGAGACTTCCCAAATTTGGCAGTTAAGATTTTCAACAACATTTTAGGTGACACATTAAATTTGGTGAATGTGGTACCACCAGAAGAAACATAATGAATGAAAGAAGAAGGTACAATTTCGAGAAAAAAAATTAAAAATTTTTGTTGCATTTTTGGACGAATCTCGATGAATTATAATGAAAAAACATAACTTTATGGAATAAAAATCTGTCGACAGTCTGTGGTATCGCGATCGCAGCCACAGTTTTTGAGATAAAGCTTTCAAATTTGGTACACATGTTCTAAATAAAGGCCAAAGACAATGATAAGTTCGGTGATGAACAAAATTGACCAGCTGAAAGGGGGTCCACGGGACCCAAAATATATTCTTGATGAAAGATTATAAATCATATCTACTATATCAAGCCAATAAAATATTTTTTCCAAGTGCTTAAATAAAGCTTATGTTAACTGACTTTTTTTTCACATTTGACCTCATAAAATGGGGTTAGGATAAATTTAACAGTTTGACACATTAAATGTCTAATTTAGTTATAAAAATGTCAATGTCAATAAGAAGAAATTTTTAAAATATATGACATCAATTATTATTGACCGTATTGAATGACGCTGATAATTAATTATTTAAAAATTTTAATGAAATATTTCAAGGTACGCTATTAAAATTTAATTGAGGTAAATGAAGAATTAAGTAGAATGATTTTTTTAGGTCAGGATTATATATACTGGTATAAGAAAGTTATGTGCTGGCTACATCGGATATTTTAAATTCACATTTTAATTGAAATACCTACAATTTTTATTATTTTATCTAAAGAGTTATTAATTTAAAAACTCCTTTTTTATAAACTTGTAATGAGAACCAAGGGAAATAAATTATGAAAGTAAAAATATACAATTTTTAATATCGAAAAGCCCCTTATTAAAAAAAGTTAGTCATTAAAATTAATCTGCAATGAAACAAAAAGAGAAGAAAAAAATTTTTATCAAACCAAAATTTGGCCCGCAAGTCTTGCGGTAGGTATTAAAGTTTGATAATTTATTTTTATCACTGTCTAACCTCATTACAATGTTTCGTACGTCAAGCATTTTGTTAAGAATTACCAAAATAAAACAAGCGTTTCACTTATTTTTGTTTGATATACTCATCAAATTATAGCAGATGTATGATTTGCTATCAAGAGGAGGTTTAAACAAAATCTGTGAACAAACCCTTGAACAATTTCTTATGATGTATTTTCCAGCTAGTTTTCTTTGAGTTGTGGTGAAAGGTATGTGAAACTTCTCATATGGTCCAAATGCTACTATCAGACCGACATCATAGATGTCGCTGTGGTGGATAGCGACTTGCGAGGCAAGTACCGAGAGCGGCGACCTCTAGCCCAGGTGGACTAAACTACTGTTATTAAATATGATTTGAACGAAACAACTACTCAGCGGGCAGATACCCCGACCTGCATTGGATTATACCTTCAAATCATGATAGATCGGTATCTAATATCATTTGTCAATTCCTAACCAGACATAGACCGGTTTCGAACTTATTAGTTCTCCTCAGTATGCCATAGGTTATGGAACAGACAAATGATAGTGGCTAACCTGTTAGTCATATACTGACTAAGGTAAATTGAGTAGTGGTGAGAGGTATGTGAAACTTCTCATATGGTCCAAATGCTACTATCCTAGTTTTCTTTATTTATTTTTGTTCTTCTTTCATCGCATACGTGTATTAACTTTGTTTCATTAGTTCAAGAAATCCATTTAAATCCGACTGAAAGTAAGTCAACTCGAAACGAAGAGCCGGTTAATCAATTCTTAGTTAACTATAACTAAACTTTATCGTCCAAAGAAATAATTGCTACAACAGTTTTTCCTTGATTATTAACTATTAAACAAAAATTATTATAATTCGCTACTAAATGAGGATTGTGATGATTTAAGTTCTACTGATTTAATTTGTATGGTACTGTAATAAACGAATTTAAATTTGCTTCATCTTTTAGTTAGAAGTAACTGAGCACTAATAAACTGAGAAACAAACATGCAAAACCTGAAAAATCCAATTTTAGTAATTTGTGAAAAATCGCTAAAAGCTTCTATGGCCATATCTCGTAAATATTTTAGAAATTTTTGTCACGCTGACGACAGGAATTAAAGCCAAGGACAAAGTTGACAAAATTTTTTAAAAATATTACTAGAATTTTGTAGTTTTTTTTTTATTTTTTCATTTGGCTTTATCGGTTTTCGCATGAATCCGGAATTTTATAGGTTTTTGCTTGAAATGCAAGACGTTTATTTGGATTTTATTCCTCTGGAGTACGTGTGTCCATGAAAGGGGCAAATGATATACTCGACCCGCGTAATTGAATAATTTATCGGTTTTTCCCTGGTTTTTGTATTTATTAGAATTTGCTTACAACCCCAAACTTTGGACTTAATATTCAAGATGATTTATCGAGTTTTTCTTCAATCTGCTTTCACAAGTCTATAAAGCCACTCAAATTCTACAATAGTCTGTATCTAATTCGAAGAAGGCCAAAAGTGGATTTACTTATTTTACCAATACACGTCGCTACCAACTACACAAACAGCGGCTACCCTCCTTAATTTCCTACTTATCAATCTCTGGACAGTTTATTCACCTGAAGCTCTGCCAAGACAAGTATTTTTTAACAAAACAAAAAACAAGTTAATAGAATAAATCTCGGTGTAATGTGAACGACCCTAAATACAGGTTAGGCAAAAAATAAAAATCAATTACATTTATATTAAGTAATAAAATTTTGTGATCTACAACAGATGGATCCTTAAAAAAATTTTATATGAACTTTGATCGGATTCCTTTTAGTTAAGACTTCGCCAGCTATAAAATGCAGAATTTTCAAAAAACTCTATCTCCTTCAAAGTTAAAAATTAACAAAAAAAATTCAGTTCAGATGATGGAATAGGTATAAACAAAAATTACATAAATCTATTTCGTGTTTTTTTTTCTATGGTGGCGTATAAAAATAACAAAACGATTGAAGGGCACACTATTTGTTGGTATTTGGTAAAAAAAAAACTTTTGATATTGAACCCAATACAACCATTGTTAATTACAAAGAAGTTATTTTTCCATGGTCAGCCTCACTATCGTTTTTCTCAGTACTAAAATTTTAAATCTGCCCTTCCGTAAGACAAAAAGTTTTGTCGTTTCCTATGACAGAGCTACGGCATCTAGTCGGATTCGGACCTCGAATTACCATCTCGTATGAGCTTAGATACGGATATTTTTTCTTTGCAGGGGGGCAAAATCGCGTGTCCTCTATTTTCCATGTGAAATGCACAATTGTTAGTCAGGGACTTTGTTTCTACGGAGCCACGGACGGAAATTTATTGAGGTTAAAAGGGATGTGTCATCTCTATGTATCACGGGTTGCCTATAACTAGAATTGGCAAGTCGTGCGGCTATTCAGTGGTGCAACAGCAGGTAGATAGATATCTGTCAACAAGTCAAGTGTTGATGTTTGTGACCGATGATGCCGCGACAATGGGTTTGATAGGCCGTTCTCTTCAAGAACACGGTTGTAGGTTGGTACATATTACGTGTAAAGTTCATGCTTTACATCTTTTGGCAAAAACTATTCGACAAAAAAAGTGTTTCTTAAATCTCCTAAACGTCTTCGCGCATTTCATTGTAAGTGTCCCGGCATTCCCGAACCACCACAGCCGATTCTTACACGTTTGGGAGCATGGTTGAAGGCAGCTTTTTATTATACTAAATATTTACAACAAATAAAAACTGCGATACTACAATTCAATACTGACAAGGCTGCAGCTATTAAGGAGAACCAGACAAAATTCGAGGATATTACTGTTGAAACAGCTTTAAAAAGTATTCACAAGAACTATAAAAGACAATATGACGACATACAAAACTTACAAAACAGTGAGTTGTCGTTAGCAATCACTGCAAATAGTGGACGAAGTAAATCGACTGCTACACTCTATAGGTGACGCAAAAAAATGAGCCCGTTAGAGAAGAGTTCGCACGTGTGTTAAAGCAAGACACCGGTTTTACCAGATTAAAACAAATTTGTGGTGGTACTGATGGTGCAACTCCAGATCTGTTAAGTGCGTTCAAAAACCATTTTAAGTATGCATGTATTACATCAATGCTGCCGTCATAAGTAAAAACGCAGTATCTACAGAAAATTTTAAAATTGAGGTTATGTGCTTATATGGTCAACACGTGTCCAAGAAAGCGATTTTTGATGTTAAAACACAGCATATCTCTAAATTAATTGAAATAAACCATAATTTTATAACACAGTATCTACAAATTATGAAGCTTTTTGAAGTAAGAATGCAGTATCTACGTATAATAAGCTAAAACGCAGTATAGATACTACGTTCTTGCTTAGAATATGTATATACTGTATTTTAACTTCAAAATACCGTCATCTTGTATACAGATACTGTATTTAACTATATAATAATATGACCGTTTATTTTCGTAAATATCAGTTTTTGTTTATAGCCAGTTAGGTATTTGTTTACTTATAAATCAGTTAGTAGCAATATTTTGTCCATCTTTAATGAAAGTTGAAAAACATTATTATTCATGTGTAAAATAACTTATGTGCGTTTAACTAATAATAGTTTATATAGGGAAAGTGAGCTGGGTTTAGACCGTCGCGCGCGTCGTGAGACAGGTTAATTTTACCCTACTGATGACTCGTCGTTGCGATAGTAATCCTGCTCAGTACGAGAGGAACCGCAGGTTCGGACATTTGGTTCACGCACTCGCTCGAGCGGGCAGTGGTGCGAAGCAACCATCCATGGGATTATGCCTGAACGCCTCTAAGGCTGTATCCTTTCTAGTCAAAGGTGGCAACGATATCTCTTGGAGTTCCGAGAGTCGAAAGGCTCAAAATAATGTGACTTTACTAGGCGATCGTGGCTCGCCGCGGTCGTCGCACTAGCCCTATTTGCCGTCTCGAGATCGACGGTCGGCGGTGGGATCGATCCTTGCCATGTCCGACCTGATCTGTCAGGACGGCCGTTCATGGGTCGCACAAACGTTTCGATGTTGGAACTCGGAATTGTCTGTAGATGACTTACGTACCTGGCAGGGTGTTGTACTCGGTAGAACAGTTTCCACGCTGCGATCTGTTGAGACTCAGCCCTTAGCTTGGGGATTCGTCTTGTCGGCGGAACAAGACCCCGTCATCGTACCCAGCAGCATTCGTTAAAATTAAATAAAACTCGAAGAAATAACAATAATACTAATAAACCATACATCAAAGATATTGTGTATATGATAGCACAGAGAGGTTCCGAAACAATAAAATATAAAACCTCTTTTTGAGGGAGAAATATATGAATTAGATTTTCTGAAAAAAACATCAGTAAAGAGCATTTACAATATTCCAGATGTGTTACAAAAGCCAATTGGAATTGAACAAAGTGTCAAGTCAGACTTATTAAAAAACGTTGTGCCATTAATGCCTAAAAACCGTAGGAAGTTTTGAGAAGACCTTCCTGTGATCTAAACTAGTTACTTTTAGTTGGTTTTACTATAATTAATATTGTACTTAATATTTGGTTTTTATTCCCTGTTTTTCATATTCTATTTTTCTGTTTTATAATAAATTGAATAAAAATACATACCTATATAAATAATAAAGGTTTGGTGTTCTCCATTTTTTTCGTAAAAAAATTATTTTTTTTACAAATAGGTACTATTGTTTAAAAAATGTCCTTTTGTATTGCAAGATGTTATATACTGCATATTAGTTTATAGTAATGGATGGTTCAGTTGATGATAGAAAGCAGTATAATTCATCAGAAATTGCTGGATACTGGGTTTTAACTTCAACATTAGTTTATAATTAGGTGGTTCTGTTTGATGATAGAAAGCAGTATAATCATAAATTGTTGGATACTGCGTTTTAACTTCAACATTTACCCTTTTTCTTAAAACTATTTTAAAGTATCTGATTTTTTTTACGAAAAAATAAAACAATATCGAAACATTTCTAGTTTTATCGGAAAAATTGGAAAATTTTACTTTTAATCAAAGAGCTACATTTTAATTTAATCCTAGTTAATGTACGAAAACTTGACTGCAGCGTTTCCCTTTTTCCTGAAAAGTTTGCAATTATGCAGTTACTGCACTTTTACTTATGACGGCAGAATGGATGCCGAACGGTCGTTCTCAAAATATAAGCATAGTTTTGCTGCAAAGTTTTTACAGATCTTCTTCAGTTTTTGATAACCAAGCTAGTTCATTGCTTTTGTTACTATTTAATTTCTTTTATTACGCTTATTATGATGTATACGCCTATGTCCCGCCGCAAATTTCTGCCAGCTCTACCTATAACTAAAGGTATATCCAGTGACGGAACTAGCTCAAATTTCAAGATGGATTGCTGGGTGTGCGTGCCACAAGTATTTTTGTTGGGACAATAAACATAGTTTGTTATTTGGATCTTTGCCCGTACATCAAATTAGGTACGATCTGCTCTTGCACTGCTATATTGCGGGAATGCATTTATAGTACCCACAAATACAACGATAATATGTATAAATGAAACGTTGTTCAGTACTCGCCATTGCTCAAAGGTAGAGTTAACCTTTCTATTTATTTTTGATTATTTGATTCAAACGGTTACTAATTTAGACACGCAAAGATCGGAACAACAAAGTATATGTAATAATGAATATGAATTTATTTTCGCAAATTTCAATCGTAATTTTTTTTGCAATACTACTTCATTTAGTCTTGATAGTCATATCTTAAAATATGGCATGGGTTGTTAGATATGGCATAACTTATATAATTCACAAGCCGCCGCCAGACGACCTGTCGCTTCCGCAGGGCGCCTGCCGCTTTGCATTTTTTTTTATAGTCTGGTCAGGTTAGGCCTGGAATTCAAAGAAAAGTCACAAGATGCAGTAAGAAACTTTCTAGGCCTATGGGCGGTAAAATTGTAAATGCATTTGTCTTCACTAGCAGGTGGGCACAAGGGTGGGCCATGGATTTTTTCGGTAGGCCCCGGTCCCCCCGGTTCCACTCTTATTTCCGCCAATGTGTATGTAACGACATAATTTCAAGGTATGTGTGTTACTATAACATTAATAAAGAATTGCAATTCTTTTTAGAAAAGGGTAAAATTATCCTTACGAACCAACTGTTTTTACACTGTTAAAAAATATTTATCTTTAGAAGGGACATGGGCTTGTTGGCTATTTTCACTGACCAACTAGGTCATGATGTCAAGATTCCAAGGGTCTGGCAGCGGGGTAGGCAATTAAAGTCGGCACTTCCTACTTACTAACTTTTACTACATAACGTTCAGAGGTGATACAAAAGAAACGCTTTATTCTATTACTTATTTCTCACTCGTACGACTCACAGATCCCCGGCTCACGCACGACAACCTTCACACACCTCCCTCTCTCTCTACCAACCCTCAATCATCAAAAGCCCTTAAGTTAAAAAAAACAAGGTAGGTAACATAATACATTTTACATTAACATTAAATAAAGAAATTAGATGAATTACTATCAGGCTGTAATTTGGGACATATAAATATAAATTTGATTACTGTTTAATTACATTGCATTGCAGCTCGTATATTACTTTATAAAAGTTATTGTATTTCATTATTTGTACTATATCTTTAATGTAATTATATTATAAAATAGTACTATGACTTTTCTTTTGTATCGTGTGCATGTTGATCGAGGTTAATAAATAAGATCATCAAAGGTAATATTACAGTTTCCAGTGTTTATAAGCGTACTACATTTCCTTCCGCCATGATGTTTTACCAAAATGAAGGAGACGATATTTAAGGCTCCCTATTAGAACTTAATACTTAACTTATTTTTACCAGCAGAAGCCAAAATATACACATATTTGATGTAATCTTATAGGGGCAACACTTTTACAGAGCTTCTATACGTATTTTTTAAAAAACATGTAATTTTCAAATCTGTAAATTAAAATTGATTATTAAAGGGTATTTTAGAAGACCCTGCAATTTTTGAGGCATCTTGTTCATGTCTATTGTAAAAAATTGCTCGCATTAGAATTTTGACTTATATCTATGCAAAAACTTCGGAAATAAATTAGCTAATTATATTATACGTCCATTTTTATTTTATTGCATGAATTGAGACAAAATGTCAACTTAGAATTTGGATGTGAAACGAAAGAGTATAAATAATAATGTGTCCAAGAGAAAAAACATATTTGCGTCATAGGAGACACAAAAATAAGTAACAGTAATCTGGTGACAGAAATATTACTAACACCATTATACAGGGTGGGGCAATAGTGCGTCCGATTTCGATATGTTAAGTTCTACGATAGCTAGAAACTTGATTTAAAAACACAAATAAACTAGATAGAAAAAGTCTATAACCGGAAATTATTTTCGAATATACAGGGTGCGCCAAGACGATTCTACAGAGTCAACTAACATTTTTTTTAAATGGAATGCCATGTATAATCAGGACATTCTTTGAAATCTCTTTATGGCCTCCTTCCACTCCTGTATTATTATTAACTCTCTCCCAACCACTTGCATGTAATGTAATTTTTTTTTGTTGAAAATTATGCCATTTACACGTGTATATTAAAAAAATCACTACAGTCACAATTATCGATTTTAAGAAAAAAAACCACTGCCAATTACTTGGGGATCAGAACTTCCTCACCGTAGTAAAACTCGACGTGTGGTGGAGTTTATAATAAAAGTAATTTTTGACGTTTCAAAAAAGTCACATTTTTTTGACATTTCAAAAAAAGTCACATTTTGACGTTTCAAAAAGTCACATTGGTGGAATGTCCAGAAATGCAATAAAAATTTTCAAAATTTTTTTCACGAATACATAACTTCCTCGGAGGAGTGAGTTCTGATATATATGACATTTCATTTAAAAAAATTTTACTTGACCTTGTAAATCGTCTTGGTTCACCCTGTATATTTGAAAACAATTTCCGGTTATAGACTTTTTTATCTAGTTGTTTTTAAATCAAGTTTCTAGCTATCTTAGAACACAAGATATAGAAGTCGGACGCACTATAGCCCCACCCTGTATATGAGTTTATAAGGGTAACTGAAACACTTATATAAATGGTCCATTTAAATGCTTTAAGGGGTTTATAATGGCAACAGAAATATTACTGTTACTATATTATATAAAGTTATTTAAGCTTAGTGATGGCAAATTTACGGTTAGTATTATGTAACCAAAAATGTTCGACTAGGTCGATTACCGCGCCCACCGATGGACCTTCAGCGCTAACAACAAGAGATTCAATTAGCTTGAAACACTAGACATTTGGAGACATCGACCACTTAATTCGAAAAATGCCTCTCATAATAAAATGGTTATAGTAAGAGAGTGGTATTGGAAGCATGTTTGTATGGTTTATAGGTCACAGATTATTAGAAAAATGTGTTCGACTGCCTTTGTGAATAGTAGAAGAACTTATTGTTCCAGTTAATTTCAGTTTGCGTTAAACCTCAGCTGTGCATTTTTTTTCCACTGTACAAAAAATGTAACTAGTCTGTTATTTAATATTTATTTATACTATATTATCATCTTTAGATAAAATTTATCAGATCATGTATCACATAAAAAGTAGCTTCTTACGTAAGTACTCGTACTCGTGTCCATTATCTACTTAAAGTGCACTTAAACACGATTTTATTATTTTATAAATGATGGTAATTTAACTTTCTGAAGCAACAATTCGGTACAGTTTGTTACTAAATACAAATATGTCATTTCATTATGATGAAAATTGCTACTATGATTTATGAACTACTGAAAGCAATTTCTAACTATAATTTTGTATATTAAAGATATACAAAAATATGAAATGCAATAAAATCGGCACGAAATGTAATGTTTACATATTAAATATATTGTAAGATAAACGTAATAAAATGAGACATTGAAATGCGTCAAAGAGTTCTATTTATATAATAAAAAAAACTGTTTACCTCTTGCAAATTAAAAATGGTGGCCAATTCCAATTATGTAACTGCGTCTTAAACAGTCTTTTTGTTCCCCAAATTTTTATCAATGAATTCCTAATTGCCTCATGACGCATTTTGTTAAGACAACCTTGAAGGGAATTGCTATGGCTCTCTTACACAAGTCTAGACTTGCGATTTTCAAAATATATATCTGCATGTGCAAGAATTCCTATGCACTTTACGTTTAATTATATTTATAAATTATAACTGAATCTATAATTTCCGCGGGGTATTAGAGTAAAATGTTCGCCAAGTTTTTCATTTTTATTTTTTTAATTATTATAGTCTGTTTCTTATTGAGGAAACGTCATAAATCACTGTATAACACCCATTCTTTTCTTTTGGAATTGTTTACTATAATAATGTAATGAAAACATGAAAAACTTGATGCTAAAATTAAATTCATTTTGTTATTATACTGTAAATAGGTATTAATAGATATATGTGGTACAAGTCAATAAAGACATACTTTATCCACGAGTGAGATGATTAGCACACGCTAATTTCCGCGAGTTAAAAAAATGTTTTTAGTCACGGTAGTGAATCTGAAACATACGTTTTTGACAGTAATCAATGAAACTGCAAATCGTTTCTGTGTATTATGGTCGTAGAGTACAGATGTACTTACTGTCGCCGGCATTCACCTTGACCGCGAAACTCTTTCTCCAGTCCAGTCTATTATTAGCTATCGAGTTGTGTACACGTTAAATCACTTGGGCGTACTGCATATTGTTTTTTGTGTTTTTATTTTATTTGTTGTACTGTATTGTTGATATTAATTTAATAATAAAGCATGGCAGACGTACGTAGGGGTAGAAAATGGCCATTTTCTGACAAAGTGGATAAATTCATAGGTGAATTCCCGGATTTATTCTATGATGGTGCTAAAATAATTTGTAAAGTGTGCGAGAAAGATTTGATGTGCTGGGATAAGCGTATTTGTGGACTTCACGTAAATAGTGTACACCATAAAAATAAAAAAATGGCGTGCCATCGCGCCTGTGATGTTCTGCTGCACATACTCGATAAACAACCATTTCGAGAGTTATGGAATAAATACAATGCCCAGGTGAAGTCTCCAAGTCGCACAACGTTATGTAACTATCTACTAACTGTACACGTAGACATGGTAAATATGATGAAATGTGAATTAAAAAATACACGGCTGTGGTTATCTGTTGATGAGAAAACAGATTGTAAAAAAAAATCTATTTTAAATATTATAGTATGAGTACTGGACCCTCTTAAACCGACAGTTCCACTGTTACTAGCTAGCAAAAGACTAAGTCAGTGTACTAGCGAAACAATTACCAGGGTGGTGCTGGAGACGTTAGAAAAATTTGAACTGTCAAAAAGTCAAGTGTTGATGTTTGTGACTGATGGCGTCATGACAATGCGTTCGGTAGGCCGTTCTTTGCAAGAACAAGGTTGTACGTTTATACATGTTACGTGTAAAGTGCATGCTTTACATCTTGTGGCAGAACCTATTCGAAAATGTTTTCCAGAGGTGGATGCATTAATAGCAAGTACAAAGAAAGTCTTTCTTAAATCTCCTAAACGTCTCCGTGCATTTCATAACAAGTGTCCTGGTATTCCTGAACCACCATAGCCGATTCTTACACGTTGGGGAATATGGTTGCAGGCAGATTTTTATTATGCTGAATATTTCCAACAAATAAAAGCTGTGATACTACAAATCAATCCAGATGAGGCTATTAAGGAAAGCCAGACAAAATTCCAAGATATTTCCGTTGAAACACCTTTAAAAAATATTACATGAAAGCATAAAAAAAAATTAGAAAACAGTGCGTTGTCGTTAGCGGAGTTACTGCAAATAGTGGACGAAGTAAATCTACTGCTACACGCTATAGGTAGAGACAACCATAGAAACATACCTGATGCTGCAAAATGGCTACACATCTCCAGTTTGTGATAAGCAAGCTAGTTCATCAAGCTAGTTAAGAGGGTAAGTTTTACATACATTGTTATAAATTGTGACAGTTTATTGTTTCTCGTATTAGTTAATTTCGCGTACGCCACAGTCCCACGGAACATTTTTGACAGCTCTAGTAATCAATTTGACACTCTACGCTGGTGATTTGCTGGTGGATTTTAACATGATGTAGACTGTGGTCTGGTTGTTATTGTATAAGGGCGTATAACGGGCCATTTTGAATAAACCACAAACTACCGTACGAAACGTTACTAATTTTTAGGCAACATATTTAGACCACGCTCCACTCACAAAAATAGGAGGACTTGCCCACACTATAAAAAGGTGCACCAAAATTCAATTTTTTTCTCGCCTTTCTCTTTTTTCTTTTTGTTCGTTTTCGTTGTCTTATTCCCCACAAAATTTATTCCAAATTATAAATCAGTAAATTGCGGCACATTATTATTTACATGAATTATTATTAAAATACCCAAAAATAAGCGAATTTAGACATTCGCGCTCCTCAGTTCCGTATTATTTACACGCGAGCTTTTTACTGCAGCAGCTTGGCTCGTCGTTACATCACCAAAATTCAAAATTTATATACACAAATCTTTTTACGGTTTACTTTTTATTTTTACATTGTTTTAAAGTTTTACATCTACGGCACATGCTTTTGCATGCGTCGTTGATTTCTATTCAACAGTTATTATACAATTTAAAAATGTTCTAGTTTTTTTAGGTGTTGTATTGTTTTAAAGTGTCTAGTTTTAATCCCGGACCGGCCCCGCTTCGCTCGATCTAACAATTGCCCCGTCGCCACCATACGCGGGGATGCTATGTTGGCAACGGACCGGTTCATATTTAATTTAAATAAAAATAGTTTTGAATTTGAATTTGGTTGTTATTGTAAACAAAATTGTTATTGTAACTAGAGACGCTGTTAGTAATCAATTTTGTAAATACTCGTCGTTATATATAATTTGTTGCGTTTTTCGAATAAAAAAAATATCTGATGTAGCCAGCACATAACTTTCTGATACCAGTATATATCATCCTGATCTAAAAAAATTATTCTATTTAATTCTTCACTTACCTCAATTAAATTTTAATATCATACTTTGAAAAGTTTCATTAAAATTTTTAAATAATTAATTATCAGGGTCATTCGATACTGTCATTAATAATTCATGTCATATATTTTAATAATTTCTTATTGACATTGACATTTCTGTAACTAAATTAGAGATTTCAAATGTCAAACTGTTAAATTTATCCGCGAAGCGGTGAGCGCTGAGCGGTAAGAACTTCGCGGTGTTGTATGTATATTTCAAAGCACACTGCCTAGTCAATGTTAATACATCATTGAAAGGCTAATGTTAAAAGTATTTAACACTCGTCGCTCGATACATACCGCTCGGCGCTCACCTCTTAACAATGTGTTTCGAGACTAGTGATGGGATATTTTTATAATCGAGATATTAGTAATATTGAGTATTTCATAATCGAATTAATAATTCGAGATATTCAATCGAAATAGCCGTCGATGGCGTCAGAATGAAAATTCGAGATATTTAATCAAATTATAATATTCACGACCGCAGAATGAAATAAATCGGAATAGAATAGTGAATAGTTAATAGTTTATTTATTGCATGTTAAGAAAGTACAATCGGCGGCGTAAGTTTCTTAGGGTAATTAAATTATTGTTTAATTTATAATTTTTATAAACATGAACCACATACCTGACCAACACTCCTCGGCAGCTCTCTGTGGAGAAGTGGTCTGTCATATCATCTTTCCCTGCCTTACTCTCACCAATTTTATTATTTATAAAAATTGTAAATGATAAAATAATTTAGTTACATTTTCAGAAGTTTATGCCACCGATTTTACTTTCTCAGAACACACCGCCTATTTCTGTTGCATTGCATCGAAATCATCGAATGTCTCATGTTGTCATGTCTCGCCTCCATCTGCGAATTTACCTACTCCTAGAACTACTACATTCAGTCCATTACCAATTCGATTAATTCTAAAAGTTTTCCAGTACGAGCAATTCTCTCGTATTACATCTCTTTTTGATACTAGTATACTTTTATCATTTCTCTTCACTCGATTCTCCAGCTGACCACCGAGCACTACTATTTCAATACTACTAAGTTATCTCGAGATATTTTTAAAATAATTAAACGAAATAACTCGATTAATCTTATAATTGAATTATTCGATTCCTCCCATCGCTATTCAGGACTACCACCATATTAGCGTGATCTTAATCCGATGGAATTAGTGTGGGTCTAAGTGAAAGGCTATGTGGCAAAAAAATATTACATTCGAATGTGTAGTCGCGAACGTGTTTCAGTTTCTTTCCTTTTTTTTTTTCAATGATAATTTGCTTGGAAAATGTCCCAATTTCAGTAAATATTAATATTTAAAATAATACACGCACTAACAAGCGTGCGCCTATGTCTAAAAATGCAAACAGAGCTGTGAGCATCGCCACCAGTCCCCGCTTCCTCACCTTGCCTTCACCATTTTGGCGCATCAATAGACTGCGATTACCATTGGCATGCTGTGTCTATATTTATTGACAGTCTAAGTGTTTATTCGATAAAAGATAATGTTTATTACGGATATTATATTGATGGTCAATATGATTTGTTTCGAAAATATGCTTATTTTTGTAGACAAAACAAATAGTCTCCTAGATGTATATACATGGCAATGTCAACACATTTTATTTTTTAAAAGTCTGTTTATATGACAGACCAACTAAGATTCGCAATAATTCATATTCCACGTTTTTGTAATGAAAATTCTTTGTTAACTTCAATATAAATACTCTAGAGCATAATTCCATAATTCAATGTGTTGTAAAAACATCCAAAATACAGTGTGTCCCAAAATCCTCACCAATGGAATATCGGAAACTAGAGATAGCGAGTCGGTTAAGTTGTAGCAAATTTAACGCTGATTTTAAATCCGTCGAGCAATCAAGGCTAACTGCGATCGTTTCCGAGTTTTTTTCAAAAAACTGAAATTTCGTATTTTCGTTTTTGTTAAATATCTCAAAAACGATTAATCGTACGAAGACAAGACTGTGACCTTCTAGAGGCACTTTTTCATGAATGTTTTAGTAGCGTTGTTAGTTGTTCAGTTTTTGAGATGCGACCTACAACTTTCGAATTTTCTTATCGACTCAATATTGGATTTTTTACAGATTTGAAATTTACATAAAGATCTCGTTCTCCTGATGTATGACAATATATATAGTGTGTCCTAAATTTAGTTCTCGCCATTGGGATTCGGAAACTACAAGATACAGAGAGCCGGTTGAATTATCAAAATGTTAGCAAATTGAATGCTGATTTTGAATCCGTCAAGGCTAATTGCAATTGTTTCCGGGTAAGACGATTAATCGTTTTTGAGATATTTGGCAAAAACGAACATACAAAATTTTCGTTTTTTTTTTTAATAACTCGGAAATGATTGCGGTTAGTCTCAATTTCTCGACAGATTCAAAATCAGCATTCAATTTGCTAAAACTTTACAAATTTAACCGGCTCTCTGTATCTTATACTTTCCGATATCCCAATGGTGAGGATCGAATTTGGGACACTGTATAGTTGCCTTAAATATAATAACTATATTATTACATCGTGTTGATGTTATACAAAGGGCATAACAGGTGGATAATTTAGAATATACTGCGTCAATGTGCTCCAACCAACGAAGCTTATTTACTTACCCATTACAATTCCCAATATATTGGTTTCATCATTATATTTGATATTATACATGTCAAACTTAATCTTAAAGAACCTATGTTAGGTAATTTTGATTGTGACGTCCTAAAAAGAATGCAAGAAGTTTTATCCGCTTAATAATATAATAACAAAGTTGGTCGTCTCAAAATGGAGCCTTGTGGAACTCCAATATCTACTTCCCCCAAACTTGATGTAGGTATCGTTGTAAAATTTAATTTATGACATACATCCTGACAAATAAAATACAAACCATTCGTGACCAACTCCCATAACACCGTGTCAGTTTATATAATAAAATAGAATGGGCACTATCGATGCTTTGGAGAAGTATACAAATAGTCCCAAAGCAATCTAAGATTGATCTACAGAATTACAAAATACAAAACCATATGTCATTTTGTGCCAATCATCACTTTTAGGGAAAAAAAAAAAAACTTTTCCAAAATATTGAATCCAATATGGCTGTCATTTTAATGATTTACAAATTCAGAAATATAAAACATAGTCTAATAATACAGTATTAAAGTCAGTGTCGTATATATTACGATAAAACTTGGACTAAAACCAGAAATTTCTGAATGTAAGACCTTTCCCAGTCTCAAGACCTAGATGGTCAATGGTCATATCACTTTTCTGATTCTACACTTCATAAGAAACAAAATGTCACAACTCTCAATACTCTATTATATTGAACACAGGATACAAAAATTCACACAATTAGAAAACCCACTAATAATTTCTTTTTCAAAATTTTACTTCTTATATTCTTGTTATCCGCTTCACCGATTACTATAATTAAAAAATTACAGTGGATCTGTAGAAAGGAAAACTCTTCTGATTACTAGAAGCCGGAAATGTATCCCATTGTGCAGAGCCGGTACTTATAAAACAAATATAAATGTTAATAAACACCACATAAAGGTTCAATGTGGTATGTTTATTTATATATCTGTAATACTCGTATATGCAACCAGTACAACTATATCGAGTAAGAAAGGTGCAAGGACTCTGTGGGTATCCGGGACTCTCCCATGTATAATTATATGCAGCTTGGCAGCTTGTCCTGTGGTGTCCCCAGTTCCGTTGTCTTAGGAACATTAAAGCGTGCGGGTGCGTGGTTGTGTTTGGTTTGGTTGTCGCATAAGACGCTCTTAACAATGGTGTCGTCATTACAGTTTGTGCAACAACTAAAAAAAATGATTAAAAACTACGATGAATTTACAACAGATAAGTATTTCATACACGCCGTGGTTGTGAAAGGCATTTAAATTCGACTATCCATCGATAGAATATTGCCGGTACAGTTACAAGAGGAATTTTTTTTATGATTTATGTGTCATTTTTTGCATGCAGTCTGTCTTAGAATGTAGTCGTCAATGCTAAGTTTAGAGGTGTGTTTGCAAAATAGTTACCAGATTTTCCTTTACCTAGTTAGGTTAGGTTTGTTGTGAGTGGGTCTCAGTAAACCCTCCACTGCGGCCATCAGCAGGCCTATTGTGGCTCACGCCTAATTATATTTCACCCAATAAGTTTAGTCTCTTAATGAAACTGATAACTTTCTTATGCACCTCTCCACAGCGGGACAGGTGCATAAGATGTGGTCTGCCTTCTCATCATCCTCCAGGCATAGACGGCACTCGGCGTTTTCCGCTAGGCCGAGTTTATGCAGATGATAGTTTAGTCGGCAGTGCCCGGTATATAGGCCTGTTAGAGTTTCCAGGTTTACCCTGTTTAACTCTAAAAGTTTCTTAGCTCTTGATTTCAAAAGGTATTTTATAAACGCCTTCGAATGAACTAATCCTGGTAACTCTTGCCAATACTGGAGAGTTTTCCGTTCAGCCCAGGTTGAGATAGCCTTTACCTAGTACTCATACATTGCGTAAAGGTTCTATATCTACCAAGTGCCTATAAATATGTTTTGAGGAATATCCTAGAGGACGTACGAATAAATTTTTGTGGGTGACAGTGGATGAAACAACTGACTTGCGGTGTAATAAGGTTGTTAATGTTATACCAAGAATTTTGAGAGTTCAAAAGACTTTGTCACTATCAGACAGCAAAAGTCGGGCTATAAACAATAAACTAAAAAATGTTTTATACAGGAACCTGAGATACAAAACAATGTGTAAAATTCGTGAAAATTATCTGCGCGGTTTGTTAGTGCCTGCCTATGTGAACTACATATATAGAATTTGCATTAAATTATTTCCACCATCTCCCGCTAATCGCTAGTTTATCTACACTAATATCATAACAAGCCGGGTCCATCGATATTTCATATTAAATATTAACTCACGCAACAGTGCTTCTCATAATATATGTAAAAGTAATTTTAAGATTTCTAAAAGTGAATGGACTTAGCAAAATAATTATTTCACAATATAAATAATTTGAATTTTTATAATGGATATATTAATATAATTACACAAACATTTCAAATATACGTGTTCCTTTTACATCAGATTAGAAAAAAAGTTTTGATACAAGTTAAATGTGATTTTGTTAATTTTATACGTATACTAATGGATGTAATTTGCTCATATTGTTATTCTAGAGACGAATATTTGAGTATTTAATATTCGTATATCATTTCTTTAAGTGACATGATTAATTCATATGATGATCTATATAAATGATTAATGATTAACTTATTTTAAATTACGTTGTACACGAACATACAACGAAAATATATCGACTAATAAATAAATTGACGACGATCGATAATAAAATAATCGTAAAAAATGAAAATGTTGCGAAATGGTCGTAGGATAGTTTTGATAAAGAAAGATGCGGTACTATTATTAAACTAAGTGGGAGGTAGTTACCACCTACAGTTAATACTTTTTGAATGTAAAACTGTTTAAAATACAGGGTATTCGTTTTCAACCTACCCCATTGATGTATCTCCGAACTGAACTGGAATATCGTTTAGATATTTTGATTGAATGGATTCTCGGACAAGACCTACCCATTCTAAAATATTTTCGAACTCTTGTCACTTCTGGTTTTACGGGAAGCTGACATCAACATTGTTATTTTAAATAGAACCCCCCCCCCAACTTTCTTACATTTTTGGATTCCTCATTAAAATTAAGGGTAAGTTTGATTATACAACCCTACTTTGATTCTCAACTGTTTTTGAGTTATTACAATTTTTTTTTAATTTGTTGTGTTTGCAGAATGCGGTTATCTTCAAAACTAATTGATAGTAATTAATGATTTTTTTGATATTTGTTTTAATAAGTTATCAAACTGTCAAAAAAATTTTTGAAAAAAAAGCAAAAATGGAGTTAAAAACATGTCTTAATGTTATAAATTTAAAATCTAAAAAACTTTACATTTGTAAATAGCACACCATATTTTTTTATACCATTACATTAATCGCTCAATCCTTTGTAAAAAAAGTATAAGGCTAAAATTGATATTTAGTCATAAAATAAAAAAAATAATAATTAAGCCACACAGTGCCATACTTTTTTACTAGGGATTAAGCGATTAATGTGAAGGTGTAAAAAAAAATATGTCCAGAGATACGTCTAGGGGGTAGGTTGAAATCGAACACCCTTTACATTGTCATTATTGTTTATTGCGTTATATCGGGTGTAACAGGATCATGGTACACCTCCTTTTTCTTCTTTAATTCTGAAGATAATTGATTGAAATTTGGGATATCCTATACACATAATAAGCGGCACTTTTTGACATACAAATGATTTTTTTCACTTCCGGTTTCGTCGGAAATGACACTAACTTTAGATTTTTAAATGGAACACCCTGTATATTATTGCATTTTTTGAATTGTGCATAATTTTCTGAATCCAACGATAGCAAATAAGTGACATTTCAAACGCCAATATTTTTTGGGGAAAACTCAATTTTTTCAAATGGAACCATATTGGTACCGTGGTACCATTTATTAGTACTATTAATAAGGAATTTCTTCATATGTCGTATTAAAAATGTGCGATAAATACAAACAAAATTACAGCTAAAAGAAAATAAGAAAATACAATTTTGTTCTAATTAAATATTAAGAAGTAACTAACTAAGGTGGCTATGAAAACAATGAAATATTTAGCTTTTGTTGGTTTACCGGTGTTTTTATTGTGTCTTTAAAAATTGTTTAAAATTCTTGTTAATTGTGTTCAAAATGCCGCAAATTTATACAAGAGATGAAAAAGTGGACATGTTAATTATTTATGGGGAATGTTGAAAAAATGCCGTTGCGGCTAGACACCTTAATGCTGAACGATATCCTGATAGACAATGTCCAGGGAGAAATTATTTTAATCGTCTTGAAAATCAATTCAAAGTGAGCCCAACAAAGATCCCGAAGAAAATTTCATTCTTGACGAAGGAACGGAAATTAATGTTTTGGGTCGAGTTGAAGTTGACAAGAATGTTTCTTTAAGGCAAATTGGGTTTGAATTGGAAATCAGTCACCAATACCAATTGCAACAGCAATTGTACGAAAATTATAACGAACGTAGGCTGGAATATTGCAATTGGATTTTGCAGAATAACGTGCAGACAATGATTTTTTGGGAATGATTTTATTTTCGGATGAGTCCAGGTTTACAAATTTGGGATTATTTAACCGACAAAATACAAAATATTGGTCACAAGAAAATCAAAATTTATTATGGGATAGTTACAAGTAATGCTTATTCCAGATCTTGAACATTAGTTATTTCTAAATCTTGTATCTCATGTGAACGGCAAGCTCTAGCAATGCCAAAAATTAATGCTACGTATATAAAATTATTAAAATGTGTTTTCACATTAACAATATTAAATAATGTAATAATTACCTTTGTAAACAGGAATTTATCGTCAGGTGCATCATTCATAAATGAATTTGTTGTGTTGTTAAAAGTTTAGCTTTTTTGGTTTTGAACCCGTCGATCTTCACTTTAGAAATGCTTTGAGTTTAGCGTATTCGAAATATCCACATTATGTTTGCTGTTAATTGTATTTCGTAACATGGAACACATACTCCACACAGTAGATGGCTTTAAATCGTTGGATATCTTACTAATATAAGTCAGAAGAACGTTTTCCGAGAAAGAGTTTATCTGATTATCATTTCCCCAATTCACGAACTTAAATTCATACCTTTGTCAGGATTTATCCGGCCAAATGTTGTCGGAAGCAAAGTTTGCTGCTTCAACTATATTTGGGGGTGTGCATGATTCACTGTATTCACTTTCTGAGGTCATAATAATCATATAGAATGCGATTAAATTATAAACGAACTGTCACAATGTTAATTGTTTGTTTAGTCTTTGCTATGGTAGGTAAATTAGATACGCAGGCTACTAAATGAGAGTGTTTCTTCTATTCGTTATTAAAAATATAAATTTGACACTTTCATTTTCACTTCTAGAGATGAAAATATTTTCATTTTTTAGAGTAAAAACATTTCATTTTCATATAGAGTAGACAGTGGAAAAATTGTCATTTTCATATGAGTAGAAAAAATAATAAATAATTATTTTTATACTTATCTGTGATAAGATTTGTAAAAGTTAGTAAATAATAATTAGCAAAAAATTTTCAGTTAATATTATTTTTCATTCCACTCAATAATTATTGGGTATCACATAAGCATCTTTTTAACGTGATAACATGACAACAATAATAAATACCTATAATTTTTTACATTTTATACTGTCACTCTTATCTAAATGTGCTAGTATAAAAATTTAAGGTAGATAGTAATAAACACAATATACAGTGTGTACGTAAAGATGGGATTAAATTCATTATTTCTTAAACCAAAAATATTTAGAAACAATCATCGGATACGTCGATTTTTAATTTCAATTGCGGAACTTTCTCCTTTTTCTTGGTTATGACGTCATCACCAGTTCCGTTATGAAGTCAGCGATATTTTTATTAAATGAAACACCTAGCCTATTTCTCCATTTTTGCATTCTGCTTCAACAGATGATTCCAAATATGTACAAACTAGGAGTCTAAAATTGATAAGTTGGAAGATACGGCCATTTAAAAAAAGTAAGTAAAAAAGTGAAATAAACAAGTTTTTTTATTAATTTTTGAAGTGGGCTAGTTTTAGTTTGTTTTTTTGCTTAATCATCATCGTCTTTGACAGTGAATCACTAATCCTCAGTAGTAGTTTCTCAATAATTGTTATCGATTTATTTTAATTTATAACATGAGTGTATCTGTAAAGCAGAGAATTGAAATTCTTACAGTGACTGGGTATGGTAATAGGATGCGAACTCAACAAGAAGGATGTAATTTATTTAATACTAAATATCCAGAATGACACGTAACTCAATGGACAGTGAATAAAATTGAAAAAAAATTTAAAGAGACTGATACGCTGCAAGATTTACCCAAAACAGGTCGCCCAGGTGTTGACGAAGATACAAAATTAAATATTTTACTGGCTGTTGAAGAAAATCCACATACCAAAGTTCACCAAGTTAATCGCGATTATGATGTTACTAAAAAATGGCATCCCTTTAAGATTCAACTTGTGCAAGAACTAAGTGATGATGATCCAGATCGGAGGATACAATTTTGTGAATGAATATGTGCAATGGTGATCCTCTTCTGATAAAAAATATTATTTTCTCCGATGAATGCACTTTCAAATTAAAGAGTGAAGTGAATCGTCAGAATTGTAGATACTGGGTAAAGAAAACCCTCGACGGATGCGGGAGCAGCACACACAGTATCCACAAAAGGTAAATGGCGGGAATTATAAGAAATAGAATCATTGGACCCTATTTTTCGATGTAACTGTAAACGGACCGGCATGTCCCAATTTTCAATGGGCTATCTCAACCCAACGTTATTATCCTGGAAATATTGACGAAAGCCTGTGGTATTAACAGGATGGTGCGCCTTCCCATTATGCAGTAGACGTTCGAGGGTATTTTGACCAAATATTTCTGAACAGGTGGACTGGTAGACGTGGACCCATCGAATGGCCACCAAGGTTACCGGACCTCAATCCATTTGATTATTTTTTGTGGGGCCATCTAAAAAACTTATTTTAAAAAGTTTAATTTTCTGTTCCTAGTTTGTGTATCTTAAATTAATATCAATAGACGTATCTAAAAAATAAAGTTTTCCTCAGTTTTTTTCCAACCCACGATTAAAAAAATTTTTCTCCTACTTAAATTTATGTACCGATCCAACATACAACCCATGCCAGCGTCAAATGTCAAATCGCTAGTGTCAGATCGGTTGTGTATTCACCACAAAATTTGATGTGATGTACGTGTATAAATATATTGCTGTTAGAATTCTTGTAAATTAGATTAACACATTTTTTTATTTTTCTAGTAAAACTACTTCTGTTATCAGCCCGGTCCAAGAAATCAAGGGTCAATTCTTGAATCCGGTAATCCAAACATAACTCAGGCCGATAAGAATTTGACAAAACATTCTGGACAAATCTTAAGCATCTATAAAAATGTACATACTAATATAATAATTTAAGTTAATTTTCGAATAACTAAATTATGTTGCGGTCAGTATCTCAAGTATCAGCTGCTGTAATTTTTGGAAAATGGAAAACCTACAAATTCATATAAAAACCAGAACTAACCATTGATATACAGAAATAAATAAGACTTTTAAACCTTGAATCGGTGAAACCGCCAAGGAAACAAAAAGCTATAAACAAATCAACATAATTAAAACACTTGTAGGCATGGGCGTTGTTATAGTGATTTCAGAGGGAGTATCTCATTAAATAGTAAACATTTTCAAAAGCAAATATACTAATCAGTAAAGCTCGTAAGTTGTGCGGCTGAATACGGACATACTTAAGATAGTTTTTGAACGCATTAACGGATCTGGAGATACACCGTCAATACCATCACAAATTTGATGCCGATGGTGCTGCAAACAATGCGTTTGGTAGGCCGTTCTCTTCAGTAACACAGTTGTTGGTTGGTACATGTTACGTGTAAAGTGCCTGCTCTACATCTTGTGGCAGAAACTATTCGACAAGGTTTTCCAGAGGTCCATGCATTAATGGCAAGTACAAAAAAGTGTTTCTTAAATCTTCTAAACACCTTCGCGCATTTTACAGCAAGTGTCCCGGTATTCCCGAACCACCACAGCCGATTTTCATACAGGTTGGCGAACACGGTTGAAGGCAGCTTTTTTTATGCTGAATATTTACAACACGTAAAAGCTGTGATACTATAATTCAATCCTGACACAGCTACAGCTATTATGGAAAGCCAGACAAAATTCGAAGATATTTCCGTTGATACAGCTTTAAAAACTATTTACAAGATTACATGACACCATAAAAAAAATCTAAAAAACAGTGCGTTGTCGTTAGCGGAGTCACCGCAAATAGTGGACGAAGTAAATCGACTGCTACACGATATAGGTGACGCAAAAAATGAGCGCGTTAGAGAAACGTTTGCAAGTGTGTTAAAGCAAGACATCGGTTTTACCAGATTAAGACAAATTTCTGATGGTACTGATGGTGCATCTTCAGATCCGTTAAGTACGTTTAAAGACTATTTTAAGTATGCCTGTATTCATCAATAGATGTCGAACGTTCGTTGTCAAAATATAAGCATATTTTTTCTCCACATTGAACATAACTCACGGAGATAACCATAGAAACATACCTGATGCTGCAAAGTTTTTACAAATCTTCTCCAGATTGTGATAACCAAGCCAGTTCATTAAGCTAGTTAAGAGGGTAAGTTGTGCATACATTGTTATAAATTGTAACAGTTTATTGCGGTTGTTACTAGTTAATTTCTTCTATTACGCTTATTTTGATGCATACTGCCTATGTCCCACCGTACATTTCTGCCAACTCTACTAATCAGTAAGTACATACCTACAGTCCGTTTTATTTTTGTATAATTCTGAACAAGATTCAAGGGTATTTTTTGTAACCATTTATTTATCGTTGGCCTATTTCCGCTATCAAGGCCAATCACCGACGCCAAGAGACGAGCTACCACTAACTTGGAAATTTTGCGTAACCTTTTCTTCGTCAAAGAGTATGGATCTCTTAATTGTCTAACATCTTATATACCAGTGACCGTCTTGCTTTACATCCCCTCCTAAGGACGGTATATCCACTACACAATTCTCGAATAGGTTCTCCGGTTTAAGCTGATATGCAAGTCGCTAGAAGATGGGCGAGACGGCTGTATTTCGCTGGTCTGGTTACCGTTCCAACTACTAGCTTTACTTTTCGTAGGTACCGAGTTCGACACGATGTAACGTCGTAGCTACTTCTGAAAAATTCATTTTTGTGACATGTTGCGCTTTGATTAAACTCCTCAAATGTTTGGTTGTGGACTCACCTTTAGGTTTTAAATTTTAAAAACACTATTATTTAAACTGGTCACAAATAAGTATCTATTCTTACGAAAAATACAGTATGACGTTAACTGTAAGTGCTCTATTAATAAAGCTGCACATGAAAATTGATTTCTCTTGCCTCCCTCTGAAACGGCGCCCTTGTTTGTAGATCGTGAACATCACAAAGTATTAACCACAAACATAAATACAAAATTATGTCACATAAATAACAACTCTAATACCGCACGATACAACTTGAATGAATACACACTAATAGTAGAATATTAAATGATACATTTGACCAAAACAATCTAAACATGCAAGAAAATAAAAAATAGAATGCAAGGTCGAAAATCAGGTTCTTTATTGAAATCTTCTTGACCACAAACGATTAGATGTACAAAACATGGGAAAATACAGCATCACTTAGGCCATTCTGGTTAAAATCAAATAAAAAATAACATAATTTAATATTTAAGGTCATATGTTCAACAACAAGCCAACCTAAATTTTATAATCGTTAACTTTGTTGTTAAAATTGTGTTATTACATTAAAACATATTAACATATTTTCAATTGAATGCAAATGTAAACAGATATCAGACGAACACAATTTAAATATAATATAAATGAACAATGCACCGCAAAATTTTAAAATGGTTTGAAATTCTATAAAAGCAATATAAACAAGTCTATCTATTTAATGGGTAAAAATAAAAATGTAGAACATTCAATTGCTTTAGAGGGAGCATTGTTGGCAACAATGGAAGTGTATATTTTCAATATATTCTGACATTTACGTATGCCACTGGAACATAAATTCTGATGCTATTTCGGAAATACTAGTATTTATCATCCTTCAATCTTCAAGGTGACGGAAGCGAAAGACCAACTGAAATTAGAGAGGACGTATACTCTCACTCTTTCAACCAGAGAGGAATGAAAGAAAAGAAAATAAATTTCCTCCCACGGGTGTGCGTGCTTCACAAATAGTTCTCGCGTGATCGACTTCTGGGGAAAAATATAAGCATAGGAGTGCAAGTTACGTTTTAGGATCGTACACCATGTTTTTTCAGGCAGAAGTATCTGACATTCTAGCAATGATATGTAAGGAAGATGTAACAAATAGCAAGGAGCAAATAACAACATATGTTCCGACAGTCAGGCAACTCTAAAAGCGGAATTAGACCTTCTAGGACATAGGCAGCCGTAATTCAGGAGAGCAGACGAAGTCGGAAAATTCTAAATTACCTAACCGGAGTTCTGCATTTCACTGCATACTTCATGGTATGACATCACTTTTATCAGAAGTTTGAGAAAGTTTGATGAGCGAGCAAGTTGGGTGTTTGTGGATTAATTGCTATAGACGCCAACCTCCCACAACTACTACTACCACTACACCCAAAGAAATACATACCCCACTAGAATTATCACATCACCACTCTTCGGGAATGTTACTGTGTACTGATTTTTTTAAATAAAAATTCACTTTTAAACAAATACTGAGTGTTACAATGATGTTGGGTTAAGGTCCAACAATTTGTAACACCCTGTGGTGTGCATCAACAACAATAGCAAGTTACAATTAATAGCTAACTTTAGTCTCATCTTTTCGTAACATTCTCTTTTTTGATTCACTTTTTTATCTCTGTTATTAAAGGAGATATACAGAATTACCAAAAAAGCAATAATATAAACAATTTTTATTAAATTTTTACAAAAACAAACAACAACAAACCAAATTTAAGGCGCAATAATTTTGAATAACGTGTATTTCCCCCCTCGCTCTAATTACAGTTTGTAAATACAAACAATCAATTAAATGACGTGTTAAATGATGTTGAGCATTCATTATGCTATTACTTGGCACACAATTTAAATTTACGAAAAAACCACAGTAGAAAGTAAAGAAATCTATCGCAACAATTGACACAACACAAACTGACACTTTGCAAACTGATTTTGTCACTTTTAGTTTTTTGTTTTCGATGCATTGCCTGTTACTTATTTCAGTTTTTCAATGTATGCATATAAATATGCTAAATAAACAAAGAAAATTTGCTTTTAAATGTTTCAAAATTATATTTTCACTCTACACGTGTTTCGGCTTTTAGGCCCTTTTCAAGAGTACAGATGAGAGGTACCATAGGATTTTGAAACATTTAAAAGCAAATTTTCTTTATTTATTTAAAATATTTAATAATGTTTCACAAGGAGCCAACCGCAGAATCAGTACAATGTATATAAATATGCATAAAAGTCAATAAAAACATGTGCTAAAAAACTGCGTATAACACGTTATAACAGAGATAAAAAAGTGAGACAAAAAAGGCAATGTTACGAAGAGATGAGGCTAAAGTTAGCTATTAATTGTAACTTGCTATTGTTGCTCGTGCACACAACAGAGTGTTACGAATTGTTGGACTAAACCCCAACGTCATAACAGCTGGTATTCGTTCAAAAATTATTTTTTATTTAAAAATCGGTAGACAGTAACATTCCCGAAGAGTCAATCTATCTTCCAAAAAAAAGATCATCCAAATCGAACAAATGATCCAGAAGAAAATTAACATCAAACTTAATGTCAACTTATGGTGATGCGATAATTCTTGTGGGGTGTGTGGTATGGGTTAATTTAACCAAAAAAATTTTTTTTTAACAATATCTTTAATTTTGTGTTATAAACTAAATACTTGGTTGCACGCACAACACCTTAAGGAACACCACTGTACGCATCTGAATTTTATTACTCTGAAAGCATCAAGGATAATACCAATTTAGAATAGGTACCAAACAAAAAATGAACAAAAAAATGGTTAAAATACTGTTTAATTTGTTGTTCTACAAGATATTATGATTACTAAACAACACTATTTGCTTTTGTAAATAAATAAAGTTGTTGTACGACTTAAAAGATGGTTATTTACTTAACTAAATTTCTTGTTCAAAATAACAATGAAAATGGTATGGTGACAAATTTTGTTTAATTATTCTTTTCTGGTTATTGGCTCCGTGGTCTAGAGGTAACGTACTTGCCTCTAAACTTCGGGGTCCCGGGTTCGATTCCCGGTCGAGGAACTGGGATTTTTCTGTGAGAGAGATTAATCGTAGTATACTCGGATATTGGATGTGTGTCCATTGTCTCTAAATGTGTAGCCCTCTCCCACACAAGGTCATTCCAGACCTTCAGGGATAAAGGGGGTTGTAATTTCATGTGGTGTTATTATTATTATTATTATTATTATTCTTTTCTGGTTGCTTTAACTATGAAACTAGATAGACGCGATTTCATATGCTCTTTTTGGTTGATATATCATTTCTATTGATACCGGCAGTAGTAGCTTTGACCTTGAAAGAATTCCAGGCCATGGGCGGCGTCTAATCGCGTATATTATAGGTAAACAAAAATAATTAATAAACGTAAAATGCGGTTATAGTAGAAAAAGGTCAAAATCATCAAAGTAGGCAGATCTCCTTAAAATGTTGCATACAAGTATAACTTATTAATCTGAATGTCTTTCCTTACTGATATTTTGCTGTCTTTACAGAAAATGTACTCTACATAACAAGAAAGTAGTTTTTACTTAATTACCATGGCCTACGTGATTAAAAAATAAAACACAAGTACACCAAAAATTTCTTTTCAGATATCCAGGGATGAACCCTCAAATTGCAAAAAAAATCTAAAATTTGAGGTCTACATCACCTATTGCGAACTCAATCGGGGAACACACTTCTGATGTTATATTTTTTTTACGAGCTTCACTATTTATTTTTATGTTTTCCGTTTTCATTCCTAATGATATAGGTTTTTTTTTAATATTTAGTTATTGTTCTGGTTTGTGTAGCAAGTACTGTTATAATTTTTTTTTTATTCTTAACTATTTTAAAAACTAACAATGTTTTTGTTGCGTTTTATTTAGTTTTTTTTTCTCAATTTATGGCAATTTATAGTTATTTTATATTTTCATGAGTTAATAATTCACCTTTCTTTTATTTATTCACATGCTTCTTACATGCGACGTCTCTGGCAAAACAAGTTAGATCGCGGCATCTCGTCAGCTGGTCTGTTTACGATCTGTCTGCCAATCAGAACTAGCGAATGACCGTCGTTTAATACCCTACCACAATTTTAATATATTAGGCCTGCGGCTCACTAGTAAAGAGTGAAGTAAACACTGATTTTACAATACAAACTGACTGCGGCTACACTGAAGAGTGTACAGATTTGCCCATTCATAAATACGTTTTCAAGGTAAAAACTACTACTGCCGTTAACTTTAATCATTTCCATTGAGTGTACTACTACATTATCCAAATCCCTAACACGTAGATTATTTTAATTTCTTTTTACATATTTTATAAACAGCCCTATTGCCAGTTTTCCTTCTTCATCGTCTTATTTTCTGTAAGATATTCATCTATGCGTTTATAAATTGTGACGGTTGTTGAATTAACATTTTGTGACAATATAGAAATTTAGTAGATAATGGAATTAATGACTGACAAGAAAAGGATGATAAATATTTATTTACAGAACATGTATGTAACTACATCGGATTCATACCTCAAGGAGTGCTTAACAAATTTTATGGAGGCAATTAATTACGGAAACTGTTTTATATCTGACACAAAATCTCTAATACTGAAAACTGTAGTAATTCATTACCGACTGTATGCAGTATTGCAATACATCTTTTACACGTATTTTTTAGACAGTATTTTGCGATAACTTTGTTTGGCAGAACAAAATATTTACATAAATTATATTATAATCTATTACTTGGTATTAGTAAAAAAGGCGGAATGACAAAATTAATTATAACTGTTGTATAGACTCCTATGATTAATTTAATTTCTGTTTTTGGTAAATTTTAAGTGCCTTAGAACGAAGAGACCGTTTTTCCATATAGATTGTAAAAAAGCTACAGTTAGTTACAAATAAAAAAAAGTTAAAAACCTTGGTATTTTCAAACAAAATTTCAAGACCTACAGATTTAAAAAATCAACGAAAACTAGTTTGACTTGAATGTATATAGGTTTCTAAGGAACAACGCCGAATTTAAAAAAATTTTGCTGATTTTAATTGCTTAATATTTTCATTGTTCTTTTTGCAAAATCTTTAAATTTATATAAATGAAGATAATGTACGTAGAGCTCAAGGATTAATGTATTCGGTTTATTTTGTAAGATTAAGACTGGCATGTTTTTCGTTTTTTGTTCTACTTGCAAACGTGATCAAAGAAAAAAAAATAGGGCCGAAAACTTTTATTCTACAAAGAATAAAAACGTGTAGATGATACATTAATCACAACATGAACGAAATATAATTTCTTTAATTTTCGATTAGAAATTTTCTAGATTAGTGTTTTCCAAATCAATACCTATAATATCTATAAAGCATTAGTTTCAAAAACTAAAACGAACGATATTTAATTAGTCAAAATAAATTCTTCTCTGCGCACTAACGTACCCATAACGTACATTTATTTAAGCCCACACGTCATGCTCAGAATTTAAGTTTACGATAATATAAACAATACCCAAGCTCCTTCCACGAGAAACTGCATTATACACTGCAGTGTTGCCACCTCAAAGAAATTTCCGGTAATTGATGATGAGGAAATTGTAATAGATTTGACCTTCATGGTAATAGATGAGAAAAATAAGTAAAATTAACTGAAAATGTGGTACAAAACATAATCAACCGAAATGTATTAGTTTGATTGAAAAAAAGCCCGAAAATTTTTGCGCGCCATCTATTAGCTGGTAGAAAAAGGCAAAGGTGCCTTAAGTCAGGCACTTGTTTAGTTGTTCTCAGTGAACTTTTGCTCTTATAAACTTGTTTAACTAATCTAAAATAAAATAAAATTCACATTAAAGGAACATTTTATTTAAATAATCATATTTACCAATGCTATATAACATTGCTAAAATAAACTCTAACAAAATAAAAAAAAACACAAACATTTCTCTAAACTCTTGTCAAATGAGAAGAACTTAGCCTACATTCTGCTTAAATAACTAAAAAAAAATAAACAACTCAACAAAAAAACAAAATATGTAATAAAATACTACATATCAAAATAAATATTTAATTACATCTTCATTGCGCGAGGAAACAGACGTTTATTCAAATTTAAAACTATATTATAATATTAATTGTAAACACAAAACACAAACAAGACATAAACAGCTGATCTAATTCTGTGACCTCATTGATGTTCGCTAACTTCGCTTCGGCTAACATATTTTTGACAACTTGAAGCAGGCGGGAAATTTATATTTGATAATGCGTCGCTTTTACTTTTTCAGTAATTTTAGTGGGTTGTAACCGAACAAACGATATGGTATTAGTAAATTTCTCCATTAAATTCCATTATAAATACAATTTACAAAAAAGTAGGTAATCACAAAATTCGATGAAATGTAATAGATTTGAAGGCTTGGGTAGGTAATAGGGTAATAGAAATGATTAAATTGTAATAGATCTATTACAATTATTGTAATAGGGGTGGTAACACTGTTATACAGCATTTGTTTCGTAGACAGCAGAGCTCACATTATATTCTTAAGTGTATAAGTTGTGTAAAAAATCGAGTCTACATAGGTTACTTATGGCAATCTAGAATAGGAATCAAAGCCGTCTAATTCGAAGAGCAATTATGCAGACAAAATCTGCTCATATATTTTGTTAAAATGAATAATTCCCATTTTAATATATATAACAAATATTTTTATCATAAAAAATTCGGAATAGTGACGTGAGTATTGGGGCCTGAACTAAACATTTTCATTATGGAGAGCGTGTTTCTAAATTCAAGGCCATCTTTGAAAAATAATTTTGTTCCAGACAAAAACATCCTGTCGTATTTCAGTAAAATACACCGAGTTCGAGGAATACAAAAAAAAGCTAAATGTATGGATCTGTTGGTTACAACAGTAAATTGTTTTCTCACGAGATAGTATATACTAAAGATTTTGAATGCCCCAAGAGAAAAAACCCAGAGGACTAAAATCTGGTGATCGAAGAGGCCATAACTGTGGTCTCCATCGACTAATCCGGCGACGGGTAATTTACCCATAAAGACGTCTGGCTTATAATGAACTCCCTTTAACAAGTCCATATACGAAGCGCATATTATATTAGTAAATTGTTCACGATTATGAAAGTTTTCTATTGCAAATACCCTTTGAAGCCGGTGAATACCACTTGAGTCCGATTTATTCAATAATAGAGCAAGATGATTTGCAGTCTTCAAATTTAGACAAACTTAAAACTGACTTAAAAAAAACTCGAGAAACAATTAATATAAAACAGAACCTGCAGCACTGATCATTTGATAACTAATATTTTAGTAATGCGAAGCCAACAGTCGGCGGACGACAATTTTGATAACAAGAAGAGTGAATCGTTTACGTCACCATGAGCCACTTTTGAAGACACGATAGACAATATTCATGAAATTATAATGCAATAAACTATAAATTGTTTCTTTGCTGGCAATAGCGCAATACGGAGAATCATAATCAATCAGTTACTACGTGATTGTTGTCTTACCGATATAACTGACGATTACAGTTCGGTTTTCGAACATACAATCGACAAGAGATGCTAATGCAGCTATGAAATATCATCTCAAATAATCGCTTTGGCTCCATATGACGAAGTAAATAAAACTGAGAGATCGTGTGATATAAGAATTAACGAGGGAATCATGCCATCCATATTATTAAAATTAAACACGAGGCAGTTATTTAGCAAATAAATTAAATTTACCCAAACTTCTTCTTAATCTTCTCCGACTATACTTATTATAATTTGCTAATTTCAATTTTCTGGAAGGTCACTTAACAGACCAGTTCGCGCTCTGTCCTCAAACTTTTTTCAGCCCACTCCATTACCGTAATATATTCCCTGATACTACTTAAATTGCATTCCACTATAGGCATTCGTATTCATAAAATTTAAAAATGTACAACAGGCACGGTCTATTCACGTGCGTAGTAAGTGATCAAGCCATCGAAAACAACACGCTAAATCTGTACCTAAACTTCGAAAAACTGTTTTAAATAGATATTTAATGACATTTACATTGTCCAAGTAAAATATTACGCAATAGGTTATATATTAGAATCTTCGATCATGTGTTTATGATCGAAGATTAGAATAAAAAATGTGTTCAAATGAATCGGTTTTTCAGATTGATATTAGTTTGTTTTAATATTTTAAGTTAAATTTAAAGTAGATTACTATTTAAAATAAGTAATACACTTATTCTTTAAAATTCATCATATTCTATTCAAATTGAAACACCGATTTCGCGCTTCTTCTCCCACTCCGTAAGTGACGAAATAGTGGTTTCATTCATGAAAATGAAGAGAAAACGTCTATTTACAGTCGCACGCCTCAAGATATCAGTATTAGTAACGTAATATATTGTCATATTTGTTCATATATGTATACTGAATTTAAAAGGTATAATTCTGTATAGTTTTTGACAGTAATCAATTTGACAATCTAGGATGGTAATTAGATTTTAAATATGATGCCACTGTGTAGCATTACTTGTGTTTGGCTGTTATTGCAACTAAAGTTGTTACTGTATCTAGAGAAGCTCTTCTACGTAAAGACCGCATCTGAGGTAGTCATTCCAGTTACGGGCTTACGAACAACTCTCGTACAGTAATAAAATAAGAATATTGTGAAATGCAATGGTACATATCGTCGGCCTAATTCGAAAATCACATAAGTTCACTTTTGGTCAAATTGATATTTTTGCACCATCTGGTAGTAGAAATATAAAGCCTTCTTGTAGTAATTTCACATAACTCCAAAAACATTCCAGGATATATTAAATCGAGGAAAACTTTTCATATAAATCCAGAAGTTCTGACGCCACCACGCAATTCACAAAACTTCGTTTAATCACCTGTGAAATGGCGCTGAAACAAGGATGTCACTGTTATAGAACCGCTTAATATCTTACCGAAGAATACAATATTCAATACAAATAAATAAAAAATATTCAAAAACGCGCCAAACGTCCAGTACAGAAACATTAGTTAGGATCGTCTACAGAAATTTGCATCATATCGTAAACCATCTGGCAATCTTAAAGAAAGCTTCTACATTCGACCGAAAACAGACGCCGGGTTATAGGGCGGTAAAAAAGGATCAATCAGTCAAGTGAAATCCGAGTTTCACGACAGACACGAAACACCGAGATACCAAGCCAAACTCACACAAAAAAAAAGAGAAAGCTAGCGTCACCCACGGTACCCCACATACAAAATTACATAATCAAATCACTACATTCAAAATTACGGAATCAAACTCTTGTTCACCGCCAAAACACTATTCACTCATTCATTTTTTTTATTTTTATTTCGTGAAATTTTAAGCCACGTGTTAAGTGAACCCCATTCCCCTCGTGCACTGTTGTTTTTTTTATTATCGTGTGCTAGTACTGTGTTGCTTTTAGTTTTGTTTTGTTCCTTTATTTGGGACCCTGATGCATATTGTAATTTGGTAAGATAGATCAAAACTTTGTAGCGGCTTTTCCGCATTTGCTAATTTGCACCCAGGTTTTTCTAGCGTACGCGCTTCAAGCATTTTTTTTGTTATATTTATTTTTGTATATTTTGTGTAATTTCACATTAATTGAACAGTTCATCTCACTTAAAGCGAGTCCACACAATTATTTCATCCCACTTTTAGAATACGTTCTAACAACTACAGGTGCCTAAACCGCGGTGGCCAATTAGGCAGGTAAATTGTATAGAAATCATCTAGTGAGAAACCTGTCATTCTAATTATTGTAATTGACAGATAATCACGAGTCGTAAAGTTTATTACGTACTCTTTAGCTAAACCCTTAAATAATTCTTTTTGGCAAATATTGCGCAAGGACAATTATCGACCATCAGTGCATAAACATTTGTGACATGTAGGTACTAAATTCTATTTTAGTTAAACCAAATTATTTATTAGTATCAGGTACTTTTTTTCTTTTGTTTCTTTTTGTGTTTCGATACGCTGCGCCCTTTAAATAAATGTGTGTATGGGAACCGGTAAAACGCTTTTGGCGACATCACCCGCTCTCAACAAGGCGACAGAGAGAGAGAGGAGAGGTGACATCACAATAGTTGTGGGGTATTAAAACATTTACAAACATTATAAACAGTTGAAATTTTGCTAAATTAAAAGGTGTAAGTTTACACAATTATATTTTTAAAATTGGTGTCTCCTGTAAAATCACGGTTTTGGACTTATGTGATTTGCGAATTAGGCCAACTTGTCTAAAAGTCTAAAATAATTTTTCCTTAATTAAACCCACACGAATTTCCTAAATCTATATAACAAAGCACTAAATTAAATGTTGGTTTTGTACGATCGTAAACGGTTTGTTATAAATTGAAAACGCCTATAATATAACCCCCACCACCTACATAGAACGCAATTGAAGACACATGTGAGTTTGCAGTTGCGACCCCACAATCAGTAGTTTGGAACTGCATTTAGACAAATAGAGGCTTGGGCATTTTATTGGGTTATTGTGAAAAAAATTCTCGACGGGGTCCTTTGTGAAACTTCACTGAAGTGATGAGAAGTAAAAATCTAGTAGATATTACTAACTCTTGAAAAGAACTTATAGTGTTGTTTAGAGAAATATTTAATAAACACACCTACATTTAATCGTGTCAAAAAACTCTCATTAAATGTCATAATTCTTAAGCATCCTGTTTTGCCATTTGAATTCAAATATAAAAATATTACGGCAGAATATAAAATTTAATAGGTAGCTTACGGTGAATATATAAATAAAATATAAATATAAAATTACTATTATACTATATTCAAATATGTATTTAAAAATGGACACGGTGATGAATACAAAATTTATTTATTATTATTACGGAATTCATTTATAAAACATAAATTAAAACAAATATTTAATATCTCTATATTTTATATTTAAAATAAATATAAATTTAATACAAGCAACATTTTTTCGCCGTTCTTTTTGTTTTGTTTTGATTTGATAACTACCACTTTTTTTCGCGGATTTAAATAGGGTTCCTCTATCTATGCAAATTAGGCAATATAATTTATCAGCTAAATTTCGTGTCGTATTTTCAACTTTAAGCCATCTAAATTATTGAGTTTGTTTTTGTATACCAAACTCTTCAAATGACTGTACAAATAAAAATCCAGAGGGGCTATATCCGGAGATCGGGGTAGCCATTACAATCCATTATGAAAATTTTTGACAATAAATACTTATTTATGTCTACCGTCGGTGTTTCTCAATATTTCACATTTTCAATTCTACTTATAGAAACCACAATCTTAACATGCCTTCCTGGAAACACAATAATAAATAATTATTTAAGTTTACAATCGGGGTTCTTTGATAGCGACACTTTTAATTCAACTTAGAATAACCCGCAATTTAATAAGGTATCAATGACAGCAGTAAAGTAAGGAATTTCCGTTCATCGCACTCAACTCTTTTACATAAATACCATTACCTGACTAAAACATGACAATAGTCTTATCACACCTTTCGAAAGATACACATTACGTATCTTCACGTATCTTGTTTTATTTTCGTTAATAAAAAAACTCCGTCTGATTTCAAGTTTTATTTAGTAGTATCAGCGCTACAACGTCGTTTGCAGGATTATTTCTATTTTACTAGACTTCATTCTTTATATAGCCCCTCAAAAAAAGTTAAGCGGTGCCACATCTGGAGTTCTTGGTGGCCATCTTACTGGTTCATTTCTACCTATCCATTCTTCATGGTGTTCATTGAGGGAATTAAATTCAACAAATTCAAAGCCTACTAAGTTTAGTTGCTATGCGAACAGTTTCATATGAAAAATAAGATTATTATTCGTACTACATGTCTAACACTATGAGCAGTATATATGTATATAATTTTACATATTTTTGAAATCAGAGAAAGAAGGGAAATTCGATTCTTAAATAAAAAACACAGTGATTCATTTTTAAAAAAAGTTACATTGTCTGTATCTCATCTCTAATTTCAAAGCTATTTTCAAGGAACTTGTTAAATTTTTTTTTGAAATTATGAATAAGTTCATAAATAACGAGAATAAAGTGAATTGAACATATTTTATTTCATTTAAAATATTTATTTATCTGTGTATAAAAGTAACAGGACATTTTTTAGCGCGTATTTACTAATACACAGCTTTCTAATACATAATAAAATAAGTTTTTTAATTATTATATTTTTTTCACTTTCAATTTATTCATTCTTAATTGGTAATTATTTTATTTTTTTGATACACATTTTAAACGATCTAAAAAATAAATTTGCAACATCTTACTTTTGATCTAGGTCAGTAACAAATGCAAACCAAATGCGTGCTTAATTAACACGACAATCTGGCGGAATTTCTTTCAGCCTAGTAAATGATATATCATTAATTATTACATAAAATTTGTAACATTCTGGCATGTGACAGGAATAAAAAAAACACTTTAAAATATAATTAATAAATGTAGATACATATCAGCTTGTAAATGTAATCACGCGCTGAAGAATATTTAACAGATTCATGGACAGCTCTTAATTATTATTCGGTTACGTAAAAACCTAGATATAAATGTAATTATTACTCTATACTAATACATATTTTCTTTCTTGACCGCCGATATTAAAAAAATTGTTTTGCAGCATATCTTGGGTTTTTCAGTAAACGATACATTATTTTGTTTTCTTGTGCTTTTATTTATTAAACCTTCTTCAGGGACCCACAATATAATTTACATTTTATAAATGTTTTAAATTAGGTTTTTCAATCGCGAATTAACTCCTAGATGGAGGTTAACCAGCACAATATTTTTATGAAAATCGATTAGACTGTAATATACTCCATTCAACTAATAAAATTAAACTTATACAGGGTGATTCAGATCTTATCCGAAATAGTTTCAGGATATGTGCAACCCTAAAATTGGAGTTGATAACTACCAAAAAAAATTATAATAAAATCATAATAGAATAGATGCAAAACTTCAGAGATGGCAGAATTTGGTGAGATCAAACTATTTTCACTTGTAGCTGGAGAAATCTTTTACAGAGTATCGAGTGTTCTCTCCTACTCCCCAAGGAGTTTATTTTATCATTTTGTTTTAAGAATTATTAATATTGTATATTGGAAAATTTATCGTGATGTGTGGGTAATTTTGGTTTTTTCTTTTATTATACGTATTATTTTATGAAACCTGTGTCTTACTATTTCGCTGTCAAGAATTCTATCCTAGACATATTCCTGGGGCTACGGATCCAGCCTTTGAAAGAGCTGGCGCTACTAGTGTCTGTTCCCCATGCAGTCTGAGGGGGTGGTGGCAGCAATCCTTATCCTTTATTTTGAGGGATATTGATTAATTTTATTATAATAATGGTACAGGTGGGATCAAGAAACAATATTTGATTACAATAGTGACAGCGATATTTATCACAAACAGCTATTTTTTATTGTTATATCTTACATAATCATAGATATAAAAAGCAATAACATCTACTTTTCAACTTTAATGATTTGATTAATTCCATTCAAGCAAAAATGAGATAAATACTTACCTAATATTTCTAACCCATTGATTTTTTTTATTTAATTTGTGATTTCATAAATATGCTGTTTAGAAAATGTTAATCGAACTTGTAATTTTTATTGGCGATACATTTTTCATGCTTAATTAAGTTTGCGGATAGATCGACCTTGAACGAATAGAAAAAATGTCCTGACCTAGTCGGGTTATTCATTTCTACGCCATCCTTCTCGCAAAATTGTATTACTCATACAATTTTTTTAGAAGTTATTAATTTATGAATTAGTTTTCCAATTCGCTCACAATTGTTTGATAATGCGTATTACCTTAACCACATCATTTACATCCTTCAAATTTTAGACCTCATTATAAAAAAATAATAAGGATCCTCAGCTTACCATAAGCCAACTCAAAAAAGCCAGAGTTATTTCTCACTAGATTATAATTTGGGATGCGCGAAGGATTCTTGTTTACAACTTTAGAGAACAAACTACTACAGTCGTATATTGTAATGAGTAGAGTTGGCAAAAGTGCGCCGCAGGACATCATAATAAATGTAAATAGAAGAAATTAACTAGTAATAAAAGCAATCAACTGTTATAATTTATAACAATGTATGCACAACTTACCCTCTTAACTAGCTTGGTTATCACAAACTGGAAGAGATCTGTAAAAACTTTGCAGCATCATGTATACTATGAAATGCGCGAAGACGTTTAGGAGATTTTAGAAACACTTTACTTTTTGTACTTGCTATTAATGCATCTACCTCTGGAAAATCTTGTCTAATAGTTTCTGCCACAAGGTGTAAAGCATGCACTTTACACGTAACATGTACGAACCTACAACCGCGTTCTTGAAGAAAACGGCCTACCAAACGCATTGTCGCGGCACCATCGGTCACAAACATCAACACTTTTTGACAGGTCAAATTTTTCTAACGTCTCCAGCACCACCCGCGTAATTGTTTGGCAGGTACACTTAGTTAGTCTTTTGCTAGCTAGTAACAGTGGAAATGTTTAAGAGGGTCCTGTACACGTACTATAACATTTAAAATTATATGCAGTGATGGTAATATCTTGAAAAATAACAATACTTACATTAATTATGAGTTTTTCCGGGTCACCATAAAAATTATATAAAACAGGATGCCCTAAAAAAAGTATATTTAAATATTTTTAATTATTGTTAATATGTTGTGAATTTTTAATATCTATTTAAATGTATGTGCACGTGTATTGTGTATGTACGTAGGTGTATATATCCCTTTATTTATTTATTTATTTTATTGTTTGTTCCACATGCTATATTATATACATATTTTTTAATTTACATTTTTTACAAATTTTATAGATACATCATAATTTTATTTTATAGTGCTCTGAGGATGGTAATAAAATTTACAGAAACGTCGACAAGTTAAAAAAGTGGTTTTCTCAAAATAAGGACCCTTACCAAACAAAATTTTTCCAACTATCAAAAAACAAACAGCGATTTTTTACAAGTGCCAGAAAGTGTAAAAAAATAGAATGTAGTTTCTAGCAATGGTAAATAAGGAACGAAAATGCACCGCATTATTTCATTTCAAAAGTCATCAAGTCATCATTTGCCGCACCATATATTACGCCGCAAACAATAACTTATTAAAAATTGTATGCTTTAGTAGTTTTCGTAAGCAGTAGTGAGAGATATTAAATTAATTTAAAATAAGTAAAAATTGAAATACGCATTACTGGATTCAAAACAAGCTCAAAATAAAGAATAGCACCAGAAGATAAAGAAAAAAGGGAAACCAAGAAAATTGTGACAAACATTATATTGAAAATGTAATGTTTCATGTTTTAAAATAAATATAAAAAAATACACATTTTTATAACCTGTTACTTACATCTGTTCTAACTTTTTATTTCATATTCTTACTTATCCAATGTTGACAACAGTGTATTTTGTGTAATGTGTATATCTAATCATTTATAACTTACTTCCGTAGTTTCATATTATCAAAATACTTGTTTAAAACTTTTAATTGACGCAGCCATTGTTAACACTTATTTTAATTATTTCCGAGTACCATTTAAAATATTTAAGACAGTAATAATAGCTACGCTAATTATTATGTCTTTATGACAAATGTTCGGATTGTTAAACATATAACTTTAATAGCTGTATAGAACCACCTTTTAAATAGACATATAATTAGCGTATATTATATATCGCAGATGTTGGCACTGGTATGTTTTACATTATAATATAAAAAAATTTTTGACATGCCAGTAAATAGTCCAGTGGTTTTAGTGTCCGTTAAAGAAATAAGTCGAAGACAACTGGATTTTTTTTGCACTTTGATTTTGTTGTTCTTAAACAATGTCTCAAAAGTCCACGGTGATCCGTTGTACATACAATTTTTTATGGGGTGTGAGAGGGTTAAAAAAGTGTTTTCCGCGATTATCTCCGATTCTTTCAATTTTACGAATGTAAACGTTAATATAAGATCGAAAGATTAGAAAATGATCTATCTGAACAAGTTTAATAACGGAGAATTATTTAAATCTATTTGGTCGGTTAATATGTTGTAATTTTTATTTCCATTTATTTTATTAATTTCTAGCACTTCTAATAAATTAAGTTTTTTACTTTTCCCACAAATATGTAATATTTTAGGTTGATGGTCATCAGTTATTGTATGACCAGAATATGTTAATTGTTTATAAAAGTTGGAATGCTGTTTTTGTGTGTGAATATGTTCTCTAACTACCCTCGTTAAACACGTTTTCATACTTTTAGGTAAATACTTATTAAATCAATGGATAGAACGCGTCCAAAGAAAGGGAAAAAATATTTTCCGAGATTGAATGGAAATTGTATTATTTAGTAACTTATTAAAGGAATGTGTCTGTTTAAGTAGCGAGTATGAATTAAACATGAGTTATTAATAAATAAAGAATCCTGATTATTTTGTACGCGTAACGCTAGACAAACAAAATCTATATTATTGATTCCCTTAAGTGTTATTATCAATTCTAAGGGCAACAGAAAATTTATGAACTTGTTGGCATTGAATACAAAAATAGCTACGCTTAATCGATTAGACACTTCTAATTTATTGTGTATAAAAGTTCAAGTTATACCTTTATTGACACTCTGGGAATGTGAAAGTTTTTACTTATTTGTGATATATTTGGGAAAGTAATATTTGAATAAAATATATCAAAATCAACGAACCGTTATAAACAACACTAAATGTGTATTTCACATGTTTTAAAATTCATACCTCATAATAATTATGGTAATTAATTAATAATAATTGTTAATTAGTTTAGAAACGATATACAAAAACATAACGAAAATTAATTGTGCATGCCCACAAATTTACGGATAATGAAATCAAAATGTTTTTGAGTTCATTCTACGGCAGTTACGCTCATGGTCACTAATGGAATATTGCACATTTTTTACAATTTTGAAGTAACGCCGTAAACTTATGTATGTGTTGGTATTATTTATCCAGTAGGTTGGAAAACAAAATGTTTAAAAATTTTTGACATTTAATGCATATTAATAATATTTATAATCATTCGTGCATTTTATCAGCACACATCGTCTTTCATTACTTAAACGATTTAAGCATTGTAATGAGTTGACTTGTTTGCAGCGAGACTAAGAAAGTTGTAATCAATTGTGTTTGTATTTTCCTCTCTTTAAAATAACAATATGTCACCCGTTAGACGCTGAAAAGATACTAAAGGCGCACAAATTGTAACTCTATCTAACAAAAGAAATAGACAAAAAAATATTGCAGACGTCTTGGGATAAACCATCATGGACGCAAAAGGTGCAGAACTGCAGTTTATGACAATTTTTTGACACTTCAGTCTACACGAAATAGTGTCAGTCATATGGGCAAGAACATTGTGACTGTTTTTAGTTTCAAAATGTCTGAAAACTGCAAATATGTATATCCCATTCCCGATGCTGTTAAATTAAAGTAGGCGTTGAAATTTTTTTATTAGATTGGATATTTTAATGGACAAATAATTAGCAAAGTATTTTAAAAACATACTCCATAAGTGAAAACTATAAAGCTCGAAATAACAAAGGTGATGACAATGGTCATTGGTGATGGTATTTGGTGTAAGTAGATCAGTTAAAACGATTTCAATTTAAAAAATTAAACTTTTAAGTGAGAAAATGTACTTTCAAAAAATATTTTACAATAAAGAAAAAATTTTTAAATAATCTTCCGGTATACGAATAAAGATTGAAAATTTGGCAATATAATTTAGAAAAATTTTGTGAGATTCTTTACTTACGGATGCAACAAATACATTGGAGTTAATCAGTCTCATTTAAGTTTTTAAAATCAAAGGGCTATGAATATACGTACATATGTTGAAGGCGTACAATTTTATATGGACTGAAAATATTACAAAAAAATCACAAAATTATCTTATACTGTATAGTAGATATTATTATAATACAGTTTTTCATAAAAGAAAATTGTCTCAGGTATAAGGCAGCAATGTAAAACTAACTGGTACTTGAAGAGCTTATTTTTAAAACGCAAAAAACTTTTTGAAAACTTTATTCATCGTGTACTTTAAATTACAGATATTGCATTTTGCGAAAATAAATATATGGTTCTTTCATTCAGTTCATTAAAACGAGTTAAATCTATATTTCAACAAACGTTTGGTTAGAAATTGCGTTTTGAAAATAAGCTCCTCATTTTTACTTTTCAACATATTATAATAACATAGTATTTTGTTCGTATTTTGCTTGTTTCTGAGGGCTACATTTGTCTTCATATTTTTCTACCATTTGAGTGAATACATATTGCGTACTTAGATTAATAAAGAAAATAAAATAGGCAATAATAATAAATAAAATTATTAATATGGCTTCATTATTAACATTGACCATTTCCACCAGTAAAAAGACTACGTCCAATTATTTAATAAATAAAGATATTTATTGGTTTCAAAGATGGCTCACCAAATGATGTCATTCTGAATTGACAAATCATTCTAAACAATTTCTTTGAATATATTCTGGTATTTTACGGTTCCAACGTTTAAAAAAATAAATAATTACGGAAATCAGCAATTGTACTAATTACAAATAAACAGTAATGTTAAATATTACATTTCTTAATAAATTCAATAAGTTTAAAATGCTCTCATAACAATATCAGTCGTTATTTAAAACATTAACATTATACAATAATTTTAGCCTTGCTAGACATATTATAGTAATTAACCTTTAGTGTTGATAGGTCAATTTTTAACCATTACAATATGTGATTCGGCTGTGATATAAATAATATGCTTTGGTGGAAGGCACGCGATAATCCACGTGTTGTTGATATTTTGACAAATAGATTAATTATTATCTACAACACAATGTATATTAAATATTTGAATGCATATGCACGTTTTATCAGCTACTCGTTTTGGTATTATCTACTATTGTGATAGAATCATTACTACTGCGATATATTATATACAGAGTGGCCTACAGAAAACGAAACGCGTGTTTTTTTAAACTAGTTTTTCCATACCCGTTGATTCTACTTTCCAAGGGGACACTTATTTTCGATCGCATCACTTCAGCCCTTAAGCGGTAGTGGAATCTAGCTATTATTATTAGAGAATAATTATTATTCTCTAATAAAGTAATACACACAGTATCCACAATAATTCCGAAAGCTGACTTAATGATATGAAATCATTGAAAGAACTCAAACAATAGCAAAATGAAAAGTGAAGCATCCCATCCCTGGGCTGCTTCATCGCGAATAAATTTCCTATAATTGTTACATAAAACTAAATTATTTCCAAACATTTATATCATTAAATTACAAATTCATTATTACAAAAAAAAGGTTAAATCATTTTCTTACAATTTTGGCAGGAAACGTATGCATTCAAACTATAGAGTCTAAATTATTCAGCTAAGTAAAAGAACACACATTATTCATTTAATATTTTAAAACGTTGACAAATCTGTACATAATCTCAAAGCATTTTCCAGCCGACAAGAGATAACATAAACAAACCGACGTAAATACATAGGGTTGTAAGAGTTTTTACTAAGAATAGGGTCAAAGGCGAATAAACATAGTCATTACATCACTTCTCATCTAAAGTATCGAGTTTAATTTCATGGGTAAAGCAAAGTTTAGCATTTGGCTATCTCCGTCTAGCTTGCAGGCTTGGACAACAAACTCACTCACGGAAAATCATATAAATACGCGAGGCAGCGTACGCGTACGATCGTGGTCACATCTCTGACAGCCCCAAGCGATACGCTTTGGTTCTAACGATTCGGGTAAGAAGAGATTGTCCAGGTCTGCTTGGCAGAGTCGTACCACGTGTCTGACAGCCCCAAGCGTTACGCTTTGGTTCTGAAGAATCGGGTACGAAGAGTTTGTACGATTCTCTGTAATCTAGTTGTGCTCTAGGTCGACTCTGACAGCCCCAAGCTTACGCTTTTGTTCTGCGGGGTCGGGAACTAAGAGAGTGGCCCTGTCTTGCAGTTATAACTAGCATTGGGAGCTGCGCTGCATTAACGGGCACTAGCCACCGACGCCGCCGTCGATATGGAGGCGAGTAACTCAGGCGTTACTCAAAAATCAGGGGGAGTGGGCCCCGCGAAACTCTCCGTATATACCAGAATTGGTAAGGACGGCATTTAAATAATCATTATACTGCGTTGTCATTTTCTACATACTAAAAGTCATGAAATTAATTCAATTTCTTTGTTCCGAGTAAAATGGCAACGCTAATCAAAGTACGACTCTTTATGCGAATAAGGGGAAACCATACAGGCAGAAACAAACAGGTACTAAGCCTTACATCATTGGAAGCATATCAATACAGAAAGCATCTTGCTTAGAGACATTAGGAAAAAGGAACAGAACTATGTGTCTAGAAACCATTTTTCCCAGAGTACTGACAACAATGGAGGCAACATCGTTTATGACAGGAGAAACTATAATCTGGAGACTTAGGAGCAAACTAAACAGAAGACATACCGATACTCCCCAGTGAACAACTAGAATACGACTTGACAGATAAAAACAACTCCAGCTGGATGGTAAACGACACCACCAGTGTAAAAAAAACAGCTACAGTTACCAAAGAAACTATGGTTAAGAAATGAAAAAAAAAATACAATTGCGCTTAAAACAGATGATGGGAAAACAAAGGAACACCCAATGGAAAAACTGTTAGGAAGTGAATCCATAATCAGAAAAGGATATACTAGACGTACGCGTTTAACTAAACCCCAATGATCATAACCACTTAGGTAAGGCGTAGAAACTTAGTTGTGAACATGTGAGGATTATAGATCGTATGTATAATGGCGGAAATGAGAATTAAAAAATGAGTTGAAAAACTGCCCCAAAAGAAAACAACATTGAAAACGAACCAGTAATATACAACGTAACAGAAATATGAAGACAACGAACCAATCAACAACAAATACACTGCTGAGTAAAGGCCCTATCCATACATATAATTTTTTTATTCAGGACGATGAAAACCGATCGACGAAGCACTTTACAAGGAAGTCAAAATGAATCTAAAAGAAACATTAATTTCTTCATTGTATTGTTTTACGAATGCGTGAATAAAATGTATTCTATGCTGTATTTATTTTATTCATAATTACTGTCCTTGAAAATTTCTTAAAAAATTCGTTGTTATCTGATTGTAAATTTATATACGCTTTTTAACCTCCTTATTATTTCTCTCCTCACAAAAAAAGTTATATTTAATGTTGACTTCTATTATTGCGGATATTATCTTATAAACAATTTTAATAAAACGAAATATTAAACAATCTTCGTTACACAATTGTAATCTTTCAAGTAGAGGTCAATCGTAATAACAAGTTTTAGAATATTTTTTAATGGAAAAGGTGAAAAATTATACATTCGATACAATTAAACGTAATTAATTTAATATAGAATAACTCACATGAATTTTATAAATTAGTGATAATTAATAATTACTCGGACGTACCAACCAAAATGTACTTAAGATATTTATTTATATCTAAATACTGTTTTAGATGGGGACTTACCTTGGTCCAGAATTGGTGTAAAATTTTGCTCTGGATTGTTTTGTCTTGCCTAGTAAGATTTTTACACCATATGTTGCATTACACAAAGCTAAATTTATATCCTATGTAATGTAATAAGTAGAGCTCGGAATTTAAGTATTGATGACGTCAAAACCAGGGTTGCTTTCAGGTTATGTGTCAGCGCGTAAATATGTTCATGCATGTAGGACACAATATATATTACCTTGTATTTTGTTTAGAATATCCAAAGTTGATAAAGCAATGGCGGCTGCTCCATAGAGGCTCAAGTGCTCGAGCCTCCCAAGTTACCATTATATTTTTTCCAGGTTTTTTTATATTTAATATCTTTTTTAACATAGTTATTACCTGTTTGCGAAGGCTATGTGTAAAATAAAGTCGCATAATTACTAATCGTCAACTTATAACTCTAACCAAAGAGTATGGAGAAGGCTCAGCTCATATGAGCAATTCTTTGCATAAGGGAAATATATGAAGAGACGAACCGAGCGCGGAAATTGCCGATCGCGGAGAACGGTTTTTACAACGCGACAGAAGGCTCAAGTTATCAGAACCGCAGTGCGCTTTTAATGTTTGTGTAGTGTAGTAGTGCTTATATCGTTTCGCAGGTTTCGTTCCCGATATTTATTTGTGGTTTCACTGTTTTGAGTGTTTTTGTGTTATTTTAGGTTGGTTGATGCCAAAATGACTGAGAATAGTGTATAAATAATATTCTGAAAGTGAATTTTAAAACTCTGCCGTTGGCACAAAAAGTAAAAATCAAGAAACTCGGACGACCAACACTAGAATTGACTCTTAACCAACCAGTCAAGGACACGTACTTTCACGAGGCATTTTTCTAAGGAAATTTACAAAAAATGTCAGTGGATTTGTGGATGTGATAAGGTGAATGCTCTGTTTAGTTTTTCATGTGTTCTATTTTAATCCGATTCTGTCTTCTATGGTTTTCTGAGGTGTGTTTATTAGTATTTGTGTTACATGTTCAAGAAAGTGTTTTATCATAGCTACTGCAATAGCATCCGCAATTCCGGGATATCGCAAATCCACAAATTTACTGTAGCCTGTGAAGGTATACAATGAGACATATTAAAAAGATCGATCAGCTCCATACAATTTCGCGCTGTTCTTACATACGATTTGACGTTATGCATTGTACTGAGAAACTGCATGTGGTCTCCCTCTTTTCATTATTCTCAAGTAACTCACAGAACGCAGGTACTTATGTAAATTCCCAAAATTGCCATAATGTAGTGCAATTGTAAAATAATCTATTACGTTTTTATTTAATATAGTATGTTTTCCGATAAAACTAGTTTACGTATTCACATTTAAAAATGAAATAAAATTGACTATATCATATTTTATAAATTTCTGTTTTTCTGTTGTTTGAGAATTTTTTATTAGGTGTTTACAATATTATGTCTGCATAAAGGCCGTCACTGGGAACTGATATGTACTTCCGGGCTCTAATAGTAAGTTGTTTTAGGCGAGTTCAAATCTATCACCAAAGTTCGGTACAAACTAGCGAAGTTCGACAAAAAAAATATAGGATATTGGTCTCCTCTTAGAATTTTCATGAAAAAGAATTAGTTTCTAGAAAAGCTAGTCTCCTTTCCTCCAGACGGTATGGATTTACTACATTTAACTATTAACATTTTTATCCCTCATGGGAGTTCGATACTATCAATCACCTTCTGCTATTAAATAAACTTACCTATTTAGGAATTTGTGATCCAATTCTTCACTGGTTGGAGATATCTTCGCATGGTTCTAAGTAACAATTCACTGTTTTTATATGAGGAATGTATGGGTATGGAATGAAGTAATTGAGTATTTGCTTGACATGATACATGTAGAATGATTTAAATTTATCCAAAATTGTAGGAATTATAGGAAAATTAACTAACCTTTGCGTTTGTATTTAGAACCATATGCATCTGTAAAGCATACTTTAATTTAAAAAATGCAAATTGTAGTATACATTTTAGTAATTTTTCTTCATTAAAGAGTCTTTATTTGTGATTTCAAATAGTAACGAAAAACATAGATTGTAGCAAATCATTACTTAGGATTATATGAAAATGGCACCATCTATCATTCAATAGTGACATTTCTCATCCAGAAAGATGCAAAAAAATATTTACAGTAGTTAAAAGCTCTGTTTTGAGTAAAATGTCGCTTAGAACTTTATGGTTCTCATGCGTCGATATGTTTTTTTTGAAGATCGTAGTTTGTGTAAGTAACAAATGGACAACCAAAATTACTTTTCTAAAACACGGGAGTCTCACAAGGAAATGCATTGGACCTCTTGTTATTCACATTTTTTATCAACGATATATTAGGAAAATCTAACATTAAATCTTCATAAAGGATGGTGATCTAATTGCCTTTTACAATATTATTACACTACAAAGAGTCACTGGATACAGGACGATTTTAACTAAATGACAACAACATACTGTGTGAACACAATTTGCACTTGTCTTCTAAAATTGTCCTAATGTTTAGAGTATACACACTGTATTTATACTTGTACTTATACTTATTCTTTTATTGTTGCATAATATTTATTATTACAACAACCAAAACCTGTTAATTATGTTTACTCTTTATTTAAACAAATTCCAAACGAAAATGATTAACATCAGTTTTACAACTAAGTAATTGATGACAATAATATAAGAATTATAAGAGTCATTATTAGCCATAAAAGCTGATGCTATACTGAAATAAAAATAAACATTAGTATTAGTTGGTTTGGTACATAAACATGACTTGCTATTAATCAGGAAATAATTTGTTAATGTCTATGTTAAAAAAACTGCATCTGATTTTCTATTACAGGCAAAATTGTATATAATTAATGTCTCTATTTTATGATTTTCGAGATAGTCTTTAACAAAATATACCTACATATACGCTGTATCAGCTACATTTCAATATGCAGTAAGAGCCGTAAGAGGCTCGCAATGCATGCGATTAGACTCCCCCCACTTTATACCTCTCTGAATGGCTAGGCCGGGATCGGTTATCGTGTCGAGGATCCTCAGACAAGTGACTAAGATGAACTAAATCCCTCTACTGAATGTCGATGATGTTTGTGCTAAGACTAAATGTTACGCTATCTTTGTCACTCCTTAGGCCTTCTTCAAAAGTATAATAACTGATACAATGTATATTTTAAAGGTATCACATTATTTATATATTTATTTATGAAATACTTGTGTTGCTTATTTATTTTAACCATCGGTAACTTTGTATGAAAACCTAACAACGTAATAAAATTTGGTAAAATCTTAAACTATTTAAAAAAAAAAGTTGTAATTTTTGTTATAAATTTTATTATCAACAAAATATAAAAGTGCCGCTATGCGATAAAAATGAATCAAACATGAGTAACTATAAACATTTAGCAATATTTTTAAGGTAAATAGGCACTTAATTAATTTTACGACACACGAGAGATCTTTATAAATTATGACCGCATCGACACAGCTATAAAGTTCATATCTGACCTTGCTTCTTGACGCATGACTTAAATATTCGTATAATATTTTAAAAAATGTTCATTTTATTTTATAACACCAAACTAAATATTTTATACAGGGTGTTTCAATGATGTCACGACAAACTTCAAAGGGTCAAAAAAAATAACAAAAGTATTAGAAATTATGTACAAAACAAACAAAATAATTACAACTGCAAGTTTATTACTTTTATTGGTACTGTTTCGAATGCTTATAACGGAATAATAATAATTTTAAATAAATGCTCTTGTATATTATAATGCTCATAGTATCGCTGACTCAGCCAGCCTATTCAGGCCTTAGATTGTTGTCTTCGTGTCTCCATCTCGCCCGAAGCGCGCTGCTTACAGCTCGACCACACTACATCACTCTGCGTTACATCAACGGCTTACGTACTCATGCGCCATTACGTCAACGGCTTTAGATAATGAGCCTGTTATGCTCATTATCTAAAGCCGCATCACTATCTACATCACTCTCATCCTCAAGAGCGTCTCCAGGGTACGGTCTCATTCTATCAACCGCACACACCCCCCGATAAAACTTATGTGTGCGTTTTGCACCGGGGATGTCTTCAATATAATATCTATCGTGTTGCAACACTTCCTTTACTATAAAAGGGCCATCATATTTTGGCAACAATTTTTTTGCTCTTTCCATCATTGGTCCCTACATTCTTAGGGAACAAAACTTTTTGTTCTTCGTGATTTAAGAGCCACCTTACGTTTTACGTCAAAACGTTCTTTAGCCTTGCTTTGCTCCGCTATAATCTTTGTATTAACCTCGTCGCGAATTTTCTGCAAGTCTTTCGATAGTCCCGTCCCATGCACATTTTATATCAGTTTATTTTATTATACATGCACAGAATTGTAGCAAATAACTGAAATGTATTCTTCTGGGGCTATGACAATAGTGTCGAGCGCTCCGAATAATTTTGTAATTGATTGATTAGGAAATTTGAAATTGATGAAATGAAAGGCAACATTCGTGATATAAAACTATGGAATCTTACATAAAAAGGTTATTTGTAATTGAACGGATTTTTGTTTTGTTGATTTGGATACACTATCTTTAACTAAAACGTTTGTCTCCATTCAGTTTTTTCGTACCACTCACGGGTAAAAACTAAAAAATGATCGGAATGTCGTTTACAAAGACAACTCAAATCACTCATAATCGACATTAGCTGCTAACGGTGCTCACGACATCTCACGTGATTTCTAAATTAAATCAAGCGATTTAAATCTGATTTAATAATTTGATACTAACAAAATAAAATTACTACGACCAATCTAACGATGATCGTAAGTTCCATTTAAGTAAGATCGGACATTGGTTACATAATGCGTGGGTGCCGAAATCACATTATAAGTGCCGCCGAGAGCAGTTCTGGCAAATCGTTTCTTATTAAATATAGATAAGATTCGTGGGCCAGTCTATTGGGCAAAACAATATGGCCAATAATATCATTTATTATTATCAATAATTTCAGCCCAAATATTAATGGAAAATTGATAATTGTGAATTTACCAATCGCACTGAATGGGGATCCTCATCAGCCCATGTATGTGAGTAATGAAATTAATAATACCTCTACGAGTAAAAGATGCTTCATCGGTAAAAAATACATACCGACGAAAATTTCGATCGTTTCTTGTCGTAAAAACCACTGATAAAATTCTTGCCCGGGATTGAAATTCCTAGGTAACAATTATTCTTGGACTCATACAAAATGGTATGGTTTTAACTATTACTCCTTTAGGGTTCTTGGGTGAACCAAGAAATATTTACAATAAATAAAAGCTGTGATACTACAATTCAATCCAGACGAGGTTGCAGCTATTAAGGAAAGCCAGACAAAATTCGAAGATGTTTCTGTTTAAACAGCTTTAGAAACTATTCACAAGAACTATAAAGGATTACATGACGCTATACAATACTTAAAAAAAACAGTGCGTTGTCATTAGCGGAGTCATTGCAAATAGTGGATGAAGTAAATCGACTCTTACACTCTCTAGATGACGCAAAAAATGAGCACGTTGGAGAAAAGTTCGCACGTGTGTTAAAGCAAGACACCGGTTTTACCAGATTAATACAAAGTGATGGTACTGATGGTGCATTTGCAGATCCGTTAAATGAGTTTAAAGACTATTTTAAGTATGCTTGTTAGATGTCGAACGATCGTTCTCAAAATATAAGCATATTTTTTCACCACATCGAACATTACTCTTGGAGACAATCATAGAAACATACATGATGCTGCAGTTTTTACAGATCTTTTCCAGTTTGTGATAACTAAGCTAGTTAAGAGGGTAAGTTGTGCATATATTGTTATAAATTGTAACAGTTTATTGTTTTTATTACAAGTTAATTTCTTTTATTACACTTATTATGATGCGTACGCCTATATATTATGTCCTGGGGCGCATTTTTGCCAATTCTAATTATAGCATATATAAAATATTTATATAGTTTCTAAACTAATAAAATACCAAACAGGCACTGCTCACAACGCTATAAAAATTTTGGGGTTTAGATTTTAGAACCACAAATGTTAATATCTATGTAGTAAGTACATTTAATCTATGCTTGTGCTATATTTTTAGAGACAGACGTTAAATTATATTACAATTACGTTGTCTGTACGCTTCATGTGAAAATCACAGGAACATACATGTTCGACCTTTGATATGAAGAAGTTAGTGGTCTATCTGTAGTTCACATTTTATTGACATGAATAAATGTTTATGTTGGGGACATTCTTATCAGTAATGTATGGTCAAAGGTGCATGGCTTAAGCAGATTTATGTATGATACTTAACTATTTTTATAATTTTAAATATGATAACATTTAGTTATCGATTTTCTTTTCTACTGGTAAATGTTACATTAATGCATAAAGATAATTTATTAGTTATTTTTATTTATATAAAATACGATACTATAAGCGTGTGTATAATAATATTACTATACAATTGAACAAACTAACCTTCGAATTGAAACAACAATATCACGAAAACAGGCATAGCGACCCAAGAAGATTAAACTAACAAGGAGTGTTTAATCCCCATTTAGCAATGTAGGCAAATTAGAAAGAGACAGATAATGTCAAACTGACGTCACCGGTAGACAGTTGGCGCTTACGAAAATTCTCTGAGCGATTTACAAATGTCATTCTCTTTATCTAAAACTATAAGAACAACAAAGACAGAGATAGTGATCTGGCCACTCCGGGTAAATTTTTGTAAATTCCTAGTGTAGACAGAATGGCCGTTTATTTTCGTAGTATTCGTAGTGGCAGGTTGTATAATTTTAATTACGATTTTACTGATTTTATGTTAATTATGTTTATTACTTTATTATTACATTTAATGAAAATACCTAGAAGTATTAAGTGACACAACTATATCATAAAAGATAGACTTTGGCGCATACATGTTTTACTACATCAACATTATAATAAGGGTAATTTTTTTGGAAACTAGGTAAATAGGCCTCAATGGTTTTTTCATAAATAAAAATAGGTTTAAATATTTTCTGTTTCCGCTATAAACATTAAGTAATGGATTTTAATAATATGTAATCGTAACCAAAAATAGCAAGCTGAAAATTACTATGATTCAATCTGAAATTTTCGTTTCAAATTAAAGATAATCTACATCCACATTATCAAAAAGGTAGGAATATTAAATTAAACCTTTTCTACTCTATTATAGGGTACAATGCCTACCAGATGCTGTGTAAAGTACTGTCTCGATACAAGTGATGGAACGATAAATATTATCTTACTACAGATTTCCAAAGAATAAGGAGCTGAAAAAGAAATGGCTTTTATTTTCTCAAGATAATGCCGTCTCTACTTTAAGCCAAATCTGTTCGGTAAATTTTGAGAAGTGCGATTTTTAAAGATATCTACGAAGAAAATTAACACGTATAATAATTAGATTTTGTCTAACTTTTCCTAATCATTAAAGGTTTGTACCATTTATTTAGTTTTGTCTATTTTTTATAACATTATTTAACGTTATCTGAAAACTAAACAAAAAAATTGTGTATTCTTTTGCAACAATTAATATTTAAATAAATAATGTCCTCAATGTTTCATGACACTTTAATTTATTTATAGCTGGAGCATTATAAAATATACTGAAAGAAATGGTGTTCCCAGTATTTTATTTGATAATGATAAGGCGGGTGTCAAAGAGAAGATAGAAGCAATATTATCAGCAATATCTTGGACAAGGTAGAAAAAGAAAAAGCAGGAGCTTTGAAGTAAATAAAATTTTACAAGAACAAGATGAAAATGAACAAAATATTATTGGTGATACTACTGAAGGAAATATAATAACAGATAATTATAAAAAAAATTACCTGAATCTTTTTGTAATATTTGCAAACTTGTTTTGTATGTGTAAATAATAAAATGGTAAGGTATTTTGTAAAATATATTTTTTTTCAAATTATCATATCGTGGGAACATATGAGGTTTTTTCGTATAACTACACATACCTTGAGAATCACAAAAGTGGATAATTAATTATCTTGTGTCATATTGTTTTATAATTTAAACAATTGTATATATTTTCTAACCCCAACAAATGTAAATTTATTTGTGGGCTAATTCTATTTTACTTGTCGCATCTTTCTCGACTTTCCCTTACTCTTCGCAATTTCTTTTGTAATAGTTTTCTTATCTTTCATAACCCATGTGAGAGATTTTTGTTTGTATGCTTTGTTATTATTTGTAAATAATTAAAGATAATAAAGACTACTTCCAAATCTATATTGTGCATTAGAATTTTTTGTCCAGATTTTCAACGATAAATAATCAGCCCTATTCTATTTTTATGTGGATTAATTATGTCAAGTGATTTTAGAAAAAGTATATTCTACACAACATCTATGAGGGTAAACTGATCTAAGACTTTAGATATAAAACTGGATGTTTTAAAAATGTTTGTATACGTATAGTAACCAACAAATATAAAACAAAAACTTTACCAGCCTAAAATATATTTTATTACGAAACACATTTGTCTTTATTTGTATTTCACAATTTTGCTGATTTTGTTTATTTCATGAGAAAGTTTATATTTTCATTCTTATATTGAGCCTCTAATTGGCTACCAATGACGTCACCGAGACGCTTTAAATTTTGATTGGCCAAGGCCTGATTAAACACTTCTTGTTATATAGATTTTCTTAAAAAAATCTATATATACATTTATGCTCGGCGACTTTGGGCCCCCGTATCTCAAGAACGGCTGATCGGATCGACCTCAAATTTGGGATCTATCCGAATCTCGAGATTTCCAGAAACTTTCCGTCAGTCCGGTAGTCCGGAACTCCGGTAGTCCGGAAACTTTTCTTTGAAATGCGATAACTGTCCCAAATATTGACCGATCGACTTCAAACTTTTACCAGGGTTAGACCTCCATGGTCTACATATGCCTATTGATTTTGAGCCGGTTCCGAAAACGGCAAGTGGAGCAAGAACGGCCTAACAACCAATTTTTTTACCTTCCTTTGAAATGCGATAACTGTCCTAAATATTAACCGATCGACTTCAAATTTGGAACAGGGGTGGACCTCTAAGGGCTACATATGCCTATTGTTTTGGAGCCGGTTTCAAAAACGTGAAGTTGGGCAAAACTGCCTAAAAGCCATTTTTATTTCTTTTTTTTTTTTTGAAAAGCGATATCTGTTCAAAATATTGACCGATCGACTTGAAATTTGCAACAGGGGTAGACCTTTACGGTATACATATGCCTGTTGATTTTAAGCCGGTTCCGAAAACGGGAAGTGGGGCAAAGAAAAATTAAGAATTTTGTTTTTTTTTGAAACGCAATAAATGCCCCAAATATTGACCGAATTGGTACAAATATAGGCATATTAGCATAAGACTCAATAAAATGGATCACAAGGAACCGATTCCGACTATTCACGAACCGCTCCGATCATTCCCGAAGGCGTTATAAGCACTTTTAATAGCGTTTTAAGAAATTAAAAAGGGCAAACGAGTTTCAAGGGTGTTAACAGCCACCGAGGCTACAGTTTTAACCGCAAAACACGAACTGGACCCGAACCTTTCCGAAGTCACCCGAAGATACCCGAAGGCAAACGGGGCTTGCGAGGTATCATTTTTAATAAAACCGAATACGAGGAACCGATTCCGAGCATTCCCGAACCGCTCCGATCATTCCCGAATGCGTTTTAGGCAAGTTTAACAACGATTGCAGGAACCGAAAAACAAATTCAATTTCCGAGTGAGTTGACACGTACCCAGGCCGCACTTTTAACCGCAAAAACCGAACTCGGTCCGAAGATATCCGAAATCACCCGAAGTTACCCTTGCGCGATCCAGGCTTTTGGGAATCGTGTTCTAGGTAATCGAACCCAAGGAATCGATTGGAATCATTCTGGAACCGATCCGATGTACTTTGTCCGTCTTTTGAAAATCTATATGGCATCTTCACCGCAGCGGTGAATGTACCTCACTTGTTAGTTTATTCTTCTTGATAGAGACCTACTACAACATGACAAATTAACACCAATATATTCGTTGAATGTTGAAAGCATTGTAAAAAAAAATACATACAATATTTTTTAAACCATATTCAGAGAAAACGAGAAAGACTGTTTCTGTTCTCTACCTAATAATCTAAAATTAATGTATATTTTTGAGTACGTTTCAAGTATTTACGTACAAGGAAATTAATGATATTTGAAGGAATGAACTCTCAATATTATTTATAATTATTCTGGGCAAACATATTATGTGTTCCTTGATTTGTAGTTTGATAGCAATAATAAATGTAATATTCTATAAATATGGTGTTAATTTGTTCTTTAAATTTTGCATAAAATTTTAATTTGCTTCAATTATCTTTGCTAACGTCATTATTAGTGACAAGGTCAATGCCAAATAAATAGATTACTAATTACGCAATAACGTAGGTAGGAAACTACAATTAATTAAAATAAATCGTGGCAAAAAATTATTATATAAGGTGTTTCCATCAAGTCCATGTTATCATGGAAGCTAAAGAGGGAGCAGTCCTATTAGTATTGTTGTTTTCTTCATCCCTACTACTGACATTCCCAACAGGTCCAAATATTCCCCGAAAAGTACGTTCACAGTCTATCCTGTACTCTTAGGGTGTGGTCTGTGATTCTCATTTCATATTCTGCATTCGTGTAGTAAACAGGAGATATCATGACAGGATCAATTAGTGTTACATTTATTTGTGGTTACTGAAATACGTTTTGTTACTTTTGTTTTTGTTTCAAAAATGTATTGTGTGGTTCAGAAGAGATTAGTGAATTATTATTTCAATTTCATTGATAAATAAAAATTATTATGTAGAACTTGACGTTTATTAGATTTAGAAATTATGTAAGATACATTTTTTGTTTTCCTTTATTATTATAAACATTTTGCTAAGGTGCTTTTTTCAAAATAAGGTAACTTCATAGCAGATAGTCAAATAAAATTATGTGATAGGATAGGTTGTTTATAGTTTCGATAAGATTTTTATATACCCATAGAAAAGTACAGAATTTCTTTTTTCTTTAACATAGTCTTAAAAAATAAATGAGTACCTTTGTCATAAAAAATAAATTACTTAAAAATATTTTGTACTTTTTTTTTATGGATATAAAAATCATTAAACACCGATATTGCAAGGTTGGGATATGGTCAATACGCTAAAAATAACAAAAAATTGTGATTATGTTGATGAAAAAAATTTTGTAGACCCGGATCGAAGAGGATTTTTTATGTAATTTGATCTGCTGAATCCGATTCTGAAATATATTTGGCCCATTAATCCCTCAAAATCTCAAAAAATCGCAAAAAACCGATAAAATAGCAAAAAATTGCAGTTGAAAAAATTGAAAAAAATCTATGAAACACGATTAAATACGTTTCTTGTATTTTTTTATGCATAAAATACAAGTTTAGAATCTGAAAATGTGAAAAATTGTAAAATCTATAAAAAATGACGTATAAACAGAATGAAAATTTTTTTCATCAACATAATCACAATTTTTTGCCATTTTTAGCAATTTTCGAGGGTTTTTTACAATTTACTTAGATTTAAAATGGCTTATGGTCTAAATATACTTTAGATTCGTATTCAGCGGATCGAAATACATAAAAATTAGGCTTGGTTTAGATCCACAAAATTTTTTTTATTACCGAAACACCCAATTTTCGCTATTTTTTACGGTTTTTCAATTTACTCGATATTTGAGGGTGTACGGTCCAAACTGACTTCAAATTCGGATTCAGCGGGTCGAAATACATGTCGGGAGGTAGGTGGCGTCAAATGTACAAACAACTTTTTTTTTTGTGTGCCAGTGTTATCAGCAAGCAGGTTAATTCTATTTAGCCACTGACATAAACCAATTCGTGGAAGAAAATCGTGTACTAGCAGTACCTGCTACTATGCAACAGGTATCTGTATATTGTATCAGTTCGGTAGCAACTTTTCGAGATATTTTTCAATTAGATTAAGAGCATTTTCTCTACTTGTTATGTCCTAACTGTGATTGGTCTTCCTATGATTACTCTATTTCTACCAAAAGTAGACGATGATGAATTTTTGCAAAACTCAAGCTACCTTACCCCATAGAAATGTCTGACTTCTAATGAACTCTTGAAAAGTCCGTATACGAAGTGTGTATTTCTGCATTCATGTAATTGTTCATGATGACAAGAATTTTCAATTGCAAATATACCGCTTAACCTGATTCACTCAAAAATCGAGCAAGATTTTTCATTCTCCAGACTTGACACTGTTTTAAATAAAAAAAACGAGAATCTATAGCAACCAAGTAGCGATTCCATGATAACATTCTTTCACATCCAGCAGTTTTTGTAAATATTCCCTTTTTATGATGTTTCAAAAATAAACCATTTGCAGACCTATACAGATCTTTACAAGACGATCTTCCTTGGTTAGAATTATGTTAGAATATAATAGAACAGGTTAGAATCGGCAATAGTGGGATTTGGATACATATCAACTTTATTTCATAAAACAACTGGAGAAATCATCTTCTGAATTGTTGATACTTACTCAGGAAAGACTCTGTAGAATACAAAGAAATGACATTCAAAATACTACGTACTAGATTTGCTTTTGTTTCCTCAAAATTGTAATCTAATTCCTGTTTAATTGTGTCGTCAAAAATCTGCATCACGTATTTTATAAACGTTGACAAATTACGGTTTTAACGACTTGATGAGATTATTGGTGTTATGGCACAATAAATCGATGTTTTATAGTAATTTAGTTTTATTAAACCATTAACACACATAAAATAACGTTGGATTTTCATTACATGTTCATATGAGTTGTTTGTTACTGATACTACTTGTTTGTAGGAATTCCCAAGGTCAATAAGTTAATTTTAAATACATTTTAAGATGGATACATAAATGTCACTAAATTACAAGTATTAAGCAATTCAACAAAACTGAAATAGACGAAAGGTCGAAGATTTACGAAATCTGCTGTTACAGGTTATAATCAAAAGTATATTGGGCAAACCAGAAGATTTATTCAAATTTGATGTAAAGTACATGTGACACATTTCAAATATGAAAGAACAATAGACGTATCTGTGCTTCCCTGCTAGCTTTTGAACATAGCCATAGGGTAGACATCAGCAACTTACGATTATTAGAACCAACAAATCAACAATAACTTGATCCCTACGACAACTTACAAATAAAAAAAATCGTACAACAGGAATAAATAGTCTACGTCCAGATGATGAAAACTTGGTTGGCGATAGCACTTGGGTAAACGTCTAAATTTAAATAAAGGTATGGTATCGGTAAACAATATAGTAGATGACGGCCGTGGTAAAACATGTGATTAAGAGCGAGCTAACATATTATTAGACAGACAGGACCTTTGATGGCCGCGCGTCTTGCCTCGCTTAGTCCCCCTACTATAACGTTTGTCGATTCTATACATAGTTTTATTAAAATAATACGATAATAATAAAATAACTTTTTACCTGTTTCCGCAGAAGTGCTCCCCCTTAGTAGTACTTTCCTTGGATTTTTCATTTTTCTTTGTGTCATCTGAAAAAGGAACACATTTATGTCAGAAGGATATAAATAATATATAAAAAACAAATTGTTGGCAAAGAAACTACGTCAAAAAGCTGAAGTTGGAGAATTTTTTTTCAAACAATATTTTGAAACAAAACGGATCTTTTGCAGTAACCATTATGGAGATGTTTTAAATCACTCTGGACGGTGCCACCATCTAGTAAAATATACTTTTTATTACCTAAACAGTTATAACAACAATAATAGAGATGCCTGTTCCTGACAGAAGCCTATCAACATTCTAAAGCTGTTTTCTATATATCCAATGAGAATTGGAATTCATAACAAAAATTTTTAATTTAGAAACCCAAAAAATGGTAAATTTTTTCTTAACTTTTTTGGTCTACACTGTAGTAGTCTTATCAAATCAAATTGAAAAGTCTTATTTCATGGAACAAACAATTACGAAAAAGTAGTTCTTATTTCAATTTCGATAACCGATTCCATGAATCAGAAATAAATAAATAAATAAATAAATAAATAAATAAATAAATAAATAAATAAATAAATGTATTTATTGTGTAAAATAGAAGGAATTTAACACAAAAGGTTAGTGGTACAGTATATAGTACACTGATATCAAAACTACTAATCTAGGATACCATTGGTATAGTATTAGTACAGTATATAATATCCAATATTACAATATGTGTATATCTAACGTATATCTAGTTAAGTACATATATCTACAGTATATGAACATATAATATATATCAAAAACAGTATTTATCTATATGATGTCTAGATTTTATCACTATCACCGTCTAAAACAATTTTAAATTTAGGTTTAATTCGCCGTTCAAAATCAGAGACTTTAGTTGACGTTTTAGTACATTTGTTGATTTATTGTGTAGCTGTGCAGGTAGATTATTATAGACATAAGTCGAGAGGTAGGTAAAGGATGATCGAAATGTTTCATATTTAGGCCTTATTGTATGCATTTGGTCGTTTGTATATCTCAAGTTTCGGTTATGCATAACATTTCTCGCAATTAGTTTATCATAGAGATAAATAGGTTTTTGCGTTAGGATGACATTATTTAATAGTGAGGTGAAATGTAGGAAGCGCCTCTCATTTATTTTTAGTAGTTGTAACTCCCTGATATGTGGTGTTATATGCTCGTAGATAGAACTATTTGTTACAAATCTAATACAGATATTCTGGATTTTTTTGAAGTTTACTTCTGATAAAGTTAAGCAAGGCCCATAAACATAATCACAGTAGTTGACGTGTGATAAGACTAAGGACTCACATAACAGTAGTTTAGTGGCCCTATCAAGGATATTTCTAAAACTTGAAATCTGTTTAAAAGAGCAGAAACATTTTCTAAGGACTTCAGATATATGAGGAATAAAGTTTAAATTTTATATTTAGGTTAGCTCCAAGTTCTTCACCTTGTCAACTTGTTCTATTAAATTATATTGTCAATTGATAATTGAAAGTGAGTAAGAAATCTTAATTTATTTGCAGTGCCAAAGATTATATTTTTACTTTTATTTGGATTTAATAGGAGTGAATTCTGAAGAATCCAATTTTTTTAAAAAAGCAAGGGCCCCAAGATCGAGCCTTGAGGTACTCCCGACAGTAGCAAACGTTCGTTAGAGAGTCTTCTTCCACTTGTGGTGTTAAGACATGTATATTGAAAACGATTTAGTAGGTAAGACGTGAACCACATTAGGATATTATCCTCTATTCTATATACCTACTGTAGAAATGAAAACGTGTTTAATTAAAATCAAATTGGAACTGAATTATGGGCAATTAATAAATAATTATAACAATTATTGTATCCTCTTTGTAAATAATTATACCTATTTGACGATGAACACGAAATCAAACAGGTATATTATATTGTAACAGGACAAATTTTGTTACAAATAGACCGCTGACAGGTATTTAAAGAGGTGCACATTAAAACCGGTTCATATCTGTTATACAGTGTGTTTGGTGGAATCTGTAGAATATAAATTTTTAATCTAATTAAATTTTTTCTTATATAATTATAATTATCTAAAATTTTACACTACTATACGCTACATCAATTGACGCATCAAAAATATAGGAAATTATAGGTGAGGTGAAACTTTGACAAGGACGGTCCTAAAAAAATCTAAAAAAATTAACTTAAAAAACACCGTTCATTTAATGTTTCTAGGTAAACAGATTCGAGCTTCTTCATTTGCGTTAGTTTATTTGGAATTGGCATCAATTAAGTTTTAGTACAAAAAATAAAAGGTGAAAATTTTCATTGAATATAATTGTTAAAGCGGCTGTAATATGTTGACCCACTGTTTTATTTATTTAAAATCTTACGCTCCTTTCACACTATACGGTTTTGATCGTACGGCAAAATGCCGTACGGCTGTAGGTATGAAGAAATGCATGGGACCTTTCAGCAGCCGTGCCTTGTCACTAAACTGGACGGCCGCCGTACGGCGCTTTCGACACAGTGGCCTACATGACTAAATGCATGCTTTCACATTGGACGGTTTTAAGTCGTACGGCATCGACAGCTAGTTGTGTATTCAGTGTTTAAGAAAATAAAAATACAGTGAACAGGTTAGTTGAAAGTGAATAAGTAATAATAATAAAATATATCCTCGGTGTATTGTTTTGTTTACATAATAATTTCAACATGGATCAAATTGATGTTGAAGTTTTGACAACTTTAGTCGAACTAAGACCTGTTTTGTGGGACAAAACTCTAGATGTATATAAGGATAGAATTGCTACCAGAAATGCTTGGCGGGAAGTTTGCTCAGCACTTAAGCAAGATTTCAATGAAATGGAAGACAAAGATAAAAATGTGTTTGGTAAGTATATTTAATATTTATTAAAAAACTATAAAAACCTGTGCTAATTTATATTTTTGACATCTGACATGGCAATTTGTCATAAAATATTTACAAAGCGTGTTCCTAATGGTGTTAGCTGTCATTCCTCCTCTTATGTTAGCATCTTGGAGCAAGTCCTCCAAACCAGTGATGGATGTGGTATCATCAACTATAAATCCATCTCTGTCACGTACAAAATTGTGTAAAACAACACAGGCTTTAACAATTTTTACTGCAAAATCTGGTTGTACATTTAAAGCTCGGTGAAATATGCGCCACTTATTGCTGAAAATGCCAAAAGTACATTCCACATTCCTCCTTGCTCTGCACAATCGATAATTAAATATTCGTTTCTCGACTGTTAAGTGTATTCCCCCAAAAGGCCGTAGCAAATGTTTGTGTGGTCCAAATGCTGCATATCCGATGAAAAAGTACGGTACTTTTGGACTTTCCGTACCAGGTAGACATTTTTCGTTTGGCAATTGCTGAGAATTACTTTCTATTGACTTCCATAAACTGGACCGTTTGAATACTGCAGTCACAATCTTTGCCATAACTTCCTATGTCAACATAGACAAACTTGTAGTTGGAATGCGCTACAGCCATTAGAACCACAGAGAAATATTCTTTATAATTAAGATACATTGGTCCGCTATTAAATGGAGAATTAAGGCGAATATGTTTTCCATCCACCGCTCCTAAGCAGTGGGGGAAATTGGCAACACTTTTAAATCCAGACGCAATTGATTCCCATATCTCTGTTGTGGGTGTTGGTATACATTCTTCCCGCATTGACGACCAAATTGCTGTGCATACATCATTAACTATTTTACTTGCTGTAGATATCCCTATTCTATACTGAAAATGTAAGTCAGTAAAAGAACAACCACTTGCTAGATACCTGGAAAAAAAACATTTAGTTTTCTGCGAAAAAAAAATTATAGTTTTTTTTTAGTGTTTTCTTTTTTGTTTCAGGTAAAGAAGTAATACGTAGGTGGACTAATCTACGAGACTGCTTTGTTAAGTCGAACATGAAAATTAAAGCTACCAAAAACAGTGGTTCAGCGGCAAAAAAGATTAAAAAATATGTTTATTCTGATCAACTGCAGTTTCTAAAAAAACTGTATGAAGCTCGACAGACGGAGGATAGTTTTCAATCGGAAGGTGCTGCAGGGCTGGAAGAAGGTACAGAAACACAGGGCTCCACTGAAAATATTGAGAATGCCTCTCAGCCATTTGATACACCACCCACACAACTCTCACTCAAAATCGTACGTCGCACAAAAAACAGAAAACATAAAAAACTCGATGAATTCGAATTGAAAATGTTTAAAACTCTGGAAGCAGACAAACCATGCAGCAAAACGTCATTTTTGCTTAGTTTCAAGCCTCACTTGGACAAATTTGATGAACAGGATTATCTTCAGTTTCAGCTGGGAGTACTCAGAGTTATAGAAAATATAAATGAAAGAAAAAAGACAATGTCAGCTCAATCTCCTCCATTCACCTATCACACACCTGCCATGTCCTACGGTCAATTTCATGTTTATTCTCATTCACCTATGGCAAACTCAGCCCCCATGTCCTCCTACCAAACGCTTCATCCTCCAGCTACACTAAACCCAGGTTTTTCTCATCCTCGAGAAGGTTTTAACAATCCAAACAGTTCTTATCCAAGCAGTTCTTATTAACAGGAAAATGAAGTGCCATTACCGTATTCCTCACCTTTCACTAGTAATAATGAACGGCCACCATCAACAACGGAGTTCTACAGGCATTTCGGGGAACGCTTTTCTTCACAGAGTGACAATGCAGTCAGTCCTGCTACAAATTCTTTAGATTCAACTGTTGATAGTATTGACTTTTCTTCCCCACAAAATTAAGTGAAATAAGAATGTAAAAACAAATAAACACTATTGCTTTTTATGTATTTACTTACCTTAACGTGATAGTCAGCATTTGAACAGGTTGTATGCAATTTCGAAATTGTGTGTGTTGTCGCTGTAATCCTATAGTTTGCTGTGTAATTCGTCAAAAGAAGTAATATACATTCGAAAATAGTTGAAAAATTTATTTTCGTCGTTCCTCAAATCTTCAAAGAGTGTATAAAATAACCCAACTTCGTCTCTCCTCTGATTAATGGGGTGCACCCAAAAAAGACGATTTCGTTTTACTCTTTCGTCGACGATGAATCAACCACAAAGCAATAATTTGTTTACGGTTCATACTAAACTGTTCTCTGGTCACTGTGTTTTTATTTTCTTAAACACACATTCACAAATGAAATAAAAGTATCTAGAATTGATCACGGCATAAAATCGTACAATGTGAAAGGAACAATGTCACGGCAAAAAGTCGTACGGCATTTTGCCGTATGGTCAAAACCGTATAGTGTGAAAGGAGCGTTTTATTTTGACCACTGATAATTTTTATAATTGACAAATTTTACCGGTTCTTCTATTTGTCCCAAATAAGGCAACACCCGTTGGATATGAGAAATTAATAAAGGCTATAATTTAACTAAGTTTCGCCCACTTTCAGGTCAAACTCCGGCAGTTAATGAAATACGAGACCCACGCACTTCGCACAATAAATATCCTGACATTTGCGAGCAAAGGATTTAGGAAAACATTTTAATGTATTATAACTAAAGCTGGCCGAGGTGGCTGGAGTACAGCCACGGTCTTGCGCTGGCGTCCCACGTGCCGATTTAGAAGTGATTTACGCTGCAGTCTTATTTGAAAGGTTAATGCGTGAGGTTGTACCTATAAATTATACATAATGTCAAATGCGCCAAAGGGTAAAAAACGACCATACGCGGACACAATGAATAAATTTATCGGTGAACTTCCGGATTTATTCTATGACGGATGCAAAATAATTTGTAAAGTTTGCAATCAAGACTTAATGTGCTGGCACAAAACAGATTGTCGTCGTCATATCAATACCGTGCAACATCAAAATAAAAAAAATGGCATGCCTTTGACAACTCAATTTATGTTTGATTTATTCTTAATGTTAATAGCCTGTAATATTCCGCTACACATACTGGATAAACAACCATTTCGGGAGTTTTGGAATAAATACAATCCCCAGGTGAACTTACCAAGTTGTACATCGTTACGTAGATATATTCCAGCTGTTCGTGAAGACATTGTAAATAGGATTAAATGTGGATTAAAAAAATACACGGCTCTGGTTATGTATTGACGACTATTTTAAATATTATAGTACGTGTACTGGACCCTCTTAAACCAACATTTCCACTTTTACTAACTAGTAAAAGACTAACTGCGTTTACTGGCGAAATAAGTACGCGTGTGGTGTTGGAGACATTCGAAAAATTTGAATTTTCAGCAAGTCAAGTATTGATGTTTGTGACTGATGGTGCCGTGACAATGCGCGTGGTAGGCCGTTCTCTTCAAAGAGACAATTGTAGGTTTTATTGTAGGTTTTTACAATTGTAGATGTTACGTGTAAAGTGTATGCGTTACATCTTGTTTTCCAGAGGTAGATGCATTAATAGCAAATACAAAAAAAGTATTTCTCAAATCTCCTAAACGGCTTCGAACATTTCACAGACAGTGTCCTGGTATCCCTGAACCACCAAAGCCAATTCTTACACGTTGGGGAACGTGGTTGAAAGCGGCTTTTTATTATGCTGAATATTTTCAACAAATAAAAGCTGTGATACTACAGTTCAACCCTAACGAGGCTGCAGCTATTAGGGAAAGCCAGACAAGCTTCCAAGACGTTTCCCTTGAAACAGATTTAAAAACTATTAATAACAATTACAGGACTACACGACGCAATAGAAAAATTGCAAAATAGTTCGTTGTCGTTAGTGGAATCGCTGCAAATAGTGGACGACGTAAATACACAGCTATAGGCTATAAATGACGCAAAAAAAATAATCGCGTTAGTGAAAAATTCGAGAGTGTATTACAGAAAGATCCTGATTTTAGCAAATTAAGACAAATTTGTGATGGTGCATCTACAACTTCGTTAAATGAGTTCACAGATTGTTTTACTTATGCCTGTATTACATCCGTAGATGTCGAACGGTCATTTTCAAAATACAAACATATTTTTTCACCAAAGCGAACATCGCTGACGGAGACAGCTGTAGAAACATACTTGATGCTATTATACTATAGATCTTCCCCACTTTGTGATGACGACAACCAAACTACTTCATAAATCTGCTTAAAAGGGTGAGTTTTATACAAATTTTTATAAAATGTAACGTTGTTAAAATTTATTTCCATTTATTGTACTTATTCAAGTATTATGATATGATGTAGTCATATGATGGCTCTGTCGGCCAGGTGACCTCGGCCAGATTTAATTATAGTTATAAGAACGACATGAATATTTAAGACCGTAATGCTACGTGATCAAAAACAGCAACCCTCGTTTGACTCGTGTTTAAAGACAAGAATTAAGACGAGTACAAATCTATGGATAAAATACGTGTTTTGATATTTTTTCTCTGAAAGGCTTCCATACACCCGCACGGGTTATGCCGGGGTGTAAATCCGCCTAAACTTCACTGTATGCATTATTATTTGTCTTTGTCATGTCTGCCAATTCCTGCCCGGTACTTATAAAACCTGCTGACTGTAATAACGTCTGCTCGCTTAAACTTACATTCTTCTTTAAATTTTGAAAATGCATTTAATTTCATTATAAAAAGTTCTGAAATTATACAAAAAAAATTACTTGTGACGACACCATAAGTGTTCTTCATATTTTAAGAACATATCTAAACATACCTCATTAAAACAAACTGTGGAGCAGGCTGCTCCAGAATATGGCACAGCTCTTCAAAAATCATAAATAGCGGGCATTTTTTGTACCTAGATCAATTTAAATGTGAAAAGTTTGCTACCAAAATATATTTCACTAAAGGACGTCATATTACTGAATACTGACGTATGGTATGCGTCAGCGGCATCCAGAAATGTTTCAAAACTCGTTACACGCGATTAGTTTAAAATAAGAACAGATGCTGTGATAGTAGATAGGTATATCATTATGCCCTTTGTTTTTCATGCACATCTAAGTATTTTCTTTAAAGGTTTTTTTATTAATGATTCACATATATTTATTTTGTTTGCGGGGGTGTGCTCCTGACAGTCATAATAAGATAAATGATTTGCTATTTTGCCATAAAATTAAATACCTACTTTATAGTTATATAAAAATTGCTTTCAGGTATCATAAATAATAAAAAATTGCATATGATATTCAAAGTTAATTAATTATATATTTAAATTAAATTTCAAAGATACAGGCGCAGGTGTTTGTCAGCGAAAATACATATTTCTATATAAAAAGAGAAATACCAGTTTTTAAAATTATCTTGCAATATTCTTTATTTTTTTGTATTTTAACACATTGAACGTAAATTCTTTTTTTTTGTATGTTTTAGTTTTCATATTTGTTTTACTTTAAGTAAAATTTACTTTGTCTAAACTAAAATATATATTTATTCCAACACTAATATTTAAGACAAGTCAAGCATTTTACAGAATGTCCCCTTATTTTTTCTTTTCTTTTCAGAACACTGAGAGCTCGCATCATGAGGGCCTGGATAATTCGGACATTAAAATGGAAACGATACAGCTATGGACACCCATCTCATATCATTACTTAAGCTACTCTGTACTGAAGAGGAACAACAATTCCTAACCACCAATCCGTTGCCGCCTCGTTGTTTCAATTTTGGGGTATACATCGTAATCCACATTGTCATTCTTTCATAAAGTCATTCCCGCTCTATTATTTTCCTAATGAACAGAGATAAACAAGATGCAACAAGATGAAGTCACAGTTGATATGATGATCATTGAACGCTCTGGTTGTCCACAAATAATATAAGATGCCCAGATCCACATTATTGATAAAATTCGAGTAAATCCCAAACAATGAGACAAAGAAATAGCTGATTTATAACTTGCTTAACTTTTCAGAACTTTCATTATTGAACGAGCGTCGGAGATACAAGTCGAATAAATTAACCTGGCGCGAGAAATATGTACAAATAGACGGAGAGGAGCGTTCTCGCTCGAGTACTTCATTCGGAAATAAGATTCCCCACTACTTGGCTACCTTGTCTGGTCGCGAGCCACGTAAATTTGGTCGACTTGTAAATCCGCACATCTTCAGGGAAAGTCCCAACGAATTTCCACAGCAGGTGAGTGTTTAGAATGGCATCGTAAGGATTTTTGCAACCATATTCATTAATCTGACAGGACAACTATACCTGTATATACTTGGGTACAGCATTGATTTGTGTAAATTGCTGAGGACATTGAGGATGAGTCAGTAGAAGAGCTAGCTTCAGCAATATGTTGGTGTATCTCATTACTACACATCTAGTAAGGCACTATTTGGAAACAGGATACCCTGGAAATTAGATTGGATGGCTTGAATTATCAGCTCGTTCACCCGATTTCATGCCATGAGATTTTTTGCTTTGTGATCCTTTGAACACGTCGTTTACAAGATCCAACCAAAGTCACCGCAAGACTTTTTGCCACGAAGGTTTGTCCAAATATCAGACTTAACTTTTCACAAAGTAAAAATGTAGGTCGAAAAGAGAAAGTTCATTTTCAACATTTTATGTGAAGAACAAAAATTTTTAGAAACTTTCATATATGAATTTCGATAATGAATGAATTTCAAAAGATTAAACAATTTCACATTGTTGTATCTCAATCTCGTCTATCTCAATACAAACATTTTACAACAAAGAAAAAATTTTAACAAACCATTTATCTTTATGATAAAAACAGAACATCACCCTCAAAAAAAATTATGGGCAGAGGTATCTTTCGCATTTCTCTTAATGCAATTATTTTGGTTACAATGTCATAAAATGACATCTGTACGGAACTATACAGAGCGTTTCAAAGTTATTTGAAAAAAACTAAAATTTTCTGTCAGCTTTGATGCCATCTAGCGGGTAAATGAGGGAACTTGCAATACAGGTAAACTTACTTAAATCGACTTATTTTGGCCGCAAAAGCCTATGGTAGCTCCACGTACACGGAATATTGGGATAACCTGTATATAGTGTAATTATTTCACAATTTAATATTTACAAAAAAATACATCTTATCTTTATTACTTTAGCTTATAAAATTCGAAAAGTACATGTAGTATAATTCAATATTTTTTAAAACCTTCAAACATAATGCACCAAAAAAAACACAAGATTGTAAAATTATTTGAAGTATTTTGCTAAGCTTCTATAAATAGGTAATTAATTGTAAATAACCGTTTTCGAAAGTGCACGTTTTATGACCTATGTATAAAATAGCTTTCTATAATTAAGAGTCAGCAGTTTTACATAAAAAATAACGATAATGGTAGCTAATAATAGCATATAAATTCGAATAATATTAAAAGATTAAAAGTAATGGGTTCACATCCTCGTTCACATATTATCATCTCTCTCTCTCTCTGTCAGTATAAAATTTAAAACCATTATATGACAGCATTATAAGTTTATAGTGACCTGGAATGCAGAAATTACAGTACTGTTCAGCTTCTTTTACATTTCCTAAATAAACACCATTAACATGAATTTGTGATTTATTTAATTTTTAATGTTTAGAAAAACGTACGCTTGCGACTGATAAGGTTTGGGTATGGCAAAAAAAAACATGTACAATTGAGTGCATTTTATAAACGCAAAAAAAATATATAATCTTTTACTCAAAATTTACCCGCCGATCCAAATGTGATTGATTAGAAACAACTTTTTCGGCCATTTTCGGCGAATTTTAAAAATACTGTGTTATTTTGGATATACCAGATGCCACGTGACTTTTGTCGGGCATATTTTTAGTCTCATGAGTCATGATAAACAGAAATGATCGCCCAATCATTTTTTCCAAACCAAAATTTTTCCATATGGTGCGCAATTTTTTGTTGACGCTATATATTCCTTTTGGAATATTAATTTTATTATAGGCACGTATTTCAGCTTGGCCACACTCGGCTTATAACCGTAAGGCAAGAAGCGGGAAAAAAACACGCGTAACCTGTATAATACGCATGGCACATGTCGGCGCTAATTAATTGTGAAGATAGCAGAATGTACGAATTGACAGTTATACATGGGAAATACGCACTTCCCTGCATATTCCAGCGTTGCCTGTTTCTTTTACGGTGCAGCGTTGTCAGTTATATTTTATCTTTAAAAATGCGCTCTACGTGGAAACTAAATTTAAACAAACCGTGAATTCGACAAATATGAACGTCGCGTACCATGTGACCGTCCGATGCAATGAAAAAGATGACATATATATGGCTAGACTCTTTACTCAAGGAACTCTAGATCAACTAACAACTAGATGATGGAATTTTTCTTTTCGTATATTCATAGTATGAACACAGCGCGCTGTACGTTCCCAAACTGGGCGAAAAAATATGTTTTTTAGTTGGTAAAGGATAGGTGGCAAATTTCGCATTTCGCACCCCAACGGCGCAATAGCTAGAGACGGACCTGACAAAAAATATCAACGGCTATTCTAACTTAAAAGCACCCGGAACGGAATACCATGCATGAAATAATTAAGACTATTAAGATCCTTAATTTTGGTAGAACCATATTTTGCCATTAGCTTAGTTAGATAGTTAATTAAAAACACCTTTCATGCGGCTATATTTAGAATTTTTACCAAATAAATCACTGTTTTTATAAATCAGCAATCTACCTAAATTGACTTAAACCGTGGTAAATTAATTTATTTTTAGAGCCATGCGAAGATATAATTTACATATATTACAACTTTAAGCAATTAAATTACGATTAAACCAATTATACCAAATCTTAATTTATCCTAAAAAACAAGTTGATCTCGGTTACAAGATTACTTGTTTTCCGCATGGAAGAGTGATCTCCATACTATTACAAACGGTAACTTTCAATTTAGTTCAATAAAGATTTATATAAGTGAAGTAACAGAGAAGAGATGATTGTTTACAAGAAAAATAGAATAAAAATAGATTTTACAACTTTCAAGTCACAATGTAATGTCGGAATCTACAGGATATTTCAGGTTTTAATAACAGAACTTTTGGTGAAACGGGCTTCGTTTCCAAAGCCATTAAAACCAAAAACTGAATAGGTATTATAATGTAATAAACAAAATAGTGTGCTGTGAAAACAATTATCTCAAATAAAATTATTTATTTAAAATACCTGTCGTGACTATACACTTAAATTATGCTTACTGTATGCTAGTATTGCTATTGTTCACTTGTTAACTATTTTGAAAGCTATTTTAAATACATAACTAACTTTATTTTAGATACACAGGCCAACATTTAGTTTGAAAAAAAAAACACCGGACTCTACCTAGGTACCCAGGAGTTTTTGGGGTCGCTGATTCCGATGCCGAGGTCGGTTAAGCTCTATCACATCAGGTTCAAGGTCACTTGAAGGTAAAACTAAGAAATGGTGGTTGAAAAAATGTGAAAAACTTCGTACATAGGTTTTTGGGGTCTCTGAGTCCGAATCCGGTGTTCGCTTACCCTTAAAAGGCATTCAGAGCTCATTTCAAGGTCATTCTGAGGTCATTTCAACGTTAATTTGAGAAAAACAGAGGAGAAGCTGTCAAGAAATCTGAAAAAAATTCATACATAGGTTTTTGGGGTCGCTGAGTCTGAATCCGCAGATGGTCCATTAAGGTCGCTCAGACGTCATTTTAAGGTCATTATGAGGATGAATTGATACAATTGAAAATCTGAAGATTTTTCGGGAAGTTCAAATATCAGTTTTTTAGATGACCTTTTTATCAGATCCGCACCCTCAAGTTACAATACACGACCGACTTTGATTTTAGCCTGCATTCGTCCGCCAGCTTTTGCTGCACGTGAAGATTCCTCGACTATCTCAGTGCAAATATATTTAACTCAATGAATCATCTACTTATTTTTTTTCTGTGAAAGTTGACGAGCTTATATTCACCACATAAATCCCGTGGAACGCAAAGAATGGTCTTTAGGTATAGTTGCAGAAGCAGAGCGAACATTAAAGTAGAGAGTACTTTGAGCATTCGATTGATGGCGCGTGCCCACCGCAAGTGAGTTGGGGCAGTTGAATTTTTTCAGATTTCTTGACAGCTTCTCATCTGTTTTTCTCAAATTAACCTTGAAATTACCTCAGAATGACCTTGAAATGAGCTCCGAGTGCCTTTTAAGGGTAAGCGAATACCGGATTCGGACTCAAGAGACCCCAAAAACCTATGTACGAACTCTTCACATTTTTTCAACCACGTTTTCTTAGTTTGACCTTCAAATGACCTTGAACCTGACATGATAGAGTTTAACCGACCTCGGTATCAGAATCAGCGACCTCAAAAACCCCTGGGTACCTAGGTAAAGTCCGATGAATTATTTTCACAGCACACCACTTGTACTCGTATATGGGGTTTTGTGGATTACATTATAATAGGTACCCATTTATTTAGAAGAATTTTGATATTTCTACTGCGAATTCTTATGGAATTGCTAAGTTATGGGTATCACTGTAATCGTAAAAAGATGTACCTAGTTTATAAATATCATGATAAGTAGAGTTGGCAAAAATGTGTCGTAGGACATAGGCGTATGCACCATAATAAGTGTAAGAAAAGAAATGAACCAGTGATAAAAACAATAAACTGTTACTATTTATAACAATGTATGCACAACTTATCCTCTTAACTAGCTTGGTTATCACAAACTGGAAAAAAATGTGTAAAACTTTGCAGCCTCATGTATGTTTCTATGGTTGCCTCCGAGAGTAATGTTCGACATGGTGAAAAAATAGTCTTTGAACTCACTTAATGAATTTGCAGATGCACCATCAGTACCATTACAAATTTGTCTTAATCTGGTAAAACCGCTGTCTTGATTTAACACCCGTGCGAACTTTTCTCCAACGGGCTCATTCTTTGCGTCACCTATAAAGTGTAGAAGTCGATTTACTTCGTCCACTATTTGCAGTGACTCCGCTAACAACAACACGCTGTTTTGTACGTTTTGTATGGCGTCATGTAATCCTTTATAGTTCTTGTGAATAGTTTTTAAAGCTGTTTCAACAGAAACACCTTCGAATTTTGTCTGGCTTTCCTTAATAGCTGCAGCGTTGTCTGGATTGAATTGTAGTGTCAGGGCTTTTATTTGTTGTAAATATTCAGCATAATAAAATGCTGCCTCCAACCATGTCCCCAACGTGTAAGAATCGGCTGTGGTGCTTCGGGAATATCGAGACATTTGCTATGAAATGCGCGAAGACGTTTAGGAGATTTAAGAAACACTTTTTTTAGTATTTGCTATTAATGCATCTACCTCTGGAAAACCTTGTCGAATAATTTCTGCCACAAGGTGTAAAGCATACACTTTACACGTAACATGTACTAACCTACAACCACGTTCTTGAAGAGAACCGCCTGCTAAACGCATTGTTGCGGCACCATCGGTAACAAACATCGACACTTCGACTTTTAGACAGGTCAAATTTTTCTAACGTCTCCAGCACCACTTGCGTAATTGTTTGGCCAGTACACTCAGTTAGTCTTTTGCTAGCTAGTAACAGTGGAAATGTTGGTTTAAGAGGGTCCAGTACACGTACTATAACATTTACAATACATTTTTTTTACAATCTGTCGTCTCATCAACACGTAACCACAGCCGTGTATTTTTTAGTACACATTTGATCTTTACAATGTCTTCGCTTATAGTTGATACATAGTTACGCAACGTTGTGGGACTTGGTAACGTCACCTTGGGATTGTATTTATTCCAGAACTCCTGAAATGGTTGTTTATCCAGTACGTGCAGCGGTACATCACAGGCAATTCGCATTAAGAATAAATCGAACATAAACTGTGTTGTCGAAAGCACGCCATTTTTTTTCTGTTTTATGTTGCAGTCACGTTTGTCCCAGCACATCAGGTTACGCCTTACAAATTCTAGCACTATTGTAGATTAAATCCGGGAATTCACTGATAAATTTATTCTCTTTGTCGGCGTATGGCCGTTTTTTACCCTTGAGCAGGTCTGACATACTTTATTATTACATTAATGGCAAGAATGAAATACAAAAAATAAAGTTATCAACAATACAACGGAGAGAAATAAATTACGTTATTGACACCTCGACGTATAACAGTATACCAAAATAGTAAACAAGTCTCGCTTACGTACTTGGGTATTTCTCTACCTGGCACCGCCCATGATTTGCGGATCGAAATGCCGACTCTAGTGATGAGCCACCACTTGGAGATTTGGCAAATATGCATTTTTAGACAAACCGATTTTTCTCACTTTTGAAGGCTCCTATGTAAGAGAGTATTTATCAAAAAGCAGTAATTCAATTTTTGCAATAGTAAGAAACATTTTTTGTAAATCACAGCATTCTAAATCAAAAATTAAAATTTTCATTGCAGAGAGAAATAAATAAAAAATCAAAGAAAAATGTATCCTGTTATATTCAGAATTCACCATAGATTCCAAAAATGTAAAAATTTACAGGGTGTTCCATTTAAAATAAGAAAGCTTTGGTAATTTCCGGCGAAACCAGAAGTGCATAAAAATTGTAAATACGGTCTTCTAATGTAATGTTACGTGTATAGCAACATATTAAAATTTCATCAATTTATTTCTACAAACAAAAAGCAGAGATGGTGAGTCAGGTTTCATTTACACCCGGTATATGTAACTCTGCTTGTAGTGAGATTTCAAAAAATGTTATATGAAGTTGTATTCTATTTTCATCAGTAGAATCACCTCCTGAATTTTTCGCTCATAATTTCCGGACACCCTGTATAAATATTGTGCTGTAAAAAATTATTTATATATGCCGAAAAGTAGGTTACAATTATTATAATTATTATAATTCGCGAAACTGTGACCTGCTTTTTTTATTTTTATTAATTTAACATAAAGGGTTCTAATTAATACCATCAAAGCTGATAAATTATTATAAACTGGTACAGATCTATTTCTGTAATATTTATTAATTAAAGATCAAATTGACCCAAATATACGAATTTGTTATAGATGAAAGATTTATGTATCAAGTTTAACGTTTTATTAGAGTATCAAAATAGCCTGTATGATTTAAATTTAAGAAAAATACTGCAAAATATATAGATTTTTAATAAATTCCTCCAATGGGTTCAAATAAATGATTTATTCAACCAAAAACTAAAACATATTTACTAAAATACTTTGTGATAAAGCAAACAGAAAAATTCTCATAAAATTCCTTTCATTAATGTGACCGGTTTCGTGAACAAGTAATTACTTCACATCTTCAGACACAGGACTACAATAGAAAATGAGTATGGTGGTTACATACATACATAAATATAAATGTTAATAAGTTAATAAAACTTAAAAAACAAGAATACAGAAGACAATTATTTCATTTTTTACTAGTAAAAACTTATTGGTAAAAAAATTGTTTGATAAAATTTGTGTACAAGAAAGATTGAAATTATTTAAAATAATAAGGATTACGTTAGTTTAAAATTATAATATAGAATAATGTAAAATTTAATTAATTGAAATGTGTAAAAAAAGAAGGTTCATCTTTATATAATACTTACATTTTTATAAATAAAAACCAGGGTAGTCAAATTAAAATTAAAATAGTTTTGCAACATAGTCAAAATTGTAAGTAAATGTAAGATATATACGTTCATAGGTCCTGTTTCATATAAAATTTCTAACTGCTTTAAAAATATTTTTCATATCTCCTTTAAATCAACTAACTCTATAGAAAAGTTGTCTGTCAATGGTAAAGATCAAATAGATCCACTAGATAGATGTGGGGTTTATAAACTTTCGTGCAATACATGCAGCGGCACATATATTGGTTGCACATATAGAAATTTTAAAACACGGTTAAAAAGAACACGTCCGGTGTATTAGCTCATCCTCAGGTTTTCCCATTTCGCCAAACATCTATTAGATAATAACCACACATTTGACAATACTCTTAAAATATTACATCTCGGTGACAAAGGTAATTTGATTAATAACCTTGAAAGTTTAGAAATCCTGAAAGATTCAAGAGATCCCAACACATTATCTCTGAATTCACAAATCCAATTTCAATCTTCACTGACTTTCTCTGTGGTTGTCTAATTTATTTTATTTTATTTTTCTATTGAAATCTGTTTCCATGTGCTCGATATTATAACAATATAACCTCATTTTCTTAGAAGTGAATATTTCCACCACGTTTAAATGCAATTTCGCTGCTATCACCATCTGCAGTTGAAATATAATAAACTCCACTATTGTAAAAAGAAACCTGGTTCACACATAGTTTTCTACCTTAATTTTTATTATATATATTTTACGTTAGTTCTTAGATAGTCCGTTAGAGGGCACTATTTTTTTAATCAATTTTCATTATTAAAAAATATTTATCCCCTATTAGATTTTAACTCTTGTAGTGTATGTATGTGTTTAAAAGAAAAAGCACGTTAATTTTAAGAATTTTATTAGAAAGTTAATTAGATACAAACAAAAAATTTATATCTTACATTTACTTACAATTTTGACTATGTTGCAAAACTATTTTAATTTTAATTTGACTACCCTGGTTGTTGTTTATAAAAATGTAAGTATTATATAAAAATGAACCTTCTTTTTTACACATTTCAATTAATTAAATTTTACATTATTCTATATTATAATTTTAAACTAACGTAATCCTTATTATTTTAAATAATTTCAATCTTTCTTGTACACAAATTTTATCAAACAATTTTTTTACCAATAAGTTTTTACTAGTAAAAAATGAAATAATTGTCTTCTGTATTCTTGTTTTTTTAAGTTTTATTAACTTATTAACATTTATATTTATGTATGTATGTAACCACCATACTCATTTTCTATTGTAGTCCTGTGTCTGAAGATGTGAAGTAATTACTTGTTCACGAAACCGGTCACATTAATAAAAGGAATTTTATGAGAATTTTTCTGTTTGCTTTATCATGAATAATTACTCATATGGGATTAACCTACCTACGTTAAAATACTTTGTTTTAAATTTCATTATTTACCTAAAATTTTTTCTAACAAGGGGAGGGCGAGACGTTATAGGGTCTCCAAATCGAACGAAACTTCGTGAGTTTGCAATCCTCAATACAAATAACTATTTGTCAAAATAATAGGGTGCTAGATTCAGGAATACTAGATCGCTGGATAGATTCCCCGGCGAGTTCATTTTTTTTTCTATTATTTAATTTTTTTAAAACCTCATGCGTATATAAATACCAACATGGTTAAAAATATGCCATTTTTAATTCGACACAATACATGAGTGGGAAACCCACCGGTGTGTACGAGACTTTTTCTACGACTACTAAGAAATCTTTTCATTATATGCCTATCACAATAGATCTATTGTGATTCAGGTACAATTAAATCGAATGAGCTGCTATGACACTACTGCCATACTAACACGACTTGAGTAAAATACAAACACAGTACAGCCGCGTTGTCAAACGTTTTTTGAATTATAAGTAATACTAATTTAGTCGTAGAAAAAGTATAGTGCATAATTTGCATGGAATACCCATTTCTTTACTTGGCAAACTCATGCTCGTAATGAAATTAGTTTATTTATTTTTTCTAAAATGACATTGGTTTGGTGATTTTAAATTATTAGCTTTTAAAAACTCCACTATAAAACGATAAACTAACAACTTTACAATATTTTTAAAAACCCAATTGTTTTCAAAATATGTTTGTTAATTCGTTGTCAAAACTGATTAATAATCATGGTTGCAAAACAATAAATATGAGTTGGATCTTCAAAAACAGAACAACCAAAGTAGCTATTATGAATATAATTTAAGTACTAAGGTATGGAAATTACATAAAAAAATTAATAATAAAGTCACCGCAAGTACGGATGTTATCAAAAATATTAAATATATTCTATCAAATAACATTGATTCAAAGAAATCTTTTTTTTACCAAAATTTTCCTATAGAAGTATTTTTTTATAACAACGTTAAGCAGGTAAAATAACACAACAAAAAAAAGAACTCTTTTTTTTTTAGAGAACAGTGTAGCTAAACGCAAACCAGGTTTTGATATTTTACAAAAAATAACAGCAGAACCAAAAATTAGTAATACCCTTTAAAATTTTCACTATGAAACTAAAAATGTGTACATTTAGTTATAAAATCAACACACCGACAAGTAAATATTCATAAATTTGCTTAATACTCAAAGAATGTTTTTCAATTATGGTAACAAAGAATTACATCTAACATGGACGATTTACGTATAAACAGTTAATCATTTTGCTTTTATTTCAAATAATTCATAACTTCTCATAGAGAAAATAAAAAACATAACAGAAACGAAATATAATCCATAGATATAACCGACATAACAGATCGCAAATAAAAAAACGAAGGTCAGATCAACAGGTACCGGTGATTTCCACCACAGCACAAAATGAAACGCAACTAAAACCTGTGATGACATATTTTACATATGTAGTTATTTATTAATTATTTTATCTATAAAAAAAGGAATAAACAAATAATTATCAAGTAACAATCAAAACAAATAAATTTTAAATCTGAAGGAATTTATTAAAATTAACTTTTTTTATTATGAATGAACTTTTCCACAAATCTGAGAATTATATATTTTTACACATACCTAGACATTTTCAATTTAATTTCTGGAACTGCAATTTTGAGGTTAACAATTTTTGTGCATACGCGGAATAGCAGCCCGGTTAGAATATATTACAAAACATAGTAAGATATTTAAAATCGTTTTTAGGAATATGCTGTTATTCTACAGGGTGGTTCAAAAGTTACTTCCCTATTTTAGAATTTATGGTACATACATCTCACGCAACAATGGAAATCGTGAGGGAAATTATTGGGAACGGAATAATTTCGCGGAATTTAGATTTTAATTGGCCCCCCGTTCCCGACTTTTCCTTTGGGGCTTTCTAAAGGAAAATTTGTATGGTAATCGACCTCAAACATTAGACGACCTAATCAATATGAAACAAAATAATTTCGCGGAATTCAGATTTTAATTGCTCCCCCCAGTTCCCGATTTTTTCCTTTGGGGCTTTCTAATGGAAAATGTGTATGATAATTTACCTGAAACATTAGACGACCTAAAAAACAATATAAGGAATAAAATTGTGGCTTTAACAGCAGAAATTTTACAAGAAAGTCATGCAAAATGTCTTAAAAAAACCTCGAAACTCTGAACAGGCTGGTGGCGACCAACTTTATACATAAAGCTAGATTATTCCACTTAAAAAAACGCGGATCTATTGAACACTTATTGAGTTGTCAACTAGTTAAATAGGGAGTGACTTTTGGACCACGCTGTGTAAATACTTTTATAAATTTGTTATAATTAATTCCGACAGCAATGTAGGCTTTATTCCTCTGAGTAGACCGATTATTAGGACGACCATCTTGACCGAGTAGCCTAGGTACAGCATTTGGAGCTCGTACCGGAGATCGCGATATTTGGTCCGCTTTTTCTTCTCCTTCAGGGTGACGTTTTTCTCAACGGGGGTCGAAAATTCAATAACATACATCACCTTGATTTCATGGTCGACGAATACTGTCAGGCTTATTGGTTTGGATTCGCCTGTCATACGAAATTGAGTACTTATATTTTTCGTTTTCGATAAGACCCAATATCTCCGGAGACGTAAAGTAGTGTGGTCTACTCCGTACGATTGCCTCAGGTGGTAATATCGCACTCGTAACACCGCGTTATGTCAGTGGATATAGGCCGAAATCGCATATTACACGTTCGGTAAGTTTATCATTTGGGTCTTACATGCGAGTTAAAGCACGCGATGTCACTCCACCACTCTACAAAGTTTGATGATTAGGAGAAGGAACAGCGGCGTGCACTTGGATGCGAATGTTGTCTATTACCCCTTCACTCCACGCATACAGGCTGAGATTTGCTGGAGAAATTTTTCGATGGTGCATGGGGCATGCAAAAAGTAAATGCATGAGTGATTTCGGTGCCTGATGGCAGATCCTGCAGTTGATATCTGAAACCTCTACACACCACACGCAGTTAGGGTAGACCAGGGTGTCAATGACACCGTCCTGACACCAGCTTACTCGGTAAACCCAGTGTTTCTATGTTCGATTCGGCCTATCGGGCGATTTGACTACTACCAGGTATTTGTCGAAATACTCTGATACATTATTTTAAGTAATTCGTTAATAAAATAAGAAATAAACTATTGATTCGACTTGCACTGGAAGTAACTATATCATGTTTATAAAAACAAAAACGAAAATAAAATAACAAAAAAAATTGTAAAAATATATAGATTGGAGAATCTAAAAAATCGTTTAAGAAAAGCCACTAATTTTTGTTTACAATGTTAACAATTTGTCAAAAAACCAAAGACAAATATATTAAAATTGTCTATAATATTATGAGATTAATTTATATTAATTAAGTGGTTAACATCAATAACTGTCAATATAAAAACGAATTCACTTGATATGTCAACCTTGGCTCGTAAATTGTAAACTATATCAAAAATTACAAAAAACTTCAACACATTAACTGATATTTAGTATATTAGAATATAGAACGGACAACACAATAAAAAAAGAGTATCCGTGAAATGTAAAACTCTTAAAAACAGATACTATAAAATTCTTTACTGTCAAGAACAACACTACAATAAATAATGATTAATGTTTTTACATTTAACTGAAATTATTTTTAATTCAGCCTTAACCTTCAGCATGTTTCATTAAATTGTATTGTAAAAAAATAAACAGTATTAGAAATTATGGATTTATTCTTACTAAAAAATATGTTTACTTATCATTATCAATCATTAAGAGAAATTTTTGATACCAATGAAGGTTATGATTATGAAACTACCAACCCACCACATTTCTGAATATCAAGGCAAGGGAGATCGACTTTAGCACTATTTTTTTTTAATATTGTTTTTTGTTATTACTGGCGATATACATTGAATTATCGACAAGTAGTAAGTTGTATGTTTATAAATGATTTAACCATTTCTTTTAGATGGTTTTATCCTATTTTTACTGACTGACAAGATGATCAATTTAGGAGGTTCATTCGATTTCCTGGCTTTATTTTTGAGCACAAAGATAAAACGTGGAGATTACGGGGAATTCATAAGGAGCATCGCAAGTATTTAATGATAATTAAAAAATATACTTCGATCAGTATTTCGATTTTTCATATAAAAATACTAATTGACCAATAAAACATTTACATGATCAGTTAAATATTTTTTTCCAGCGAAAAAAAAGAACACAATGATCATATAAAAAAATGACTCAATTAGTAAAAAACTACTTCATAAGTATTTTTTTTAACAATGGAAAAGCAATATAACCAATATTACTTCTACTAAGTAAAAAAAATATATTGGTCTTGGGTTGTAAATCCTTTTTAATGCAGGGTGTTCCAGGTATGCAGTCAATAATTTTTAGGAGTGATTCTACTTCAAAAAATTATTTAAAAATTTCCTATAAACATGGGTCCGGAAATCCCTCTTAAAAGAGCTAGGGTCTTCTGAAGGAGGCTTCCAAAATTAAGATTTTACTTAATATCTGAAGAAATCTTTGACCTACAGTGACCAGTTTTTCCACGTGATCTCATATCAATAAAGGTCATTATTTTATGTTATCCACCAAAAGTAAATTTAATCATGGGTGCGCAAAACGGGAAGGGTGGCTTCCTTCTCGCCAATCCAAACTTGTTATGTGTATTTTTTGTCATTGTCTTATAAGAATATGATTCCTTGGTCAAAAATACACAATACAGCTTATCTTGTTGTAACGCCATAGGACCAACCGTTTTCGAGAAAAATGAACTTAAAGAAACACATGCATTCATGCCAGGAATTTTTAAACGGGTCTTAGCTTCAATGGATCTTCGACACATTTGATCTTATTTACAATGTCTTCGCTTACAGTTGGTACATAGTTACGCAACGTTGTGCGACTTGAGATTGTATTTATTTCAGAACTCCTGAATAGTTGTTTATCGAGTATGTGCAGCGAAACATCACAGACAGTCAGCAGTAAGATTAAATCGAACATAAACTGTGTTGCCGAAGACACGCCATTTTTTTTAGTTTTATGTTGCACAGAACTTACGTAACGTCAATCAGGTTTGTCCCAGCACATCAGGTTTGTCTCGCACACCTTACAAATTATTGTAGCACCATTGTGGAATAAATCCGGGAATTCACGCCAATGCGTAGACATGTCTTCCCTACTACAAACCCCAAACGCGGACGTAAAGTAAATTTTTATTTTCAAAATAAAAAATCATTATTTTGAGCAGGTTTTTTGGAACTTTTCCTGTGTATATACAATCACCCAAATGTTCTCTGTAAACTGACTTTTTTAATTATTAAAGTTTTTTATGTTTTATGAATTATAATGCATTGTTTGTTTCTGTGTAGGAAAATGCCTCCATGCACAACGATAAAAGGTGAAAAATGACATGAGCTGCCACAACACCGGCAACCTGGAGGGCCCAGATCTAGACGGTATTGTCGTCCTGGTTGGATACAATTTTTTGTTAACTTTATCCCTCATGTTATACTGTTTGTTTGTTTTTATATATTTATATATGAAATAAATAGAATAAAAAGTAGCCTTAATTACAAATGTATATAAAATATTCCCTATTTTATAGGAAAGCTAATTAAATTGGAATTGGGAATTCATTGATAAATTTATTCACTTTGTTAGCGTATGGCCGTATTTTACCATTGGGCAGGTCTGATATACTCTATTATTAAATTAATATGAAGAATAAAATACAAAAAATAAAATTATCAACAATACAACGGAGAGGAATAAATTACGTTGTACACATCTCGATGCATAACAGTAGACTAAAATAGTAAATAAGTCTCGCTTACGTACTTGGGTATTTCTCTACCTGGCACCGCCCGTGACGCAGATCGAAATGCCAACTCTACTGATAATTTCTTTTATATTACCATACATATACAAACCGAATTAAATCCTCAATCAAGTAATACTAATTGAATGAAAAACAAACTGGTCAAACAACATACTTACTCATGAAACAGATTTTTCAATTATCATAGCAGACTACTTTACTGGCGACATAATAAAATGATTTTTTACTTGTAAAACTTATCAGATTTAAGTCTGGGCTACATTCTGGCCAGTCTAATCTTCCAATCTGAACTTCATCGAGCTATTCATTCACTATCCAAGCTGCATGTGGATGCATGTTATGGTGTCTAAAAACGAATCTGTCGTATCTAATAATGCCGATATAGTGGTAACACATGGTCTGGCAAGATGTATTCAATATACAAGTCAGCCGTCATCCTTCCAATTCTAAAACTATGAGAATTGAGGATTTACAAAAACTTAAAATATATACCGTTCCATTTAATCTCAATGACGTCATTCCGTAAACTGTGCCGGCGTCATTTTAAAATGTTCTACACCAAAAGATGCGCAACTTATATTAAAAATTGATGTATCCGAAGTTTTTATCGGTACCCTTATATCAATGGGGAAAATAAATTTATTCTGTAATTTTGTTACACACCATATAATAATTTTTTGTTCATTAAAAATGTTTGTATGATGTATTTCTACTACCTGACATCTACCGACAAATAAATTAATAATCTCCTCTACTTATTTGATTTTTTTAATGACCTTACATACCATTTACAATAACAACGTGTTTACCCGCATATTATTAATTAGTTGATTAAAGTAAGTAATCTGATTCGTATTAGTTACTATTTACAAACATAAGCTCCTTGTTAACATAACTGAGGCTACTAAAATATTGGTGACCAAAGATCGGGAAGTAGCGCTAAATTGCAGAGACGTATTTTACGTAAATATATAATATTATATTGTAAACACCTAATGAAACATTCCCAAACAATATATAATGATAAAATATTGTAATGTAGGTACTATGCAATAAATCTAAGGTCAGCATATCACTTTTCAAAATCCGAAAAGGGCATTTTTGAATAATAGTTAACCAGAATGAATTAAAATAACTCATAGACAGTCACAGACAAGCGAAATGTGACAGTTACCCGTTATTGTTTTATTTGTTATTCTAAATATCCAAAGCCGCCTTATTAGACATTATTTTTGGTTGTTAGTTATTTATCATTATTGCTGTTGTTCTTTGTTAAAATTTAATTATTGTGCCATGACTGTGTTCCTACCTGTTAATTTAATTTTTATAGTTTCATTGTTAATAATTTAATTAATTGTTAATTATGAAAAATAATAAAGTAACGTTAATCTGAAAAAAAAGTGTTTTCTTTCTTGATGATGGTTTACAGTTACAAAACGTTTAGCAACAGAAAAGTTTGATACATCAATGAAGTCGGAGGTTCACATGCTACAAAAAAATGCAATAAAAAATACAGGTCCGTATTTAAAATAACGTATTTGATGATGGTCGTGAAAAGACGAAACGTCTTATAAAATATTTTTTTACGCTATCTTGTAAAGGATAAAAAGTGACAATAGAAAAGTGTTTTTAGTTTTTCGATTACCCTTCACATGCCAAGAAAAAATAAAAAAAGAAAATTCAAAAATGTTTTGGCATGGTTTTTTAGAATACGCACGTTTAATTTCTGTTATTTGATGATTATTTACTCCCCACTTGATCTCTGGAAAGGCCAAACCGATTTAAATGAAATTTTGCATATAGTTTTGGGCAAAGACGAAAATACAAAATTACGTTTATATAAGGTGGGTTAATAATGCCAACCAAACAGTTCAAAAATGTTATAATCAAAGCTGTAAATCGTTTCTCTGTATCATGGTCGTAGAGTACAGATGTACATACTGTCGCCGGCATCCCCCTTGACCGCATAATTCTTTTTCCAGTCCAGTCTCTTATTAGCTTTCAAGTTGTGTACACGTTAAGTCACTTGGGCATATTGCGAATTGTTTTTGTGTTTTTATTTTATTTGTTGTACTTTATTGTTGATATTAATTTAATAATAAAGCATGGAAAACGTACGCAGGGGTAGAAAACGGCCATTTGCTGACAAAGTGAATAAATTCATAGGTGAATTCCCGGATTTATTCTATGATGGTGCTAAAATAATTTGTAAAGTGTGCGAGAAAGATTTGATGTGCTGGGATAAGCGTGATTGTGGACTTCACTTAAATAGTGTACACCATAAAAATAAAAAAAATGGCGTGCCTTCGACAACACAGTTTATGTTTGATTTACTATTAATGCTGATTGCCTGTGATGTTCCGCTGCACATACTTGATAATCAACCATTTCGAGAGCTCTGGAATAAATAGAATGCCCAGGTGAAGTTAGCAAGTCGCACAACGTTATGTAACTATCTACCAACTTTACACGTAGACATGGTAAATAAGATGAAATGTGAATTAAAAAATACACAGCTGTGGTTATCTATTGATGAGACAACAGATTGTAAAAAAAATTCTACTTTAAATGTTATAGTACCAGTACTGGACCTTCTTAAACCGACAGTTCCACTGTTACTAGCTAGCAAAAGACTAAGTCAGTGTACTAGCGAAACAATTACCAGGGTGGTGCTGGAGACGTTAGAAAAATTTGACTGTCAAAAAGTCAAGTGTTGATGTGTGTGACAATGCGTTCGGTAGGCCGTTCTTTGCAAGAACAAGGTTGTACGTTTATACATGTTACGTGTAAAGTGCATGCTTTACATCTTATAGCAGAAACTATTCGAAAAGGTTTTCCAGAGGTGGATGCATTAATAGCAAGTACAAAAAAGGTGTTTCTTAAATCTCCTAAACGTCTCCGTGCATTTCATAGCAAGTGTCCCTGAACTACAACAGGCGTTTCTTACACGTTGGGGAACATAGTTGCAGGCAGCTTTTTATTATGCTGAATATTTCCAACAAATAAAAGCTGTGATACTACAATTCAATCCAGATGAGGCTGCAGCTATTAAGGAAAGCCAGACAAAATTCGAAGATATGTCCGTTGAAAGCTTTAAAAAATATTGCGAAGAACTATAAACCATTAGATGAAAGCATAAAAAAATTAGAAAACAGTGCGTTGTCGTTAGCGGAGTCACTGCAAATAGTGGACGAAGTAAATCTACTGCTACACACTATAGGTGACGCAACAAATGAGCGCGTTAAAGAAAAGTTCGCAAGTGTGTGGTAAATAAAGACACCGGTTTTACCAAATTAAGACAAATATTTGATGGTGCAGCCCCAGATCCGTTAAGTGCGTTCAAAGACTATTTTACGTATTTGTCGAACGGTCGTTTTCAAAATATAAGAATATATTTTCACCAAAGCGAACATCACTCATGGAGACAACCATAGAAACATACCTGATGCTGCAAAATGGCTACACATCTTCTCCAGTTTGTGATAAGCACGCTAGTTCATCAAGCTAGTTAAGAGGGTAAGTTTTACATACATTGTTATAAATTGTAACAGTTTATTGTTTCTCGTATTAGGTAGTTTCGCGTACGTCACTGTCCCACGGAACATTTTTGACAGCCCCACTTATCACTGATATTTTTCATTGATATATAAAAGACTCATGAATGAATGTGCATAGAATAAGAGCATTTTTGGAGACCTGTCAGATACGCGTACATATTAAATGTCTGACATACGTGGTTATTAGAGTTGATAGATTTTTTGATTAAGTGGGTTATGCGGTTTAAGAGCTTGGGTTTTCAGATTACAACTTCATTGTTAGGGTTATATGCGTTTAATAGCCGAAATTATAAGTTTTTTGAGGTTATGGCAAAATCCTGATGTGATGGGGTTAAATAGACTTCGGATTCGCATTCGGCGACCCCAAAAACATGTAGTAAACATGGTTACACCCCCAGATCAGAAAAACATTTTTACTTGTGTGGCTGTGTTATTTGCGCCCAGCAAATAAAACTTTTCGTTGAAGTTATTATAAATTCCATCGATTAAAAGAAATTGTGTCGGTGGGTGAAAAAAATATTTTATTAATTTCAACCGAAACAGTGCTATTAGAAAATGTAGATTTTATACTAAATAAATTCATTTTTGATCGAAAAATACTTTCTATTGGTTCAAATAATAATTTAATAAATTTATAACTTGTATTTTGTTAATGTAATTAAAATTCATTTAAATCAAATAGAATATATCAAGTCTTTTCATATAAATAAAAATTTCATTGCGAAATTTTTTCTTTGGTTAAAATATATTTCTTTAAGTGTGTAAACAGTTACTTGGGATCCCATGAAAAAAAGGTTTATGGCACTACGATTCACTCAATAGCGATATTTTCTAGCGAGAAAGGTGTAGAAAAATATTTACAGTGGGCTATAATAAATATCTTTGTTTTGAGCAAAATGTCGCTTAGAACTCTATGGTTCTCATGTGACGATATCCTACAGGTATTTCTAAAATCCATAGATTACAAATAAATTTACTAACTAAGAATCGCTCACCATTCAAAAAAATCACATGAAGATTGGATATTCCATAATTTGATAGTTTCACTCCAGTAACTTATAAAGAAGAAAATGCATATCTGTATATTTTTGGTTATAAATTCTTTAAACTTTGTTGAATGATGTGGTTTAAAAACATTTTTATTTAAAGAATACACTTGTTTGTAATTTTTATTTAAACTCTTTTTTAGATTTATCTAAAATATACACGAAATTTAAGAACAATAAAAAAAGTTATATTTACTTTCTTATACTTAATATAATATATTATTTCTCACATACTTTATGCAGATTGTCTACAAAAATCACAATTGGAAAAAAAATTAAATATAGCCTTCTTTGCATAGAATTCTGTACAGAATTTATAAGCACCACTTCTTGCACATAATTTTCTTAACAACTATTTTACAGAAGCGGAGAGGAACGTAGTGTCACTAATTATTACGGTAAGTTTACCATTTAGATCCATTAATAATAATAAACATCATTCAATATTTTCGCATTTTTGGTGAATGCGCCGATAAGACAAACACAAATCCAAAAAAATATTTGAACCAAAGTGCCGCAAATGTACAAAATTAATATAAAAAAATATTAGCAGAAAACGTAAAAATGCAGTACATATACAGGGTGTCCGGAAAAAGTAGGCCAATCCGGTGACCATAGATTCCTTGAGCAAAAATAATAGGACTTTCACAATGACATTTTTCATTTTAGACCACCATGCTTGATATACAGGGTGTCAAAGTTTGAAGTTTAAAAATATATTTTTTTAAATAACTCGAGCATTTCATAAGATATTTATTTACAATTTGGTACAGTGCTTCAACTTAAAAAAGGCACATCTTTTGAAGAAAAAAAACAAAAATGGATTGTCAAATATTCAAAATAGAGGGGTTCCAGTACCCACTGACACCTCCAGTTTTCTAGTATCAGAGCCAATGACTCCCAAACTATCTTTTAACCGTCCATTTTGGATTATTTTGTCTCTTAACAAATTTCGAGACAATGGCTTCGTTTTAGAGATGTTGAAAAATATTGGTGTCTACGCGGCTTATGGTAAGCTCATAATTTTCAAATATCTCTAAATCAAGTCAACCGCTTTTGTAAACAAATGGCAATAACCTGGATACGATAGAATTGTTTGTTTATTGTCAAAGTGAATCCTTATTTTTTTAACAAGTTAAAGGTTTTTTATAAGCTAGAAATGTTTCTGTAAGTAAGAAAAACCAACATGGCTCGTAGACAAGGATTGTACTCTTTTCTGAAATGACGGATATGATTTTAATCATGGGTAAGATTTAAATATTTCAGTAAACTGTAAACATTTATTTATATTTCTCAATTGGGAAAATGTGACTCCAATGCTAATTTAGCTCTAGGCGCTATGCCGAAAAATTTCCCAATGGATTTCATCCCAAAAGAAAATATTTTCAAATATGGTTAATCGTCTAAGGGAGATTGGAAATTTAAGGCAAATGCGGTGGGGTAATTGCGGCCGACTCCGTGAGATTCAACTTGAACAGGAAGAGGAAATTTTAAGAATTGTTGAGAAAACACCGAAAATTAGTACCAGGGTGTTGGATAAGTAGGTCGAAAACATAGGGAAAACTCAGGTACCCACTATTTTACGGAGTCAGCAGCTGTACCCGTTCTATCTCCAAAAAGTATAGGCTCTTTTGTCTCAAGACTTCGACGCAAGACTTGTATTATATAGATGGTTATGTGAAATTAATAACCAAGATCTACGTTTTATCAGAAACATTTTGTTATCAGGTCAGGGTTAGGACATAGCGAGTGGGGTGGGAGTGGATGTAAACGTTTGACCGTCGCGTCGCTTCGAAAAATCTAATTTTACTTGTTTTACCTAATTACGTTAAAAAATGATAAATTTTTCGATGAAACCTATGTTTTTGCAACTCGAATTTTTAACTTTTAGAGCGTTTGTCCTTGAAAAATACAAAATTATTGCCTGCGGCGCATTTATCTCTTATACCCCCCCCCTTAATTTATTTTAAATCTAGCGCTGAGGGCAGGGCGCCAAAATAGATACTTGCCCGGTATACATATTTTTCTTCCGCCGGGTCTGCACACATGTATATTTAACTAGCGATCACAAAAGTAAAGTATTGTTGTGTATTATTGCGTTTAGTTAATATGCGCAAACTACGATAAAAATGACAAAATACAAAATATATCAGGTTTAACGTAAATTCTAAGCTAAACAGGCGTCGGTGGCCACTTGCCCCCCTGTAGTTTCAGATTTCAACATTTGAAAGAAAAGAAACGCATATAATTGAATATCCGAATAGTCGGTTGTTCGTTTATCCGGTTATTCGAATATTAGGTATTAGAAAAGCCGGTTATCCAAATAACCGATTAAACAAATAACCGGTTTTCGATTTTGTACAAAACTGCGAGTAATCCAAAACCGATTAATCGGTTATTCAAAAAAACCGGTTTCAATTGCCAGCACTAATTTCTATCTATCTGGTATTTATGTTACAAAAATCCATGAATAACTCCCATATTCATGTCTTACTACGTTTAGTATTAATCAGAATCATTTTTTATTATTTGATTTATAGAATCACTGCTTTCAGGTATTATATTAATATAACAATACATCGTCGTTGAGCTTTGATTACCTCCAATGTAACAAAATCAAAATTATTACACGAGGAAGAAAGAAACTTAAAAAAAAAGGAAATAAAATGTGAGATACTTTAATATTTAAACGGGATTTTAGAAAAACCCATTTTTTGCTTTACAGTCGGTATTTCTCTAATATTAATTTACTTTTTATTAATTAATGATTAATTATTATAAAAAGCTAATATATCGAAATTATTGATACATATGTCATACATAAATGTTTAACTGTTTACATAGAAACATTACAGTTATTAAGATGGTATTAAATACATAACCAACTTAACTCAATTAGAATTTGTTTATTTTAAATTATAGAAAACAAATTTATCAACGAAAAAATAAACAAACCGAACAAACGAAATTAAACAATGGAAAACAACCACATTTATAAGTTACAATACAATAATAATAATAATAATAAATTCATTTATTTATCTAAAGAAGATAGTAAATACAATTAATACACATAGTGACATAGTAGACGTATGGTTTCAACAAGACAGAATAATATAACAATACAAAAAAGATACAATGGTAAATAAAAATAGCATTGGAAATAACTTAACTAAACAAAAATTGCATTGAGAACAACCTAACTACTCGTAGGTTACTAAGCAGTATTTTTCTTTAAGTATAAAAGTTGAGATTTAAATTGTTGAATAGTTTTACTGGCCTTAATATCATGAGGAAGAAGATTGAACTGTACAATTCCCTTGTGGAACAAACTTTTCATAGTACTACTCTTAGTTGTTCTTTTTACATAAAAATTATTTGTAATTGCCGTACGAGTATTACGTAGGTGTACCTCAGTAACAGGCAATAACTGTCGTACTAGATAGTCCGGTAAAATATTATTAATCATCTTAAAAATAAAAGTCATAGTTTGGAAGTAAAGAAATTGTTCAATGTTAATCCAGTTCAATGTATCTAGCATCATTTGACTACTTGGGAACCTGTTGCATCTTAATATTACTCGCATTGCCTTATTTTGAAGAACCTGCAACCTACTAAAATTTGTACAACTGACATATAACACTGAACTGCAATAGAGAAAGTGAGGCAATATTAGTGTATTATAAATTGTTAACTTTGTGGACATTGATATAAAAGGAGCAACTCTACTGAAAAATACTATGTTTTTGCCAATTTTTTTGATATGTATTCAATGTGCTTATTAAATTTCAATTCCCGGTCAATTACTAGACCTAAGTATTTTATTTCCCGAACAAGCTCAACTTTTTCATTATTTATTAGAATATCAAGATTTAAACTGATAAATTTGTTGTACAAATAATTATTACCCACAAACATACATTTAGATTTCAATTCATTTACCTTTATTGATTTAAAATTTTTCTGTCAAAACCTTTAATTCTAAGTTTACAGTAGCTACCATCTCTTCAAAATTAGTATTTTCATAATAGATAAGGGTGTCGTCAGCATTTCCTCAACATATTCCCAAGGTCATCTATATAGAGAATAAATAATAAGGGACCAAGAACACTGCCTTGAGCGACTCCAAAGTTATTTAGTATTTGCTTAGATAAATTCCCATTCATTTTTGTTATTTGGTACCTATTAGTTATATAACTTTCAATCCAACTTAAGACGGTGTGATCAAATCCGTATCTTTTTAGCTTTAATAGTATTTTACGGTCGATTGTTTCAAAAGCTCGCTTAAGATCTACGAAAACAGCGCAAATTCCGACCCCCGCTTTATCCAACGACTCCTTCCACTCAGAAATCACCAATTGTAATGCTGTTTTACACGAATGTGTGCCACGAAAACCCGATTGGTATGTACATAGGATGTTATTTGAGTTTATGTAAGTAATTACTTGATTGTAAACTACTAATTCCAAATTTTTTCGCAAAATGGCAACATATTTACTGGTCTCAACTGCTCCGCTAAATTTGTATTAGGTATTTTTGGTATTGGTACCACTACAAATTTTTTATAACATTCAGGCATAACACCGTTTTCTAAACTTAAATGAATCAGATTTAGAAAAGGATAGCCTAGTCTAGTATATGGAACAGATTTTTTATAACATCAAGACCGATTTCATCAGTGCTATATTTTTTCTTTGATTATTAATTACTTTTTTCAGATCTTGTAATGTTATTACACAAAACGATGTCATGGTACAGTTTACAACCGGTATAGTGTCAGTGATTCTATCAATATCTACATGAACTGTTCCTATGCTAATAACAATACTTTCAATACTACCTACGTAATACTAGTTCAATACGTCCGCTATATTGGCATTATAATATATTACTCCATCGCAATTCAAACTCTGAAAGATATGTTCACCTTTCTTATTTCCAACTACGTCTTTTAAGTTTTTCCACATTAACTTCGGATTTGCTTTATTTTCGTCAATATTTCTTTCATAAAATACTGTTTTTCTTCCTTTATAACTTTTATAGTATTATTCTAGCGTGCTTATAGTTATTCCAATCTTCATTCTCATCTGTAAATACAAATCTTTGATATACCCTATTTCTGTTGTCAATTGCTTCCCTACAGTTTCTACAGAACCATCTGTTTTCAGCTGATTTTAATTTTACAATTTTTTTAGGCGCTACAACATTTAACGAATCTAATATATTAGTTACAAAAGTCTGACCTATTATGTTCAAATTTGTACATGAATATGCCCACTCTTTTTCAATTAACAAATTCGTCATTTCGTTAAAATTAATTTGGGCTCTAATTCTCTTTGTTTGATACTTTATTGATTCCCTGGCCTTTCCAATTTTTACTTGAATTATTGAATGGTCTGTTATTATATAATTTTGTTCAACATATGCATTTATGGTGTAATCATTACTAATAATAAGATCAATTATGGTGCGAGAATTATTTCGCACTCTAGTAAAGTTTTGTATAAACTGTTTCATGCCATGATTCTCAATGCCCTCTTTAAGTCGCTTTTTTACATAGTCATTTTTGGAAAAATCTATATTTAAATCACGTGTCAAAATCATACTGTTTCTATTATTTTTTTCAACATAATTCTCTAACCATTCTAAAAACCTATCAATGAAATGTGACACGTTGCCATTTGGGGATCTATAGACAATAATATAGTATAACTGTTATGTTTATCAGACATACCTCCAATATGCTTCTTAACTCAATTTTATATTATCTCAGACTAATTATATGTATATAATATTATGAATTGGAGCTATTACTATATTATTAATTAATCCAAAGAAAAATATTATGCTGTATACTCCGAAATGGAAACAACTAGCGCAGCTACAGACAACGTATATTGGTGTATACGACATAATATTTTTCTTTGCATGTATTCTTTGACCCCATAAACTTTCACTCCTTTCTCATTGCCTCTTTGCCAGATGGAAACGGGCAGTGCACAATTTTTGTTCAAACTGTTCCATTCTAGATCACATTTTTTAGCTACACTGCGCTGATGAGGAACAATAATTCCGAAACCGGTGCCCGTAGCTGCGTTGGTTGTTTCCATTTTAGGGTATACGGCATAATATTTTTCATTATTCAGTATTCTTTGACCCCATAAACTTTCGCTCATTATTAATTAATATTAACTTTTCATAGTATTGAACGACTGAAATGGAAATAATGTATTAATTTGTTTATATTTTATACGCTTACACAATTTAACAACAGTTAAATAATTATACAATAACTGTTCTACAATGAATGTTGAAAGTGCTTATAATAAATAACCAAGTCATTTCTAAAAATTCTGAACTGATATTTTTGTCGTTTCTGACTTTTGAGGTACTTTCTATATTATCTGCCCCATTTTGGTATATCCTTTGGTTCAAATTACCATAAAGAAAAAATCAATAGGATTAAATCGGAAAATGTGAGTGACCAATCTACAGAGCCCCGTCGACCACAGCGATTGGGAAATATTATAAATAACATTATACTTCCTTTATTGTCAGATCTCTTTAAAATTAAACTAATTAATTAAACACAAAGCACACCGGAAAATTATACACGATTTATATTAATACAGTAAATTTTTTTACTGTGGTGCAGTTTTGGATTTTCCCATGGCAACCTACGCGGGTTCGAATGACGTCAAACGTCGCTAAACAAACATTAAGTAGACGTACTATATTCAAACAACCCTATTTTCAGTGTCGTCTTGCCAGAGAACTGGCAGATGCAATTACGAAAAAAAATTATAAGCTCGTTATTAATATATGTGTGCCTACATATAATTGGTAAAAAATATGCAAAAAATCAAATATAAAGACAACTGAGATAGTGTACGTATCTTAAATGACGAAGCTGTAAATAAAGGGTGGGCTACAAAAATTGGTTATTTTAAAATGGGTGTATTTTTTTACCAATTAACCGAATTTTACAAAATTCCGTAATAGCATTACCAAAAGTTCAAGTTCATTGAAAGTATTCCTAAATCATACAGGGCATTACCAGTGCCTGAACAAATGACCTATATTTGGGGTCGTGATGATTTTTCTATTTTGTTCCACCATATTAATTAAATCAGAATTTCCTAGTGTCAAATGAAGCAAGACAAAATCATGTAGAGGCTTTAAAACATTTTAAAAATTGCCTCTTCAGAATCGAAAAATCATATCCGTCTATAATTACTATAATTGCCTTATCTAAATTCCTAGTTATTTGTATTTAAAAATATATTTATTTGTTATTAAACCTTCACATTCAACATTAATAGTTATAGGATATCGTTAATGGCTACATGAAGTCATTAATTAGTGAATACATTTTAAAACAAAATTTGTGGCCTTTGGAAAATGCTATCATTGATATATATTTTATATAAACTATTTATCAAATGACAACAGTGTTAAAAATGTCCCATATGCGATAACAAAACTAATTTTTGGATGAATTGGAAGTTATTTGAAACTCTAACACTTTGTCAACATTTTTTGTATAAAAATGTATCAATGAACTTAATTAATTTTTGTAATACAGAACATTGCGTATACATAGGAATTCTGGGCGACATCCCAGAGACGGGTTAAAACCTAATACTATATTCTGAAAAACCCGCGATATAATAATAAAATACATGGTAATTTCTGACCATTTTTCTTAATTACACATTAAACTTATTGCATAGAAAATCCGCATCGGTGAAGGATCGTTGATTGCCAAAAATTATATAATATGTGAAGAAGGATGCATAACCTTAGCGAAAATAACGACAGACTGCCTCGACCTTTTACTGTCTATCTGATCGTTCTGTTCAGTCTGCAAACTACTGCTGTTGACTCTGTTGCATATACTGCGATTATAAAAAACATTGTTTACTTTCTTTTATTGTTATTTCGTAGTTTCTGTTGAGTACTAGCGCGTTTAGTAGACGTTAATAATGGCGAGGCAACCCGCGTCTGCAGACAATACAATCATGGATTCGCGATTACGTATGCTGTTAGTGCCGATAATTTCGCAGTGTTGGTATGTTAGTACGCTCGTTAGAATGTTCAACTACTAGTGTTAGTGTTACATCCACCAAACTTTTGGCACTTCTCGAATAGCATGGAATTATTTTATATCTGTACCTTTCTGCGGCCTCCAACTCGATTCAAACAAACAAAGGAGTTTACACGGTAAGGTCAGTATAATAAATGAAAAATTTTGTGAAGGAAAAACTCTAAATATACCGCGCGACGCGTATTCGCTTCTGTCATGAACATAATGTTCTCTCTTTCTAAATAGTGGAGGAATTATTATTTGTGGTCGTACTACTTTAACTCAGCACAAAATATTGTGATAACACAGAAATTTCTAAATCTTACCCCCACTTTTTATTACTTTTCTGAACGTTTTACATCTCACAACAGGATTCAGAAAATAAAATCTTGTCTGCATGTCTGCGTCTATAACTCGAAAACGAGTTATCCATTTTGAAAAATTCCCTCGTCAGATCGAACCTGTTTAATTTATTTAGTTTTCTATCGTTTATTCGATTTTGTTTGGGGAGTACTATTGATCTAGTACTAGAGCCTTGGGATTTGCGAGCATTCATTTTACCTTTTTAAAGTGTATTTTATACAAAATCATTGTCCAGAGGTTGTCAGTGTACTTGGCACCATATAGTATATAGTGTTCTGGTGTTCCGCTCTGCATTATTTTTAATTGGATATTAGAAACTGAGACATTTCCGGATATATGGAAACAATCCAGAATTTGTTCAGTATTTAAAAAGGGTAATAAGCACGACATTGAAAATCATTATCCCATTACCATCTTATGCAATTTCTCTAAAGTTTTTGAATTTTTAATATATGATTATATTTCATTTCATACTAAAACTGAAGTTGTTGAAGATCAGCATGAATTTATCCAGACACGGTCCACGTATCGAAACTTGTGTGCAAAACTCAATTTATCTCCGAAGAAATAGATCGTAAAAGACAGGTGGGCATTATTTACACTGACTTTTTCAAGGCGTTTGACAGATTGGACCACGGTATATTATTAACAAAATTGTCAGACGTTGGCCTTAGCATTTCCTTGATAAATTTATTCTATTCATATCTATCTCACCGACCTCAACTTGTACAATATCGTGGTTACCAATCTGTTGAATTTACTCAAACATCTGGAGTGCCGCAGGGTTCTATACTGGGTCCATTGTTTTTTATATTATTTATTAATAACATTGTTGATAACCTAGATGTACATTATTTGCTATATGCTAATGATCTAAAATTATATTTCTGCATAAACTCTGATCTTGATTGCATGGGACTCCAGCACAATCTTGACATTCTTAATAACTGGTGTGTTAACAATCCTCTCCCTTTAAAAGCTACCAAATGCAAAGTCATGTCATTTTCACGAAAAACAAATCCATTTATATTTGACTACAATTTGGATAACACCGCCCTAGAGAGACCCTAGTTTATTAAAGACCTTGGCAGTACATTTGATTCCAAACTAACTTTTTCTAAACATATTGAAGAATGTGTATCTGGAGCATTCAATAGTTTAGGTTTTGTTTTGCGCTACAGCAATGATTTTAGGAAATTGTCTACACTACGCACGTTGTTTGTTAGTTTTGTTAGGTTCAAACTAGAATATGCTTCTATTGTTTGGAAACTTAGTTACAATATTGACATAACAGCACTAGAAAAAGTACAACGAAGATTTTTCAAATCTGCATTTGTCATTTTGGAGGGTACATATCCTGTTAGAGGAACACCTCAAGAATTATTTTTATATAAATTTGAAATGAGCAGTCTAATTAGAAGACGAGTGATGCACTCAGTAATTTTTTGTACAAAATAATTAATAATGAGATTGACTGTCCCCCTATTACCTCACTTATTAAATATAGAACTCCCAGATTAAGTGCAAGGTCAAATAATACAGTTATGTTTCCTACTTCTCGTACAAACGTTTTAATTGCATCTCCTATGTATCAAATGTGCTTAAATTATAGTAATATCGAGAACAGTCTGGATATATTTAACTGTAAAATTGCTGATATAAAAAATATTTATTTAATGCATGTTTAATTAATGTCTTTATATTCTATTTATTGTGTGATATTTTATTTTAATTTATATTATTCTGTTTGTATACTGTTATATAGTTGTTATATTTTGTACTATTGTATTTTTATATATTTTTGTATGGTATTGTTTACTATTTTGGATTTTTGTGTATATATGTTTTATTTATACTGTAACTGAGTTTTATCACTCGTTACAGTACGAGCTCGCCAAATACGAAATAAAGTTCTTGGCTCTAAAAAAATATTTAGACTTTATACACAGTTATGTGTAACGTTATAATAAATACTGACAAAAAAATTCAAAAATAGCGAACAAAATGTTCGCTACTTTTGAATTTCTTTTTCAGTATTTACGTTATTTTAGTGGTTTATTATAACACTGTGCATTATTTACCATACAATACTATTTCCCGTTTCCAATAATATTTATATATTTCGTTTTATAATTTTACATTTTCGTTCATAAGTTTCTAGTTACTTTTACTTTTTTAAATAAATTCCTTATTATTGATTTTCTTTAACGATAAAATTAAACTAAAACTTCCACAACACATAAAGTGGGGGAAATTGGCGCCTGTTTGTAGGTCTTCTAGTAGGAAGCTCCTATCGTACGTGTCATTACAGGGCATGTCCACGTAGCACAGGTGCCTTTATTAGTTAAGACTTCGGCTTGCCCGATTCGCATAGAGCGCTTGCTGTTATTGTATATGCATCCCGGGAGTGTTTCTGAAGTGGGTAACAAAAAAAATTTAAAAAACTCCCCATCCCTGTATATCACACTCCACTCTTTTTTATCAAAAATACTGACCACAGACTATATGTTTCTGTACATAAAGCTACCACATATTCTCCTGATCAAACAAAAAGGTTCGAACCCAAGTCACTTCTATCCAAAAGTGCTCCATCTTACGAAAATTGTTATTTTTTTTTAAATAACATAAGAATGTTTTCAGTTACTGCGATCAAATTTGGGACTTTCATGTATATTGGTAGCATACGTTTCTTGACGTAATCTTTTTGGTTATCCAGTATTGCACAAGTGATCATTTAGTTACAAAGTGATAGCTTTTTGTACAGACCATTCTGACACCCTGTATAAACGCAATACAAATAACAATCAGTTTACAGTTAATATAAGATATTAGTCAATGCTATTAGAAATAATTAATTGTGGTGCAAACTATTTTCTGCACATGCGCAGAAACAAACTTTCAATTAGGATTATTAAACAGTATTTATTTTTCATTTACATAATTTATTATTCCTTTTAGAACATGTCGACTCAACTGTAGTTTTCATATACAAATCTATGTATATTAACAATCAATCAATTTATTCAAATAACAAATTGATTAAATCAGATTCATATCTCTATTATACATCTATAAATTACAATCCTGAAGTTATAACATCGTAATAACGAATTAAAAGTGAAACATTATAGAAATGTCTAAATAAACGAATAAAAATTTTTGATATCGCCTCGTTATCGAGTTATTGTCGAAAATGCTGATACAACGTGAGTTTTTGAGGGTAAAATTAAAATTAGTTTATAATTTGGGACATTTTATTTTATTTAAGATAAACAATTAATGTATATCTATGTATCTATTAATGCCATTGATTTTGGAATTCGGTAAAGTATGTCCGTCTGATTTTCAATAGGTACCTGACACACTTTTTCTTTGATGAATCCCAAAAAAAATAAATCGATCGGTGTTATGTCTGCTGACCGAAGAGGACAGAAAATTGCCAATCCATCATTGGTTTAGAAAATTACGTACTTGAATTCCAAAATGCACTGACGCTCCGTCATGTTGGTACCAAGTATCCTGTCTAATATTAGGAACATCTTCAATCTCAAAATACGTTCCGATTACTAAGTTGCAAAAGTATTCCACAGCAGAAATTTACTGACCATCGTCTTTGAAAATCTCTTTGGTGATATTGATGACTGAGGATTCTCGTCACACCAAAAATATGCATTTTGCAAATTAATACTTTCTTGGGTAAAAGTTAATTCGTCGCTCCAAAGGATACTGCTTGTAAAGTGTGAATTAAGAATCACGTTCTCCAACAAGCATCTACAAAAATCTAGCCAAAGCTTTGCATTACCATCTTGTAACACTGTGGACTAAACTACATCCAGTAGTTCATTTCTCCTTAAAATTCTATGCACCCAGTTGTGAAATAAATCTGATTGTGCTGCAATTTGTCGAGGACTTATAGAAGGATTATCCCATTTCATCCAAGAACATCCACCAAAGTTGTAAATTTAGTTTCGTTAATAAATGGTGATTCACCATCGAGTGATGAATATTTTTCAATCAACAAGTAACTGTAGGCACTTGCAAGATGCTCTTATAAACAAAATTGTTATTTATAATTAGAGTTCGGGTAGCGGTAAATTCTAGACGACTTTTACCTAGATATAATATATTGTATACACCTAATTATAGAAACATTCCCAAACAATATGAAATGATAAAATATTCTTACATATGTACTATGCAATGAATCTGTTTTTTTTTATAAAAATCCAATTAATAAAAAGTTGAGACAACAACCAAATCCAAAAGAATCTGTGCAAAAGGGGATTACAGTTTGAAAAAAACGCAAAACACAACTAGTCCGTCCAACACAGCTACAGTGTCTCACATTCAAAGTCGGACAGCATGAAAAAGTGAGAAAAAATGAAACTAAAATCATTTAGTATTTTTTTATTGGCAAATCGTTTCAATTAATAAAAAAGATCTCAAATGTAGAATTTGCCATACCACAAAAAAACTAGTAAATAATATCGTTAAAGGTAATAATTTATAAAGAAACAAAGTGCTCTTAAAATTTTAGCTCACATCTGAAAGTCGGACACTCCAGAGCTTCCTAGAAATACACAAGAAATTTAATTTATAATATTTTGTGGGTCAACCTTTATTGTTGATGACTGCTTGGAGTCGCCGTGGCATGGAAGAAACTAATTTGTTTAAAAAGTTGGGGGATATCTGATTCCACTCATGTTGTAATCGAACATGTAATTCATGCCATACATGTTCTACAGGGTTCAAATCGGCCGATTGGGGAGGGGGATTAAGGACATGTGGACAATTATAAATCACCCATTGACGAACACGACGGGCGCGGGCGGTGTGTTTGGGATCGTTACCTTGATAAAGTGAAAACACTGATCCCAAACCAAATTTTTCGGCACTCTGGCGTAAATGTGTTTTTAGAATATCGAGGTAGACGTGCTGGTTCATTATTCCCTCTATAAAGTGAAGATTGCCCGTGCCTGCAGCTGAAATACACCCCCCAAACGAGAACACCTCCACCGCCATGTTTCACAGTACCCTGGATATTTTGCAGTTTTAGCTCTTCTAAGGGTTTTCTCCAAACTCTTACTCGACCATCTGACCCCCAGATATTGAATTTGCTTTCATCCAGAAATATCACTGTTCTCCAAAAGGCCAGATCCTTGTGTACATACTTTTTTGCAAATTCCAGTCTCTGTTGTTGGTGTTTCTTGGACAAGAATGGTTTCTTTCGTGCAACGCGTCCATGGTAATCATGCTTCCTTAAAATTCCACGTATGGTTTCTGGATTAGAATCTTTCCCCAAATACTCTGCAGCTCTTGCAGCTAGCTTTGGTGCACTAATTCTGGGGTTCTCTTTTACTTGGCGTACTATCCATCGCTCATCCTGTATATTAAAAATGTTTCTACTGTGTTCTTTAGAGTATACTTTTATTTTATTTTTAATGCGACCTTCATTTCTATATCTACGAATGATATCGTGAACTGTAGATTTACTTTTGCTTATTATTTGTGCTATTTGTCTGACAGATTTTCCATCGACATGGTGTTTTATAACCTAATTTCGTATGTCTGTAGAAGTATGAGGTTTGGGTGTCATAATAAGGCACAAATCTAATAATTTTCTATCGGTTTGCTTTTCTTTCGAGTACAACACGTTCTGCTGCTTTATCGCACACTTGCCCACCCCCAATGATATCTCGATGACAACTGTCCGACGTTCTTCTTCTTCTTCTTCGTGGGGAAGGGGTGCGTTCACAGTGGCGTTCCCGAAAAGCTCCGGTTACCCACTGTCTACCCACCCTTTTTGGCCGTGGTTATGTAAACCATTAGCTCAGTGCCATGTGGGACGAACGTATAGTTAGAAATATATAACCATTTTGTTAGGTCCTGTATAATATTACCTCTAACCTCATCTACTTATAGGGTCATTCCCTATACCCTTACCAAGAATTACCTTACTCTAACCATAATACCCATACCCTTTTTTTTTTTTTTTTTTTTTTTTTTTTTTTTTAAATGAAACCTTACGTATATAGATTTTTTCCCTCTTTTATTGGTTTTTCCTTTTTTTTTTCTCCTTTTTTCCTTTTCTTTTTCTTTTTTTCTTAAAATTTTAGGAACGTACAAGGACACTGAGTTGCCAAGGGGCTAATCATGGCGAAGACAAACTGACGTAGCCTCGGAGAGGAAATGTTTCACATGGGGTAGTAAACAAAGGATTCACTTATTCTAATTACAAAGATGTATCTATTTTAAGTCTAATATACATTTATTAAAAAATAAAAAAAAAAAATGTATCTTATATTCTAATTTTCTCTTTGACGATATAGTTATATAATAGTATATATACATTTTCGTTTTTTTAAAGATACTAAATATTTTAAGTTAAAAGGTTTTTCAACATTTTCGTCAGATATTTTTTTTAATTAGGGTATTAATGGATTCCTGTCGTAATTTACATTCTAAAATGATGTGCTGTAAATCTCCTATTTCTCAACTGTCCGACGTTGCACTGTGAGGTACTTGCATGTCCAAAGAAATTAGTTTTGATAATATAACTGTTATACTGGCGCCGTCGTGTATTGTTCTGTATATTAGGTATTTTAGCTAATAACTTACTTTTCATTTCATGAATGGGTCTTATTATAAACGTATTATTAACTGTTTTATAGAAAATTTATTTGTGGTGACACCACCTGTTATATCGCAGCCGGGATCGAATCCCGGATCATGCTAGACAGTGACTAACTGCGCTTGAACGCATCCTAGCCAATCGCGCTGCCGTACTCGGCTGAAATTATAAAAATAATAATTTATGACAAATAATGTCTCTTATTTCTTTCGGAGTAAATTAAACTAGGTACATATATCTAAAAAGGTAGTTAACTTTCGACGATTTTTTGAAACATTAAAAAAGAATTATGTTAATAGCAAAAATGAATCACTCCTGGTTAGTTAACAAGCTACGTCTAATATTAAAATAATGATTATTTATAACAAAACTAGTTTATACTTTTATTTTGTTTACTGTTAGTCATGGTCACCTTTTAGAGGTAATAAATTAATTTTTAACACTTCAGTGGCGTCCTATTTCTCAGTATAATAATAATAATAATAATAAATTGCTTTTATTTTTTTTGCGATAAAAATTCGTCTGTTAATCTATTCACATAAAAAATACTACAACAATGTTAAAACAACTTTTCACTGATTAGTAAAGCTGGCAGAAATATGCGGCGGGACATAGGCGTGCGTATCATAATAAGCGCAATAAAAAAACCGCTGCCAATTACTTGGGGATCAGAACTTCCTCACCGTAGTAAAACTCGACGTGTGGTGGAGTTTATAATAAAAATAATTTTTGATGTTTCAAAAAACTCACATTTTTTGACGTTTCAAAAAAAGTCACATTATGACGTTTCAAAAAAGTCACTTTGACGTTTCAAAAGTCACTAAAAAAACCGCTGCCAATTACTTGGGGATCAGAACTTCCTCACCGTAGTAAAACTCGACGTGGTGGAGTTTATAAAAAAAAAAGTAACTTTTGACGTTTCAAAAAAATCACATTTTTTGACGTTTCAAAAAAACCCACGTTTTGACGTTGCAAAAAAGTCACATTGGTGGAATGTCACTAATATTTTTTTTAGACATTGGGACTGATTTTGCTCATCAATGAACTTAATCTCTTCCTTAACCTCTAGAAAGTGTATATTAAATTTGAAAGCTTTATCTCAAAAACTGCAGCTGCTATCGCGAACCACACAGACACACAGACAGAACATTTATTTTGTCCAAAATTTTGTGTATCGTCATAATTCGTCGAGATTCGTCCAGAAATGCAATAAAAAATTCAAAATTTTTTTCACGAATACATAACTTCCTCACTTTGAGGGGTGAGGAAGTAAAACTTACCAGTAACAAAAGCAAAAAACTGTTACAATTTATAGCAATGTCTGCACAAATTACCCTATTAACCAGCTTGGTTATCACAAACTGGAGAAGATCTGTAAAAACTTCGCAGCATCGGTATGTTTCTATGGTTGTCTCCGTGAGTAAAGTTCGCTGTAATGAAAAAACATGCTTATATTTTGAGAACGACACACAGTGTGGCAAGATACCCCGAAAGCTGGCAAAAAATGAAAAAAATAAAATGTCGCATCGAACAAAGTATTGTTGCTATTTATTATCAGCATTAATAGGGGCATGTTTTCCCCCACCACTTAATCTTGATGCATGCTTTTGTTTCTACCAAACCCGCAGGCATAAGGTCTATGTAACTGCGGTTGACGCGTGTATTTTTAAATTAAATATTATCCTAACAAATTACTTTGTGTTTTTTCAAATTCGCTATTATTACTTTGTTTGAAAATGGACCCATCGACACCCTCAGGTATGTATTATGTAAATTTAATGGATTTATTTTTAATTTATGAATGAAATAATTTTAATAATAATTTAAAATGCCTTTCCGAAGTGCCAAATATTTACGTATTGTTCAAAAATCCTTAATGTAATAGTTAACTTCCTCGCGCTTCCCCACGTAAAATTTTATATATTAATATAGTAATACTAGAATAGATTCATAGTAAAGCTAAATCAAATACTCGTGTCTACCCCTTATTATTTTATTTGCCTCTTTCAACAACCCTACAGTATATTATTATACTCTTCGCAACTAAAACGAAGAGTATATTGCATTTAATCGGCACATTTTTAAAATAGTAAATATCGCTCATAGCAAAAAAAATTTCATATCATTGTGTTAGTCGTTGAATTCTGAATGACTTTCAAAATGTTCGTCTGTCTGTCCGTCCGTCACGTTTTTTGTAAGCACGATAACTTAAGAGTGGAAAGTCTGATCGTATTGGAATTTGGACTGTAAGTTACTGTTAGTTGGAGGAAGAACCCTGTTGTTTTTGAAAACAATTGTTCGATAAATGTAAAAGTTATTGAACATTTTAATTAAAAAATGATAACCTGAACAGGGTTACAACACCTGATCAGATGCTACACAAACATAAGTACTGCATAGTATACTACAAGCGTTTCGCTAACCAAGCTGGAATCATCGGGGGACGACTAATATTAAAATTTATTATACCTAAAAAATAAGTTATTTTTAAAGAACAGCGAAGAGGATGTGTTTCATTTAATGCTGATTACATCGGATCCAGTAATAACCAGTTATAGACAACCCCTAAAAAAAATTAAACATTTTCCTAGGGAAGTATTCGACTTATTAATTGCCCCCAATATTTCTGCAGATAATTCAGAGAATGAGAATGACTGTTCCTTATCTGCATCAGACGCAGACGATTAATCACTACGGATAGACATACTCATTTCTATTCACAAATATTAATAAAACTTTAAGTTGTGAATTCTTAATTTAATAAAGGAAATATATTACTAGGTTCTTTAAGTGTTTTGCATACTCCTGGACAAATAATGTATTAAAAAAATTAAGTACTATAAATTTTATTTTTATTTTAGATTTTTATTTTTTTAATTACACCCTGTATATCGCAATATACGAGCAAACATCATAAAGTTGATTTATTTATACTTAATGCAAGCTTTTGGGGTATCTTGCCACACTGTGCGACAGTTCAACATCTATTGATGTAATACAGGCATACTTAAAATAGACTTTGTGAACGTACTTAAGAAGGCCATGAAAAGATCTAATAATAATAATAAGTTTATTCATTAAGAATTATACATAATGTCATAACACTTCTTAGATGGCAGCACAATGCCCTTTTCCTTTATCCTCCTAGCATTTTAGAATATAATTTTGGAAGACAAATCTACATAACATTTAACAGCATCACTGTCTAATATAACTTCCCGTCAGTAGGTGGCGCAAATGTTAGCCGTAAGTTATAAACAGCGAAAAAAACTACATATTTTGTAAAATTTACACAATACAGTTTTTTTTGTGGTAATTATTTTTAATAAATTATCACCTTCCTTGGTACCTGGCATATTTTAATTAGAATTTTTTTTTATTATGATTAACGAGCCGTTTCTTTTTTTGTTTTTTATTAAAAATGTTGGCTATTCGGAAAAATTAAACAAATGAATAACTTGGTGAAACTACAAAATTCACACAAATATGTAAAAATGATGACAGAAAATATATGGATAAAAGTATCAACTTTATCCAGTGGAGGCTGGTGGATTTAGGTTATACAATATCTAAATATTGGAGCATGGAATCTAAGCAATCGACTATCAGTACTAATTGAAGAAGTTTTGCAAAAAAAAAGATTAAAAAAAAAATTTGAGAAAAAAAAGTTACAAAAATGCGCAGCCTCCCCAGATTACTTCTCGACCATTAGTAAAATATTTGCAAACTATTTTTTTTTGTAATCAGAATTTACCACCCCGTTTTTTTCTCGAAAATTTTTATTTTTTGTAAAGTTATGATACTTTGAACAAGTTATTCATTGTGTAAATTTTAAAATGTGATAACTTTACAAAAAATCAAAATTATGGAAAACAAAAAAAACAGGGTGATAAATTTTCCTTCTAATTACGAAAAAAAAAAGTTTGCTAATATTTTACTAACGGAATTTTTTTCTTAATTTTTTTATTCTGCAAAACTTCCTCAATCACTACTGATAGTCGTACCCTCAAATATTGCTTGGGTTCCATACTCCAATACTGAGATATGGTACAACCTAAATCCACCAGCCGCCACTGACTTTAACCAATCGAAATATATTTCAGCACACATAAATTCTGTTATTATCCAAAGGAAATCAAATCACTGAGTTATTCATTCAATTGTTGGATTTTGAGTAGAAAACATTACTATTTTGCTGCAAACGTTTGATTAAATTCTCTGTATCTCCTTAAAATAATATTAACAGCCCCATTATTTCTAATAATAATAAAAGTCATTTCTTGTTAAATTTTTGATTCAATATCGGCAATATTTATGTTTGAAAATATTGCTGGGGTTTGTCTTTGCTTTAATTACTATACCAGGTGTCAACGAGATCAAGTATCAGCCCACCATTTTTTTTTAAATGGAATAAAATTTTCAAATTTAAAACTCACGTATGAGAAGTAAATGAGCTTATTTTGAAATTTGAAAATTTTATTCCAATTAAAAAAAAATGGCGGGCTGATACATGATCTCGTTGACACCCGGTATAGTTTTCCACACACTGACACAAAAAAGTGGTCTTTTGTGTCTTTATTTGTTTTCATAGATGATTTTTTTTTTTAAAAGATATATATTATATTGCTGATATCAAAAAGAAACTGTCTTTAAATTGATCTGAATATACAGTGTATCATTTAAAATAAAAAAGTTTCAGAAAATTTCGGTTAAACCGGAAGTGAAAATATGTATGTAAAATTCATTTATAATCAACAGATTGTCACGTGTTCATTTCAGCATTAATATACAGGGTGTCAATTCTTGGCCATAACTTTTATATTTGACGTCCAATAATTGTTTTTTTTTTCAAATCGGATTTCCTAGAAGAAATGCATACGTAGAGTTTTGTAATTTTTTTCCTAAATGAAAAATCAAGCAATGAAATCGAATGACTCAGTTAAAATGACCACCCTGTACATTGTGGTATGAAGAACATATTGATAAATTAATTTACATAGCCTCTAATGTATATACAGGGTGTAACGTATAAATTCGATAACATTTTTCGAAAAAACACTCGGATCAAATAATCTTATTCCCACTTTAATAGTTTTATAACCCAATCCAGAAGATTCAGATTTACCTTAAAAAAATCTTTGGTATCAGCAAGATGGTGCTCTGCCCCTCACTATGCCACCAAAGTTCGCCAATAATTGACCAAACTTTACCAAATAGATGAATTGGTATAGGAGAAGACCTGTACAACTGCCTGCAAGTTCATCAGACCTAACACCACTCAATTTTTCTTGTAGAGTTACTGAAGTCGGTAGAAAAATCTCGATATTTATATATCCAACTTTTCAAATAATGAGGGAAAAACAGTTCTTAAGCGAGATCAATTTCTGTTAAAAAAATGTAATTACGTCTTTCCGGGAGTGTTCCCATTCATCAAGCATGACAGAAGACAATTTTCCTTGGTTTTACTTAAAAAACTCCAAAGAAAAAAGTTTGTAGAATCACAACATATTAGCATATAAATTGTAATAATTACATTTTAAAAATTCGTATCATAATTTTTAAGCTACTTTCAGAATAAATTAAACATTATTTTTAATACAAAGTATATGAAAAAAACACTTTTTTTACTACAATATTTACTGTAACATATGTTTACAATAAAAATAAACTACACTCTCAAGGAAAGGGTATAAGACCCTGAGATTTCGTTTACTTGCTTCACTTTTATTTTCATCTAGTCCTGACCCCATAAAACTGTTCATTTCAATGAAAAAAAATCACCTTTCATTTCAAGTTCGCAGATACAGCACATGGTAAATGGAAAAAAATTATATTTTCATTTTAACCGGTTATTTCCAGATTACATTATTCAACAGAACAGGTCAACTGGCTTAACACTACATTTTTTTAGTTTATTGACGTAAATTCTTACCTTTGAATTCGGTTGGGTAAATCAAAGTGCCATAATTATAAATAAAACTTGTTTACTAAAGAAGCAACAGACAAACAAATTCTATTTCGGTATATAAATTGTGCGTCATTTGGAGTTAAATGGGTAAAAATGAATAATTATGTGACAATACCTATATATTAAAACAGGTTAACGACCTATTTATTACCTATCGTGGGAAACGGTAAAACAAAAATTTTTACGTATATCATAAATTAGAACTCTGTAAGGCAGTAGTGGCGAAGAAACAACAGGGGAGGATCTTCGACAAATATATACCGTGTTAATTAGGATGGGTTCCACGCCCAATATCTCAAACCACAAATACCTGACTCTGTGCTCAAACCAAAACGGATATTATCAAATGGAGGCCAATAATGCAATGAAAATTCTACGAGAGTCCGAGGAGATTGTTATGATGCGAGAAAATGTCGAAGAAGAAACTAATAACTAAGACGGTTGAACCTGCGAAACTCAGGTGTGGCGACTGCGGGAGCCTCACCTGCGCAAACACACACATGCGGTTATCCTAAGGTTTACGTAAACACATTACATCAGTTCACTTTCTCCCAGCATATTGTGTGTTTATTGTTGTTTCTCTTCGCGTATAAATATATTTATATCCGAATTTCCTGATTTAAACTAGGTATACCGAGAGAGTGACAGATAATACTGCTACGTATTTGCTATCACCACAAACACCTATACTCGTAGATTCGTTGATTGAAAGTCCAAGTAACACTTACTTACTACTTTATTTACTAATTAGCAATTAACAACAATAGATTAATTAATGTCTTAACTATGTATAATCACAATTGAACACTTATAAGTCTCTTTCTTATTTCTTCTTTACTCGTTCACGTTCGATTTCAGACTAAGATTTGGCCCCCCGTGTCTTATTTATACATCCATTCACACGGTCTAGAGCATTCCAGAATATTCCCGGCCATTAGCGTACAATTCTAGTCTCATCTAATCAGTCTACACAGTCCAGTGGCGTAACAATACTGTTATGTTTGCCAGCACTATTTGAATGGGTGGAGTGCACATGATTGTAGGTAACATGTCGCAAGTGTAAATACAAAATAGTAAACTAAAATATCCCTACTGGGTGTTTATTTTCGACTTAATTTTCATGTAAAGTGCGTGTGGTGTTCCACAATGGACATTAGCAAGTACATTTTCATTCATTAATCATAATCTCATTACAAAACCTGTCTACGATGGAATAACACGGAAATTGTGCTTAAATATAACGAACGCCCATGGCAAGGATGTAATTATGACTTATGACTCTCATGAGTGAACTCCTTTGTCAGATGTTTTATAGTGTTTACACTGAGATTGGAAAAATTATAACATTATAAAAGAAAGTCAGCAGCAAACAATGCAAAGGTCAAACAAGATTTGCTCACTGTACATAAAAATTATAATATATTAGCAAATACTACGAAAAATTCCAGTCGTTTATCCTTATACCAATCTTTGGAAATAGTGGACAAAGTAAACTTGGCATTACAGACATTAACAGATGATCTGGTGTTCGTGTTGTCAAGAAATTTCAAGACGTGTTGAGTAAAAATCCGGATATTAAAAAACTGCGTGACTTTAAAGAGTGCCTTAGTGAATGAAAGTGCTACTGACTATCAGCAATATTTTGCAGTAGCGGATATTACATGTTTGGATGTAGAATGTTCATTTTCAACATACACCTTGATAGTTGGAACAAAGCGTAGAAAATCAGAGAATATTATAGAAGCGCTATTATTATTGCTGAGAATCTTAAACAACCAGTTATGGATAAAATATAAAAGGTAAGTCCTTATAATTAGTTGCTTACATTAAATGACCAAATTCACGTTTCGACACCTAGCGGTTTTATCGCAGTAACGCTCCAGCGCTTAGATCTCATCAAACCAAAGCACATCTTTCAATTACATAAATGAAAATATTGCAGCGTCCACTGTAGTCCAGATGTGACGAAATGTGATTTTGAATTGCTTTCTTGTATAAAGAAATGGATGAAAGGTCGACGCTTATCAACAAAAGGAAAATGGAATGTGATCTGGGATATTGTTGCAAACGAAATATGGATCGAGATACTTGATGACTAATGTCCTTGTGTGAGGAAATATGTTTGTTTTTTGCAGTCCGAGCTGCAGCCTCATTGATGTAGGCAACTGGTGTCTCATGACAGCATAATTATGTAACGTCACAACTAAAAACTTAAACTTATTTCAATTTTTTAGATGGAAAATTATTATTTTTAAACGATTCGATTTCGAAATATTTGTATTATTTTATTCAGTTAATCAATGACGTCAAAATTATGGCGCCATTTTAAAAACAAACGCCTACTTTTGACATCTTTATAACGAGAATTTAATGAAGAATTCAAATTTGCGGAAATATTCAACACAGAGCGCTAGTTAAAAATTAAAACTTGACATCACTCTTCCAGTTAGATCGTACATTTTTTATCTCGAAACTGAATCATGATTCCAAAATTTCAAACCTATAGTTACGCTCTTTAAAATCATATATCTTTTTGATACGGTGCGAGTCTTACCACCTTATATTTAATATTTTAATGTCGTAACTGAGTTAATCAGTGAAGGAACCTACAAACTATTCATAGTAAATAAATAAACTTGTTTATAAACAGAACAATTTTGGAAAAATCTTAATATACTAAAAATACTTATTTCTGATGCGCAGTTGCATAACATTTTTATTAAATACATCAAAGCATTATTTATTTAAAAACCTGAAATTAAATTTCCTATTATAACTAAATTCCTGTTTAACTTCTGGAGTTAGTCATGACATGACTGAAATAAATAATCAATCCAAAAATATCCGGTTTACTCCCGGATTTACTCTTCGTTTAAAAAGGCGCTAACATTCCAAATAAGAAATAAATGGCGCCACATGTCATTATTATAATTAAACAATCTAAACAGACAATGTGTTAAAATGAGCAGAAGAATAAATTATGATACCTCTGGATTTAAAATTGTAGATAATTAACATGACATTTAAGTTCGTTTTTCATTTTGTTTACCAAATTAAATTATTATTATATAACGTTTCTTCTACAAATACAAATTAAAGAAAATTATTATAATTATACTTCTCCAATCCAATGTCTATGATTATGAGTATGATATGATGATATATGTATGTATGCGCTGATAAATCAGTAAATTCAGAATGTAAAATAGGTGAGTTCCACTAAGCAATCTGGGTATGACATAAATATACATTTATTACATGTATAATAGAGACGTCCCTTTGATAATTTTTAGTAAAAACATATTTTAAAAGATAAAAAACTGTATATCGATTTTTCTGAAGCAAGGGCCACATGTACTGAATACTTGCATAACAACCAAATTTACATTTTGAAAAGGAACCATAGTCTTTGAAATGCATCAAAAAATGTGAAAAAATACTAAATTATTTTTAGTCTTTTTAATCTAGTAACCCAGTCTAGAGATCGGGAGGCAGCGATAAATTCCAGAGACGACTTTTACTTAGGTATGCATGTAGATAGAATATTATATTGTAAAGACCTAATGATATATTCCCAAACAACATTAAATGATAAAATATTCTTATGTAGGTATTATGCAATAAATCTGTTTTCTTTATAAAAATGGGAACAAAACATCAGTTTTTATCAGGTAATTGGACGGCTTGCTGCTATAAAAAACAATGTACTACTGGCCGTCACCTTGGGAGGGAAAGGCTTGATGTCGTCGAGAGTCTAATAGCAGGCGACTGCATACATATAGATAAATCGCTCCCAGTTGCCAGGTCGCTTATCTATCACGTTTACGCCCACTACCCCATGTTGAAAATAAATACCTCTAAATAAAGTGTTTATAAAACGTCTATGAGGATAATACCTATACGTAAACAGTGCGAAATTAAAGACAACGACCTTCTTAAAATGTCTTGTTCAATTCCTTCAGAGGATAAAGTGAACTTGTGGATTAGTGGTTTCTTGGAGTTGCAATTTAACGGTAGTATGTTCAAGTGTCATCGGAAACTACACTAAGAAAAAAACATTTATCACAAATGTGACAGTATAAATCAAAAAAATGTATACTAGACTGAATGAGAAGCACGTCTGGATTAGCGTGGATGGCACCATCAATGCATGCGGCTGAAAGATGTCAAATGCTTTAGTAAGTGCATTGAAGGAAAATTGTTCAATGCGCATACATCTGATTTCATCTAAAGTACTAGAAACTACAAATTCTAGCACTATAGCAGATCCATTCACTGCACTGCAGTGCATTTTTCAAATATCGGGAAACATTGTTGAGGCAATAAAACAAAAATTCAACTGTTTTGAAAAACAAACCCGGATTTCTTACGAAGTCAAGTATAGTGGACCTTTTAAATGGCAAAGATGTATACTTTTTTACACAACACATTTGGCGTCTCTGAAAAAGTTCAAATTTTTAAATATGCGCCAATTACATCTCTCGACGTTGATCGGCCCTTTTCACAATACACATCGATTTTAATCAGAGGCGCCGGAGAGTAACTCCGGAACATTTATTAGTAACATACTTATGCACTTGTGATCGCAAGTTAAAAATATAGGTGCTAGTGTTACACTCACCATTCAATACTAGCAGCCCTCTTCGTATTAATTTTGAATGTGACCGAACTCGCCAAAATAACCACAAGGTAAGATTACTGTGTCATATAATAATATGCATGAATATTTTACGCGGTAACACATCAACGGGAGACAACTCTGAAATTGACGTCATTTTCGCTGTCTCTAAACATTACATATTAATTTTATTAACTTATACATTAATATACCTATCTAGAACATCCTAGGTCCGCGGGAATAACAGATCCTTGATACTTACACCATAATTCTGTAGGAACTGTGGTACCATATTTTGAGCAATTACAAAACTACAAAAGTATTACAGCACATCTTGTACAACGCATTTTTAAAAATTATATTAAATAGGAAATCTTATTTATCCGTACGAACTTTCATTTAAAATAAAAAATCGTAACGTGTAGCTACTTATGTACACACAAAAACAAATTTCTATATTTTCATATTCCTACACAACAAATTGTTTTACCCTTTGAATTTTGCCTGATTCTATGCACTTGTCACACCCTGTATTGACTCCCAACATTGGTCGTGAGACCTCTGTCGGCAGGTTGGTGAAACTATATAATCATATCGTTGTAAGTGGTTATATGGAGCTTTCATAGTGTTTCGTAATTTTCATTTTGTGATAAAAAATAAATAAAAATAAAATCATGATGGACCATGTAAAATTCGCTAATACTCATAACCGTACATATAAAGTTAATAGTCGCATAAAAACATTGAACTGGCTTTCTATCTTTTTCCAAAGACAGGAAGACATTTCGTTATACTTAAAAATATTTTTGGAAACGAGGGAAAATGGGATGTACGTGATGAGTGAATAAAACTGACAAAGTTGAAGAAAATTCATTCTGGTTAAACAATTTGTTCTCGACATTTTAGGTCAACAGATTACATGTATCCTGATAAGGTTATGTTTACTTCAAAAAATACTCAAAGAAACATAATTTACGAATTATTAAAGACATATTAAATAACAGTATTTTTTTTACATTTAAATACGTACATTTAAAAATGTCAAATGGAATATAATTCGGAATCAGTAACAAATATAAACATGACAGACAGAAACAGAGGTTACGTTTACCTGTTCAGAAATTACAAGGTTGTAGTGATATGCTTACATTTATTACCTAACCCAGCTTTGCATAAGCATCCCATGGTTATTTTGCCACATTTTAATATTTCCCCCTTAATTTCCTGAGGATCGGCACTATTTGCAGGCAAAATGCGAGTATTTTGACAGCTTCGTCCTCGGCATTACTAGTCAATTTCTCGCACAATCAAATGTCACGCTTTCAAATTTTATTCGCCTTCACGATAATTCCTTGCGGATGGGCTTGTACGTGCATTCATAACCACATAATTAATAAAACACATTCAACTGACATCGGCACAATGAAAATCAAAACAATGAATAAGTCGGCATGTTGAGACACGTGACTTGGATTCCACGCCTCCATGTAGGACTGTGGTCTAAATAAAATAATAAAAAGAAAATCGGTACTTTTTATAAGAAACAAATATCTGCTAGTATATAAAAAAACTTAAAAAATTTTACTTATGACTACACCAACCATGTACTTTCTGTACATACTGTAACAATCCCTATCGTTGTCGGTGACGCTACCCGCTGGACTGTCAATGGTCGAGACAAGTTGGTAGTACCCACGGTTTATAAACTAAACGGTTACCACATTCACGTTCTAGCCTATCAGATCGCGAAACGTCACAAAGGGCTCTCTCCATTGTTAAAACGTAATAATCGCTTATCTTATATCTTGGTGAAACAAGTAAAAGTCCAAACAAAGCAGAAATCGCAGAAAAACCAATTTTAAAAACTTAAAATAACACAAATGCAAAAATAAACACTTCGAACGAAAAGCGAAAATGCCCTTTGTGACGTCATTGACATTTCTCCCCACCCTAATTTTATTGGTCATTCTTTACAACAGCCACTTTTGCCTGACGAAAAAAACAAATACACAGTGCGATGCTCCGTCATGTTAGGAATACATCCCACATAATTATATGTTGCGCTTATGATGGGAAATGCCACAAAAAAAATAATATTTTTCAATGCGTTTGGTGGAATTTACGATAACCTTCATACGGCGCGTTTAACTTACACATACATTCTATATCTGCTTTATATATGACTCCTTATGGGTTGACAGCGCAGGTACAAAGTAACTATTAACATCTACGTATTTCTTTTGTTTATGAACAGTGGGTAGTACCGGCTGTTATTAGCGGTGTACGGATTTGGGATGTTTGCACAAGATATGACACTGTGCAATGAACATCTGATGATGTGTAGAGTGTGTCGGTATAATGAGTTTTATGGTATCTCAGAAGTGCCTGTTCTAGAAAATGACCCTCATCTAATTTTCTCTAGTTTTGTGGATTCATTTTTATTTTCTTTTGTAAAGATGTGTGAAGTAAAGGTGTCTTAGTTTACTGCCTGTGATATTCTGTTCTCCCGTCCTGGCTCAACTACAATATATCAACCATGTCCGTGAAATAAATTTAAAAGACAAATGCAAATATAATACACCTCGTTATACTTTACGAAAACAGCATAATACGCTGAATGCGGTCCTGTCCAACCGGTCATTCTAAGCAGACATAACCTCATCTAAGACATCTGTCATCTGCGAATATACTAATATACAAGCTAAAAACTGGTTTGGCAACTGCAATTAATGAAGTACCAACAAAAAAATTAAAAATCACCTCAAATATTTGTATTTTGACAAAAGATGAAAATTAAATTGTCCGCTTGTTATTTAATTATTTTATTGTTTTAAAACATTGTACCGTCAAATAAACGGTATCGTTCGTTTAGATTACAAATACGTAGAACGTATAACACAATACGAAGGCCACAAAAAATTAAACCATGACACATATCGACTGATATAATTAAAAATATTAAATACTCACCGGTTGCACCTTCGACGTTTTTAGATTGTTTTTGAACTTTCTTTCCCGATAAGGGCGGCTTTGAAACGCGTTTTGGAGCCATCACAAACAAGATTATAATTATTTAATCACGTTACACAATAAACAAAAACAAATATTGTAAAATACAATAACACAAATCCGCCATTAATGTTTGCAACGCAGCTGATTTTCAAGAATTCTGATTGGTGCTTTATTTTGACGCAAGTTTCACGTGGACTATGAACGACCTTCGTTTTACATTTATATTTTGATAAAAAAAATGCAGCTTTATTATTTTAAATTTTGTATGAATTGTCATATTTGCATTATTAAAAGATTTTTATTGTTTATTCATTCTTTAATCCTGGTCCGTAATTAAGTTTTCATGCACTATTAGATGGCGCCACTTGCACAAGGGAAATTAAATTTATTCAGGCGAATTTTAGCGTGACACCGGAACTATTCATGTATAAAAAATAAACTTTTTTTTTTAATAAGGAGAAAACATTATTTAGGTAAACAGTATTTGCTATCAGATAGTTTAAATAATTCTGAAGGATATTAGCAAATTAATTCATATACTTTTATTTAATTTTTGTGCCTGTTTAGAAGTTTTTACAATAAATACTTTAATAAGTTTATTGTTTACATTCTATGATACTGAGTCTGAATCGGACTTTTTTTTATACCAAATCGTAGAAATTAATAATAGGAAGTAGCATTAGACATTTAATTGAAATTCGGAATGGATCTCCAATATGGTGGATTACAGCGAATGATTAAGTTCACTAGTTGGCGTCACTGACGCGTAAGGTAGCTGCCATTAGTTATTGTTAGACGCGGAACAAGTTTAAAGGGTTTTATTATAATTATTTCGTACACTAAATAAAAAAACTTGTTAATTATGCCTCATAGTTGTGCAGGTTAATTTTGTTCGGAAACAGAAGCGGACACATATTTCCGAGAGACAAAACTCTCCTAAAACAGTGGTGTTTGTAAGGAACATTTTAATCTTGACGATTATACGTTACCAAAGGAGCTTACTACAGAAAATCGAAAATAATAATCAAGCACATTCGTTGTTTTCATCGTGCTCATGCTTGATATAACCTAACCTAAATGACATGACACCTCTGATAGGTAAAATAATTTCCCCACTGAACAAATTACACTTTCCCCTTTTGTCAGCATTGTGTTAAATGTCTTTCAGCTAATTTTTTATAAAAATCACTAGAAACTCGCGTTAAAAAGCCATGATAAACATTAACGTTCAGCGACATTTATGAACCTTACCCTACACTAGCGCCTCTCGTGGTGAATTCAAGCGCGGTAGCCCTCATCATAGCTTATACCACAGAAAAGAGAAAGAAAGGCAAACCAATAGTGGAGGTAGAAGCAGCTGTTACGTTTCTTCCTTTTTCTTGTTCTGTGGTTTCTTAACTTATAGCGCCTGGCTTCTGCTTATACTAGATAGTCAAAAGAATTACCAGTTACCACAAGGATATCCTTGTTTCTTTCTGTTCTGTGCTTGTTTCTATCAATTGCAATACAACAAAATAGAACTTCAAAGTTGCCTTCTTTTATATACAAATTGGACACTCTAGATTAGTGGATAAGAGCACTTACACTTGTTTTGTAGCAAATCGTAGCATGAAAGTTACATGGTTCTAAGTTTTAAGTAACAATTAATTGTTTTTACAGCGAATTTCGGATTATAGCCTCTAGAAAAGTCATTTTGGCTCAATTTTTATATGTGGAATGTATGGAACAAAGTAATTCAGTATTTGCTTGACATGTTACATATAGAACGGTTTAAATTTATCCAAAATTGTAGGAATTATAGGAAAAATTAACTAACCTTTGCATTTGTACTTAGAACCATATGCATCTGTAAAGCATACATTAGTAAAAAAAAATGCAAATTGTAGCATAAATTTTAGTTATTTGTATTCATTAAAGTGACAGTAGAAAACGTGTAAAAATGAATAATTTTTTTATAATTTCAAATAGTAACGAAAAAACAGATTGTAAAAAATAATTACTTAGGATTATATGAAAATGAAGTTTATGGCACCATTCTTCATTCAATAGTAAAATCTTCTATCCAGAAAGATGCAGGAAAATATTTAAAGTAGGTTGTAATAAAAATTTCCGTTTTGAGCAAAATGTCACTTATGGTTCTCATACGATGAAACATCGATAGTTCAATTCTATCCCAGGACAAATTGATTTACAGTCGAACTTCTCTAACTCAAACTTCCTAAATCTCCCCGAAACTGTTCGAGTTAGAGAAAATTTTAATTAGAGAAAATACTTATAAAATATATAATCAAATCCCGCTAAATCCAAAATGCCAAATTTCACAGGAAACAAAAAACCTTTAACTTAATTATTCTCCTAAAAAATTTTGTTACACCTTCTTTATTACAAAATAGTGTACTTTAGCTAAAAAAATCCAACATAGATTATTTTATTCTGTTTATTTTGAAGAATTTTAAATGGAGTTAGTCCACTTTGATTGTAAGTAATTAATATGGAAGGTTTTAATTGTGATCATCATGGATATAGTGGGATTTGATTATAACAATCCCCATGGTTTTCAATTATATATTTAGAATTGCAAGAAATATGCGAAAGATGTAAAAGTTGCATTTTTTAAAATAGTTATTTATGATGGACAAAAAATGCAGTTTTTAATATGTTTACGGAAAATTGCAGTATGTGTATGAAAAACATTTTCCTCCGTGTCACACTATTTTTTATTCGACTGTAAGAAGAAAATAATAAATCTTTATTTCTTATATTTGTATTAATAGACAGATCTGATCATAATCGATTTCAAGTCACTCTGAAACAATTTTATAAAAATATCAAGACAGTTTGTTTTATTTATTTATGGTATTCATTATTTTGTTCATAATTGTTTATCATCTGAAAAGTACTTTACATGGAATCATTGGATAATGTTGTAAAAGTCCCACCAGAAATATGAATTTCATTCAAAATTGGAGATGGCGGAGTTTGATTCTATATGCCTCATATCAAGAGCACAGGAACATGTTGGGGTTACATAGAATAACAAGATATAGAAGTTCGACTGTATTTGAAATGTGATTCCGACTTGGCCGAGATATGAAACTGTAGATGCCATAGATGTGGTTCAGAGTAAAAGTAAACCAAGTGGCATTATTTTAGCAAAAAAATCCCAAACTAAAATGTTCCTAAAATTGGTTTTCCCATAAAAACCTGTTTCGCTGAATGCATCAAAATGAAAAAAAAAAAAAAGAACAAAGTGAAGACTTTTTTCATTTATTGTAAAAAGCCTTACTTAAAGTGCATTTTGTTCCTTAAAATAATCATTAAATTATTAATATTATACACAAATCAAATAGAGAATCAAGTGTTTTACGTCATAGTTCAAATCGCTCAGATGGTAGTTGCTTCTCCATTACGTCAAAATCGACACAGTAACACGACAAAATAATTATTACTTAATGCATACATTATAAAAATCGTTTCATATTATAGAATATACATGCCAAATATTTATTAAGCGTATACATCTCTTAACTTAGAGCCACCTTCAACGGTAATGTGGGGACTGTGATCTGTATGTCCACCACTGGTAATAAGGGTTGAATAAAACCAATTAAACTCCATCATAATGTAGTTTTATTTACACTATTTGTGGTACGAATAATATTGTGATGCGACATATGAATAAATCTAAAAGTAATATCTAAAAATACAATTCGCATGTGACATTTGAAAACTTTTTTCTTTCTTAAATGATATTGGGCATTTTGTTATGATCACCGGGCACTCCGGGGTTACTGCTATTGTTATTAGCTGAAGGTATTGAAAATATTATCGAGCGAATTAAACCATCTCGGACAGAATCCCCACACTGACCCTGAGAGAAACTGAAAACAACTCCATTGCAAGTGGACTGGTTCGGATAAGTGCCTATTGGGTAGCAACCTATTTTATTCAGGACCACACCAACTTTATATACCTGCGAAAAGAAAACATATTATCTAAACCCAAAATTTGAAAATATATGGGAAAAATTAACCTTTTATCTAGTACTAATCGGTAAATGTAAATATAGCCCAAATTGATTCCAATGGAATTCCTGAATGAAATGAAATGTGGTTATGTTAATTACATGTCAAAAATAATTAAAAAAAAATGTTGAATGGGCGGGGTTTACGATTACAATTTTATTATTCTATCACTTTATCGAGTGAAACATCAATGTGGCAATTTAATCATTTTATGGGTAAAATACTATTTTACCATTTTGAGATTCAGATTCAGATGTTGCCAATTTATATGGTGAAATGTGAAACAACTGTAGTGTATATTGTACTGATATTTGTGAGTAGTTTTCACTAGTGTTTGAAAAAGTGAGTTTATTGTTGTAGAATGCAGATGTGACTATGTGGCAAGAATTACTCACAAAAAATATAATACGGATCTCCATTTGAAGAACTAAACACAATAGTTTTTACCTTGTTTCGCTGTATGTACACTGGACGATTAAAGGAAATTTCAATTAACGAACGATAATTGACTCTGCTTGTAAAGTGGGTATAAGTCAAACGACTACCATCGGCATCCAACAAGTGAGCATACAACAACTCTGGGTAAATAAACTGAGGCTGGCGATCATCTTCCATAGGTATTTGTGCAGGAACCTATCAAAGGCAAAGTTTTCCATTTAATAACATTTTATGTACAAATAAATTATAATGTACAAGATTTCAACAAAAAACACAATCAAGAGCACCTAAAAATTTTTTAATGCATGTCTTTGATTAGACTATTAACATTCCTGCAGCCCCTCGAAGTGAGTCACTGGATGTCAATATACAAATACACTTCACTTTCTTGGACCAGTACATGAATGCTAATTTTTATATTCAACACGTCGAGTCTGTTTAATCAACAATTACACAATGACATGCTCCCTCGAGAGTATTTTCAATGGGACAAAGCTACAGCATGCAAAATGCATGTACCTCAATCAATTTTTTACGAGTGGTGGACCAAAATATATTGCCTTCTCGTTCTCGATTTTTCCTCTTTCCTCACTTGGAAAACCGATTTGCTTCCATCATTCAACAAACATAAAGATATCCGTTTATGTATTACACATTTTTTTCCATATTTCATTCTTAACCTAACCCTACTTTAACTTTCAATCTAACACTGACATAACGATGGAATCGCAGTATTAATAATCTAATCAAAGATATGCCCTTGATTGTGTTTTTTTGTTGATCTCTCGGTAATAAAACACAACACGTAATTTTACCTGAATTCCATATACGCAAACATTTTTATCACAAGTAAATGTGACGGCACAATCCAAAACGCTGGTATTCATACATTCTGTGATATGCAGAAGTTGTCGACTACAATACATTTTCTTAGTGACCTCATTTCCTCCCTCATAACCTGAGGGACTGAATTTTATCATTGAGGTACGTGATGTATCCATTGCAGCTGCACCACCCCTGTAATAATATGCACTTAATTATAATCAATTGTATTATAGTAGAACAGTAATTATATTTTATTAATGATTATACTCTGGTTGCATTAGATATGTAATTGGTAGGACTTCTTATGCAACTTTAGCTAAACAATGCACTTTCAATGCACTTGTTTTTCAAAATTATTGAATACATATACTTAATATTGTAAGTGAATATAGTAAGTTTTCCCTATACCCAAGAGGCGCTTTCTGCATTGTATTGTATATGTAATGAGTCTTCATAAATGATCGTACACCATATGACCATTTAGTTACCTTTAACAGCATCGTCGATTAGTGCCATCAGCAAGAGATGTTTAAAAACTATTTCTTAAACTCATACGTATGTGCAAAAATCCTCATCAGGTACTGCCATAATATGAAAATCACAAGTTTGAAGATACCAATTGATCACGCAGTTTATGACCATTTATGAAGACTACAGGCTTCATGGAGCCACTCTTGTATCTCAAAAACTGCTAATGCGATCTTTTTGAAATTTGGGTGGTTGATCACTGTCTCCAAATCGTACTTATCAACATGGCAAAATTTGAGAATCATCATTGGCGTGTCATTATAGAGGCAAACGTATGGGTCGATTTCCAACATCCCTTAAATTCATTGATATTACTTCCTTGCAAAACATTTTTGTCTTTATCTCTTTATTTATTTAGCCAAGCTAATTTAACAAGTTATACATTGTTACATTGTTAAACACAATATCTGCATACATATTCAATTATACTAATATAAGATATATCTATATATATAAATATACACATACAATAAAATATCCAGCCAATGCAAAATAAAGCATGTCAATAACTATACAATAGCAACAATATATCACAAAATATATTAACATATAAAACAGACAGTTATAATTATTATACAAATACCTACATAGAGTTAATAACACATAATTTACTCAATTAAATATTTGGAGATCCAAACTATTAATGTGGGCATTCACCCAGTAGATGTTCTTTTAACCTCAATTTGAATATATTTAATTTATTTATGTTTTTAATTTCTTCCGGTAAGCTATTAAAGGAGATAATGCCCTTGTGATTGTAAACAATCAATTTATCGATTAGGAATATGACGGAATAGTTTGATAGATATCTTTAAGAAAATAAAATTTTTACTTTTAAAAGTTTGTTGTTTTTAAAAAAAATATTTAGTTATGCAATATTTATTTTATTTAATGTAGATAAAATAAACTCTGTATGTGTGTCGTAGAAATAATATTAATATATGGAAGTAATAACAAAAACTAGAATGGATATCCAGTATGGTGGATGTCAGCGAATGTAGGGATGTTCGATACTTAGTAAAGTATCGATACAGATTGAAACGTTTGGTACCGATACGTCAAAATATCGTTACCAAAAGTATCGATACAAAATATCTGAGTGTAAACTGCAAAATTAGGGACCTCAGCACATGAAATTAATTTACCAACATTATAGCAAAATGAAAAAATTATTGCATAACTATCGTGCTATTTTCGTTATGGACATATAAAATGGACTGTGCGTCCCACTCTAAACCTGACCATCACAGCGGAGAGAGAGGGCACATCATATGAGGTATAGAATCTCTTTCATTGGTTGATGGTCATTACCATGGAGACGAATAGTATACGAATATCAATATAGCCCTGAGGTAGAAAGTGAGATTCGATACCCTTTAAAGACCGTCTTTCTCATCTGTATTGGTCAGGTTCTGATAAGATAGACACTCTGTCTATTCTATATGTTGATGATACGATACATTATAGTTTGTATCGATACACCATATCAAACCGGCTCGAATACCGATACAAAATATTAGATATCGATACCAAAAGTACTCTAAAATATCGATACATATTGAACATCCCTAAGCGAATGGCTTGAAGCAAATTGGTCGAAGAAATTACCACTACAAGGTGCACTTTCATAATGTGATCCGGTCCAACCCGATTCTAACCTGTATTATATCTGCCTTCATCCTTTTCAATTTCTTAAAACAGGACTGAAATATTACTAGATTAGCTAGGTTAGCATCCGGTAACATTTACGAAAGTCAAAGAATATCCTTGTTTGTAGTATGTTATTCTATTTAGAGTTGGACCAAAACTGGGAATTTCCAGCTTTGGGAATGTTTCCGGAAACATTCCTTGGAGCTCTTTATAGAAAAATCAGATATTGGTATATTCATATTGTTCTTAAAGTGTGAAGGGTTTTCATCAGATTAAAGGTCTCGATAAGAATTTACTGAAAGCCGCTTTTCTAGTCCCAGAAAGTTTCTCGAAATATTGATAGAAATCACAGTTTTGCCCAACCCCATTCCTGTTTAAGAGGGTCTTTTTTAGAAATTTCGAATGAAAAAGTTATTATAATTACTATTTTGATATATTCAAGGTACTAAATTTTTTTATTCTTTTCTGCCATAACTGTCATATTTGACATTCAATTGTTTATAAATTTAAATTCCTCAAAAAGAATGCTATATCTTAATAACTAAGCCATAAAATTAGCGTGCCTTTTTAAATGGTCCACCCTGTACCTATTTAAGGCAATTACTAGGTACAGAGCTATCATAAACGATCGTAGGCCATTGGTATCTTTTAACTTGTGATTTTGTCTTTCATATTATGGAAGTACCCAATGTGGATTTTTACACATACGTATGTCTAAGAACTAGTTTTTAACCATATTTTGCTGACAGAACGGCTCAACAATGCTGTTAATGTAACTAATCGATAATGTGGGTTACGATCATTTATGAAGGCTCTGTATTAATTTTTGTTCCCATATTCTATTAAATATAATAAAATGTAATTCATGTATAAACATCATTTATTTTATATAAATAACAAAATTGTTTATATATTTATTTTTGTAGTTAATAATTTAAGTAACTAACTATTGTTGACTAATTCTCCGGTTGGTTTAACAATCCCAAATCTGTTTCATCATCTGAAAAGTCATGGTTTTGTATCCAAGTGTTAACTTTATCATGAGGAGCAACTTCTGGCAATTGCTCAGAATCCTCTTCTTCATCATCGTCGTCATCGTCATCCCAAACAGCCAAAAAATCCTTTGCTAAATTACCCTTAACATTCTTAGTACAATATCTAGGGCGCATCTTTTTTAAAAAATCATCTGCTTTGCTTTCTACTTTGTAGCGACTTAAGTTTCTTTCAATCGGATCAGAATTCAACGAAAATCTTGCACGACTCATTTCTTTTATATTAGTGACGTGTAAAACAGGTTTAGGTTTTTCTAAATTATTTACCCACTCAAGTAAAGCCTCAATAGGTTCGTTCATCGTTCTATCATGTTCGTCTTCATAGATCCTTTGTCGAAATATTTCTCCTAAACAATTTGACCAGTAAATATAAACTTCACCATCCAAGTTTATCACTTTCAAGCCTGCCGTTGAGAAATTTAATCTCTCATCCAAAGTATCAAATAACACTAAGCTAGAGTTCCTTAAACGACATTCTTTAAGAGTTTCTTGTATTCCAGGCACTCTATAAGGTAAGCCATAACTGGAGTTGCCAGTGAATAAAATTTTATTATCCTCACTTTGACTGGTCAGGCACAAAAATGTATCGTCTCCTTTAGTTGCAAAATCCATATAACAAGGAGGCATATTCAGTGAATGAGAGAAATGGGAAACTTTTTGTAAATTTCTTAAATCTGCTTTCATAAGATAATGTCGAGACGATAAAAAAATACTATTTTCCAAAATATCAAAATTACACAGAGAATTGCAATCTATTAAATGAGGATCAAACAATTTTTCTTCAGATTTTGTTCGATAATCAAGTATTTTCAATACAAACCTATCCATCAAAATAATATTGTTATTATTTATGAATTGAAATTGTTGAAAGTTATCAGCCTTTCGGTTATTATTATTGTGAAAACTAAATGCTGTCTTATTTGTTTCTATATCTGTAACATTTAGTTTTAAATTTGATAAGACTACTCCTATATGGACAGACTTTTCCTGGTTCAACTTTGCATCTAACACAGGTGTAGAATATTTATTTTCCCATAATTTACAGATTTTTTCAGTATTTATTAATTTCTTAACACTAACATGATGTTTTTCTCTTAAAACTAGTAAATGATCACTAGCACATTTAACTGAATTTATATTAAAAATCGGAGTCAAACAGTCGCTGTCCAATGTCGTTATAAAACTTGGGTTACGTAAATCATTCAAGCACAAATTATTTTCAACATCAGGTCGGATGAGATAATCACCACCATTTATTTGTAAACATTCTAAAACACCACCAGTATAATAAAAATTATAATCACAGTTAAAGTAAGTATCTGGATCTTTATTTTTATAAAACTCCAATAGATGCCTCGGGAGATACATATACTCGCTATTACCAATTTTTTTATTAACAATAACCTTCCTGTCCACTTTAAATCTCTTTCTTTTTGCTTCCAACAATTTTAAATAATTCGATTTCTCTATCAGTAATTGTTTCACGGCATCTATGTCTGTCGCCCTAAAAGGTTTATGAATCGGATAAGGCAATTCAACATGTGGATGAAAAATGGTTCTATCTGTTCCATCAAACAGCGAGTCCTCACAAAAATTCAATAGCAAATCATGCCGCAATTGTTGCACCGTGTTGGAGGCAGTTTTTTTCGCACAGTCACTTAAAAACATGTTTTTATCTGTTCAACATAACCTCGCTACCCTCACATTTTACGATGAATTATTTCAATTAATAGTTTACCTTCTATAAAATTCTTTATACATTTGTATAAAGTTTTACTTTTAGTAGTAATATTGGTATTTAATTTGTAAATCATAACAAATATATAACAAAAATATGAATTGAATATTAAATATCAGTACTGCCAACCAGAGAACGTTAACTGTCATGTCACTAATTTAGGCGGTAAATTTTAAAATAATTATTTAAGGTGGTTTATTCCATCAGATGACCAACATAATATAAATCACTGAAACTTTTTGTATTAATAACCAAAAACAAAAATGGACCCGAAGCTCGTTACATCACGAAAGACGTTGATATTGAATCATGAAAGACATTGACAGTATTGAAAAGTTGTCAAATAAATGAAAACCACACGACAAAATAATAGCCATGTCAGTGAGGAGTGATTTGGTTAATTGCTGATTTTAGTGTTTTTTTTTATATTTACGGACATTATTAAATATTATTTATTAGTGTAAGCCGACTTAATATCATGATTTTATTTTTCCAATCCTTCATGACCCCGAAACATTTTCCAATGGCTACCTAGATGCAAAACAAAATTTTCCACAATCAGTTGTGGTTAACATCATGTTATTTCAATTTAAGGATGTAATGCAACATGGTTACTAAATCAGAAAATAAAATCCAAGTAAAGTCAGGACCGGATTAAGCTCCACTTATATGGTATTTTTTTATTTATTTTTCTGTCCGTATTCAAAAGATTTTTGTTACAAAAATATGAATTTTATATGATTTTATCAATTTTTATAAAAATATGAATAAATATGCTCACATGGCAAAAATACGATGTATTTCCTAAAACATGTAGCGAGTACGGCCCCTGTAAATTTAAAAGTCTGTATTTGCTTTTAGTATATAACCGTTGTTTAAAAATTATGAACATACTGTACCTAGAAAGACATTTAATTATTTTCTGAAATAAATAGTACTAAACAATAAAAAGATAGACATATTTATTTATTAAGTACTGAATGAACTTTAAAAAATATTTATTTATCTATTAATATAAATGATACTACTACTCACCACCATAAAGCTACCCATCACAGGCTGTAATGATAAAAATAGTAATATGATTATTTCCCAAAAAGATTATACTTACAACACAGAATGACTCTGAAGGGTGTTTCTTCCTCCTCGGAATAGTTGAAGTAGAAAATCCCTCTGGCATTAAAACAGCAGCACTTGGTGTGCAAATATTCATCAGAATAGCAAATTTTTCAGACTCCGAAAGTAAATTGGATTTCCCAGGTCCCTCGGCAAATTGTTGTGGCGACAATGTAAGAAAACGAATCTTCATAATAGCATCTCTTATTGTTGGATGATTGCTGTTTGCTTCGCTTGTTGCATTTCCTATGTTTCAAAACAGAGTATTGAAAATAAGGGTGGTATAAACAAATTACAAGGCTGCCGGAAGTGGTACTTTTTTACAAACACAATTTTCTAGACAAATTTATATACTTCTATCTTTTCACTTGAAATATATTATGTAACATTCATAAATTATTTTTTTTTTAATTGAATATCCTTACAAACAATTTAGTAATGCAAGATAAGATGGGCGTCGCCTCCTTAATTTCCAGGAGTGGGGGCGTTTTTTTTTTTAATATTTTAAAATTTGTATATAGATGTTTGAAAAATTGCAATAAAATTTATTTGTGAATGTTAACTGCCAATTTTTAAAATCATTTAGCATAATTGACTGGTTTTCATTACAGGAGGTTCCATGCCTCCTTGGCGATGCCCATGTTTAAAACACTAAGATTATCTTGACTGATAAATTTTCTTAATGTTATTTAGTAAGTAAGATAAACAAAGTGTCAGTAGCTTCACAGCAGGGCAATTTGAGGATTGAATGACATTGAAATGAGGGATATAATGAACCAACTTGCCATTTATGATTTCTACACCAAAACGTTGGGCATACCCAATCAAGTCAAATAAAAAAATTAAAACAGATGACCCACCTTAAATTTAGTAAATTGAAAATTATAAGTTGACAGGTCAGATACCTCGTAAAAATTGTGACAATCAGCTGGCTTTATTAAATTTCTCTTTAACATCTAGCAGCCCTGGTCAATGAAATATACCACTATTCTATATATCTCGATAATTTATAACAAGTAGCTAAATAATTAAAATAAACTAGAAAAAACTTTAAACGGATATATGAAAATAAATATTATGACACAAAATTTTGCCAATAAGTATTGACAATCAGTATTCTCGTATGTAAATTGCATATAACACGTTTAGTTTTATTAGTAACGTTAGATGACCTAAGAACCCCAGTTCTTTATATTTACCATTGACTTTTCTGCTCACATAAAACACACCGCATAAATTAGACAACTCCCAAACCAAAGCCGAAGCTGCTTGGACAGGGGTTACACAGCTAAAAAAAATGCAGACATACACAGCTAAACCCTTTGAATTTGCTAAAATCGAAACAAGGATTTGAACCCGGGAGTCGATAGGCAGTCAACCAGCTACATTTGTCACTTAACGCTTTGCGACACCGTGCTACCGAGCTCACATTAACAACATATTTAACACACGCTGAAAAACCTGAAAAGGGAATGACTTCAACTGCATGAACAAAAGCTATCATTGACATAATGTAAACGGGAAATAACAGGTAATACAAAAGTCGTAACCTATTGGATGACATTGCCATTTTGTCTGTAGTTGACGTTATTCAGTCTTGTTGTGTTCATTTGCATTCTAAATTTGTTATGGCGAAGTGTACATAGAAAGAGCGTGTGGAAACCATTAAACTGTACTACCAAAACAATTCACTGATTATTTTAGTACAGCATTTCACAATATTATGTGATTCGTTGAATTTGAAAATGCCAGACTTTTTCCTATGGAGCTACTTGAAGAACAGAGTGTATATGAACCTTCCTGATATTTTGGCAGACTTGACACCAAGCATACCAGATGAAATAGCCAACATGGCAATTGAAATATTAGAAAGTGATGGAAAATGCCATAAAACAAGCCCGTCCCTGAATTAACACTAGATATGGTCATTTCCTTGATGAAATTTTCTGCTCATAATGTAATAAAATTTAAAAATTCAAATACTATAAACTGTAAAGATGAAATTTGTTTACAACTTAGGTCATGCCCTGAATTCTTCTAAGGTCAAAGGTTGATATTGGAGCCCAGAAGAAGAGAATAATAAGTCGCATAGTATATATACTGTAATAAGGACTATAGTAATGTTATTTGCAACATTTAAATTAAATTGTTTTGACCATTGGTTATACCGTTAAGAATTATCAGAGGCGCAACCTATCGTGGATCGAGATTTTAGTTAATATTGTTTCTTTGCTAACAGCTTGAGGATTGTCATCAAATTTTAGTGTTATGCAGTCAACTTACACATCTTCCCATTACATCACCAACACCCTCAAGTTATTGGTATTGATAATGCATTATCTATTAAAATCTAGACCTACGATACATTGCGTCTCTTGTTAATTCCTTCACTCAATGGTTATACGCGAATTTAGATCACATTTTTGTGATTACTAAGCATCCCTAGATCAATATGACTGAAAACCTAAACAATTCTATCTAAAAGACAGATGAACAAAAAAAACATTGTTCCACTTACACACTAAATTTTTCATTACCAAATTGAAGAAATATAAAATAAAAAAAGATACCTTATTATTCTGAGGACAAAATAAACAAAATAACATTTTAAGTGTTCTTACACTTCACTTTCAAAAAATAATAAGAGTAAAATGATCCAAAAATGAAAATGGTACAAAATGTCCATGCAAAAACAACAAATAAATAAAAATTAACACTGGAAATTAAGAAGCAAATCATAAAACTAGTTAATAAATTAAGCACAATTACCTATACCATCTAGTCTAGGTACTTTCGCACCTGAACTTTGATTGTGCCTCGCTGCATAACGAGTTATTGCTGAAAACAATTCCAATTCAGAATTGATATTAAGTTCTTCCTGGTCAAACACGGTTAAAATTGTACTCAATTCAACATCATCAAAGCTGCTTTCCGATAACACTTCTTGAGTTTGATTACATATGATCTGAAACAATGAAGGAATTATAATTATTGAGAAAACTGTAGCCCTACAACTGTCAGTATTTACGTGGACAACTTTATTTGATATTGTAAATCACTTCATATAAAAATAGCCAACCTGTACTTTTTTTTTTTTAATGTTTAAATCCCAAAAAGAGAAAAATGTTGCTCAATTCAAACAGTAAATTAATGGTAATATCCAAGCTACTTTACTGGCTGTGACATCACATGTTAATTTACATCTACAGTGTGATTCCTCATATTCTGAGCCATCTTGGATACAAACAAAATTTGTGTGGTAAAAACCTCAATCAATCAAAGTTGATGTCACACTTAACATTACTAAACCAATACAGTACTTAACAGCAGAATGTCTTTGCATAGTTAAATAAGATCTTATTGGTTACTTACTCTTATACATTTGTCCATTAGCATGGGTTCTTCAAACAGTTTTGCAAACTCGTAAGCTCTACAAGCATTTTTTGGATATAAATCCGACCACAAATATTTAGTACATTCCTCCACCAAATGAGGTAACATGTATTTTTTTAGCACCATAGCATAATTCACAAGCTTGATCAAATGACGTCAGATTAATTTTATCGGTATAAATATACCTTAAAAATAAATAAATAATTAATCGTCACTAAGTACCAAGATAGTTAAATTTATTTGAAATCTAATGCAAAATTATAATAAATAGCATACTCAAGCAAGGCTTTAAAAGCATCCGGTTGAACATCCAGTATTGCAATTGGATCTTTTTCTGCCATTCCTCCGAAAAACATAGCTTCAAATACTGGGCTAGACATAGCTAGAAACAGTTTGTGGCCTTCTAAGACCTGCTGGTTCGGTTCGGTTCCTACTATAAAGCGGCAGTCACTCCACATCCCTGTTTCTAACAAATATTGGCCTCTTTCTTTAACTAATTTTCTGGTGGTTTGCCAGTCACACGGGGGAGGTGGAGCACTCATCTTAAAATAAACTAAATACAATACAAAAAAAATTCTGCAAATAATTTGATGAGAACAACTCACCTTTACTTCTACTGATATTTAAACTTTTAAATAACGTGAGATATTCCGTAAAGATTACGAGAATGAGTAATATGATTATTATTATTATTAAGCTTGCTTAGGATTGTTTATTTCTTTTTAATTATTTGTTGTTTATATTTTGTGTAATACGTCTTCTGGCGTCGCGCTTGTCGTTCGTTCGGTTACGATTAGTTTTGTTGGTACATATGTGTTGGTACCACAGCGTCCAAAGCACAGAATTATAAAGAACTTTAGATCTGTTAGACCTTCGACCATAAAATTTTGCATAAAGTTTTATGGTCGAAATGTTAGACTGTGGCTCTGTGATTCGTACGTTGATACCCTATACAAGAATAGTAATCTTAGTTTACCATTCTTGAATACCATAGACATATGATTTAAGGTCTGTGGTTGATACCAGGAATTTCTTAATACAATCATTAAGAAATTCGTGGTTGATACCTTCGACCGTAGACAAATACAATATTTTGTTTATAGGTACCTTCGACTACCCAAATAAGTTTTATGGTCGAAGTGTTGGATACGATTAACTACGTTTTCATGGAGTATTCAAATCGATTTGAATTTGCTTCTGGAACTGAAAAATGCATGAAAACAGGTATTGAGTTCGATTTGAGTGTCAAGGTCGATTCAGCTTTTTCTGGGATCGTATCCAGATCCAACCACAGAACAGAGAACAGAAAAAGAAAGAAAGCCAAGTTAATAGTGGAGGATAGAAGCAGCTGTGACGTTTCTTAGCTTGTAGCGCACCAACCTCGGTGGCAAGAACTAAAAATGTAGATTAAACAGAGATCTTCCTCTGATAATAATTTATTCATTTATAAGGGCCGGCTTTTCCATTTCCTGTACATTTATTTAATTAATAAATTCCGAGGAAACAATTACTAAAATATTATTAATTACTGTTTCCATGGAATTTATCTACTAAATAAATGCAAGAAGAAATGGAAAACCAGTCCTTAAATTGTAAATGGCAAAACAACTTAAAAAATGCGTCTTCGCCTTTTAATATGTAATTTCAAAATAAGAGAAGGGAAAATAAACACCATTTTAGTTAATATTATTTATTGCCGAATCACATTGTAACAATTACATTATAATTAATATTGTTATAGCTAGATGACAAATATTCTAACAAATTGAATTAAAATATATTAATAAACTTTAGTGAAACGAACTACCAAAAGACTATTACTTTATCTTAAAACAAGTATCACAATATTAAATATGTAGATATTCTTTTGATATCACTTTCGGTAAAATTAAAACGGTTGGTAGGCTTTTTTAACGTAACTAAATAATTTATCACTACAAACAGTAGCATCAGAAGTCAATAATGAATTTCATAACTCTATCAAGATAAAAACTATCATTTGCTTTGCAGGTATATAAAAAAAGAAAATAATTGATCTAAAGAGAAAAATCAATTCCATAGTAATGAAATAAATCATAAAAACAACATTTTTTTCTAAGACAGATCAAAAAAATAAATATTATATACTTCCTGTAAAAAAAAGTAATACTCTAAATTATTTCATTACTGCGTGCAGACTAGCTGCACTGTTCTAATGTCAAACAACATAAAATCAAAAATCATAAAATGAATTGAAAATATAACAAAATTAAATTATAAATAAACTTCTTATAGAGTGGTTCCTCGGGTATGACTGCTTGCGTAAGATTGTACATGAAACAAAAAATATATATACCGAGGCTTAAGAAACAATACCTCATATCTTCATTTTTGCCAGAACTTGATTTAAGATTTTAAATTGATATCCACTCCTAGGTCCAACAGTTTCCAATAGCTTGTATCTCCAAAATTAATACCGATACTTACAACTTAGTTCAATGAATACCTCGTTAGTTTTTCGTTCCCTGTAAAATTGCTAATTTGGAGATAAGAGGTATTGTTTCTTGAGCATCAATATGCAGATTAGTCATAATCGGGTAGTCACAGCCAGGTATATATTCAAAGTTTAGTGCAAAATTTAAACAAAAATAAGTCGAAAAATAGTGAAAGAACAAAAAAATTAAAAATTAAGTAGCTTTAAATTTTTTAATTTTTCTGTTGCGACTCATTGATTCTCTCAAAACCTTTTTTTTTCTCTTGCAAATATTTATAAATTGTCAATCGGATGCATTTATCAATAATTGTTTGTTGACAGTTACTCTGATTGCAAAACTGAAAAGAGTTTAAAACAGGAATATTGTAACCTTCCTATGATATCTGAAGCTGTTATAAGCTCAGACATGTTCAATATTTACTATGTAATTTTATAACCTAAAATAAACTAGAAACACAAATTTTTAAATGTTAAAGAAATTAGATCAGAAATCGCAGGCAGCAATTAAAAAAAAAAAAAGAAATGCACCATTTTCTGAGAATAATTTTTATGGACAGAAAAAAATTAAATGAGTGCATAAAATATATTGCTTAAGAAATACTTAAAATACCCACAAAAATTTACTAAAAATATATATCTACTATTTAAGACAATATATGACTCGAGACAAATTAATATACCAAGATATGATAGGTACCTACTCTATTAAAAATTAAATGTTGCTAGTTCTTGTTGATTTTCAAACATTAAAATTTTGTTATTACATACCGATCGTAGAATTACATCTTTTCATGGTTGGTTACCTTCCTCTAAAATCGATTCACCCCATTATCACTTTAGCCTGTATCATACTTCCTAAAACAACATAAATATATACTTATAGGATTATAGTAAATATTGTATTTTAAGGTCTAAAATCACTGTAAGGCAACCATCTTTTATGGAATTGAAATTGGTGCAGGTGTCAGACTGTGCTATACCATGCAAGCATACTTAAACAAAAAAATAAAAAGGTTAAGCACCTAATTTGACAACTACAAAATAATCCAATTTGCTTATATGCTTACTGATAAACAATAGAATCCCTCATAGTTAATGACCGACACAGTTGCCCGCAGTTGATTCTTTCTGTCGATAAATTATGTGGAGAAGTGGGTCTTTTCATTATAGTTATTTATATTATAAAGATGACAAGAAAATATTTTTTTATTTAAAAACTGAGATAAAATTACGTTATGAAAAAAATCAATACCTACATAATGAGAATATTTCTTGATCATATCAGGATGATCACTTTACCCAGTGTGGCAAATATAATATACACAAATCTGTTAATTTGTCTGTATAATAATATAAAAAATAAATATAATTCAAACATAAGTAATAGTGAATCGACTTGTTTCATATGATAGATATACTAATGGATAAATGTAACTTTGCAACTAGTCACAGGCGAGTTTGTATAAAACATACATTTTAACATAATATATTAACAATATATTATACATATAGTACACTGAAAAACCGACA
>JANEYF010001947.1:0-19328 GCA_029963845.1 Rhamnusium bicolor | reverse complement strand
TGTAAATAAGTAATTTGTTACTAAGGAAACGGCTAAAACAGCATACTTGGTGTTTTAGCTTTAAAAGTATTTTTGTTCAAAACCAAATAATTTACTTTTAATTTCTTCATTAATTGACGCTAGCAGGTAAAATTTTGTATGCAATTCGGATCAAGTAATCAATAATCATTAGTATACGTCGAGTTCTCAGACTTGGCTATCCCCTAGTCTGATATGATACATCTTCACGACTAGTACCGCAATGATTGAATGATCGTTATAACTAGAGTTCGGATATGGACGAGTCATACTTCAAAAACAGGGTTAGCGTAGGGGAATTTTTGTTAAACTATTACTGCTGTTTTGGCCGTTTATATTGTTTCCTTAACTTGTATTATTAATCTAAGAACATACTGTATAGTGAATACATATGAATTCGAACGTTTTTACAACAAAAATTCGTGTTTTTTCTGCAGAGTATTAAGTGGCGGAGATACGGATAAAATGAATTAAAAATATTGTTTGTAAAACCGACTGTTTGAACGCATAATTTTTAGACTTTAGCCATTAAATAGTGTTCAAATTATTGTGCCAATTTTTCCAATTTGCATCTTATTTCCGTTTCCTTCTGCCACGAGTGAGACACACAAGAATGACCCAAATTTCCGTTAAGGAAAGGTAAGTCATTTAATAATTTATTTTGTTGTCCATCCAGTTTACTAAAATTCATTAAAACCATACAACTGCGAACTAATATATGTATTTCAGTTGCTTACCTTTTAGTGTAGAAGTTTTAAAAGCAGAGGTAGTGAAATAAAAGTATATTATTGACACAAGCTGTCTACATCAATAATTTTTTTCGCTATACTGAACACTTATTCACAGTTACTGCTGCGGTATTATTACATAAAAGCGACGTATATTATTAAAATTACGTTTTGCTGTTAAAATTCGCCTCATGTTTGCAAAAATCTATATAGATATGTTGAAATTGAACGTTCTGTCTCGAAGGGAACTTTACTAAATATGCCATATTCATTAGAGCATCTAAACAATCGATTTCTTTGCCCTGTAGTATGTCTACTATTCAATGATCTGTGACAAAACTAGGATTGTTTTGAAAAACACTTTCTAGTTTTTTTACGTGTTCAGCGATGTCTCCAGATAATTGATACATATATAGTCGAAGATCAGACAACATTCATCGCATCGATTATGGTAAAGTCTCCTATTTTTGGTCGACAATCAAGTTGTTCTATGGTGAGAGGGATTCGTGAAATGCTTGAGTATATAAATTCTACACCTTTTTAAACACTGGGATCGACAATAGCTTCTTGAGCATTTGCAATAACAACTGCTCCTTTAACATCCAATTGTAGTACGACTCTCTTTATATCGTCGAAAGTTTCTGCAGTAATAAGATGTTATGTTTAGCCAAGTCCCCTTCTTGTTATTACAGGTTGTCAATGTAGTGGCGTATTAGGTAGAAGTATCTGAAAAAAATCGTTGGTGCTCTGGTGCCTTTGAAAACACTGCATATAATTCTTTTAGATAGAAGGTTTTTTAAATTATATGATTAATGGAAATGCATAAACAAATTAGTTTTGACATGGTTATGTAAAATGTAAACAAATCCACATGACATAAACCTGCATTTCTTATTAAAGTTCCTGCAGATGACACTGGAATGTGTCGCCGATATTCGAACTTTATTAATAATAACTATTTTGCAGTTCGCTTTCGAAAGATATAATATATACCTAATAGGATATAGTAGTATAGATATAGTTTTCCAGTATTTTGCATATATGTTAAAACCAAACGTCTTGTATTAAAATATTAAGATAAGTATTACAATTTACAGAGAATTCTTAATCTTTCTAACCGTTTACTTTATAAGGCAAAGTGAAAGAAAAGAGGTACTTGTTTTTGGTATCTTCTAAATGTTTAAAAAACGAATGTAGTAAGATACTTTATCCAGTTGTTTGCTATTGTTCTAATAACTATAATAATACATATTTTAAATTGTTAATTTTTGTTTGAATTAAGATATGTGAACTGACATTCTGACAATAGAAATACCTAGGTACTAATTTTATTGCACAACGTTATTATAACAAAAATTAACAACTAACATTTTGTAAATGAATATAGTCATTAGAATTATAGCAAAGTTCTAAAACCATCATTGATATACCGGGTGTAACAGGATCATGGTACACCCCCCTTTTTTCCATTAATTTTGAGGATAATTGATTGAAATTTGGAATAACCTATATACATAATATGCGGCACTTTTTGACATAAGTGATTTTTATTTCACTTCTGGTTTCGCCGGAAATGACACTTCTTTCTATTTTTAAATGGAACACCCTGTATATTATTATTTTTTGAATTCTGCATAATTTTTTGAATCCAACGATACCAAATAAGTGACATTTCAAACGTCAATAATTTCTATAATACAATTTTTAGTTTTCCATTTAAGTGTGCCATGACGGTTCCGATTTATTCTAAATGACCCGTGTAATGCTAGAAAATTCGTAATCCCGTCAAAAGTACTAAATTACGTGATTTATGAGCAAATAAAGTTCATCAAAGTGGTTTTTGGGGAAAATCTCATTTTTTTTAAATAGAACCAAAGTGGTACCGTGGTACCATTTATTAGTACTATTAATAAGGAATTTATTCATATGTCGTATTAAAATGTGCGATAGGAACAAACAAAATTACAGCTAAAAGAAAATAAGAAAATACTATTTTGTTCTAATTACACTGTTATAAATAAGGTGGCTTTGGAATACAAAAAAATTAACACAAAACATTACAACAGTTGTTCAAAATGCTGTCCATTAACATCAACGTACTTCTGAACTCGCATAGCTGTTTCTCGAAGAACGTTCGCCAATTGCTGGGCCGTTATGCTATTAATTACCCGTCTTACTCGTAGCTCCAGGTCTTCACGGGTTGTAATGGCGGTTGCGTAGACAAGATTTTTTAAATAACACCAAACAAAGAAATCAAGGGGTGTTAAATTAGGTGACCTTGGAGGCCACCTCACAGGATCATTCGTCGAAATTATGTTTTCTCCGAATCTCCGTTGAAAGTAATCAATTATTATCCTTGAATTATGGGGAGGAGCGCCATCTTGTAGGAAATACATTCCCTGTTGTAAATGGAAAGGTAATTCAGCTAAATTGTCCTTAATTTCATTTTGCAGAAATCCCAAATATCTGGCATCAGTCAGGGGTTCTTCAAATATTACTGGACCAATGATTCTACTACCGATTATTCCAAGCCTAACAGTGAAACCAAACCGCACTTGAAAGTTACCCTCCCGTAATAAATTTTGATTTTCTTGTGATCAATATTTTGTATTTTATAGGTTAAATAATCCCAAATTTGTAAACCTAGACTCGTCCGAAAACAAGAAGTCATTCCCAAAAAATCATTGTTTGGCTGCACTTTATTCTGCAAAATCCATTTGCAATATTCCATCCTACGTTCGTAATCATTTTTCGTACAATTGCCGGTGCAATTGGTATTTAAAAGATTTATAAGATTTGTGCAAAATTCGGCTTACTGTTTGGTTACTGATTTCCGATTCACACCCAATTTGCCTTGAAGAAACAGTCTTATCAACTTCTAGTCGAGCTAAAACATTAATTTCCGTTCCTTCGTCAAGAATGAAATTTTCTTCGGAATCATTCGGCTGCTCCACGGAAAAACACAGTATGTGTGAAATTAGAAAATGTTCAGGAAGAGCAATTTACTTTAGTTTATTGCCTCTAGGAGACGGGTGGACATATCTTACTTAAACCTTTACAGTTAACTAACATAAATCAGTACTTTTTTTGTCACATTATCAAAAATTACTTATTATTCAATATGGACTATTTTAAGCAGTTACTGTGTTTGAAAATGGGTTTCCATAAAATATGTATTATTTTTTTTTTATATGCAGTATCTCAATTAAAAGAATAGTTTCATAAATTATCATTAAAAGCCCGCATACCGAAATAACTTGGTAAATAACAATTAAATTTTGTTTTCATTGTCCTGACTAATTGCTTTTGGATTTAAAAGATTTGGAAAGATCATATTAACAAAACTATTGAAAAACATAGTACATGTGCAGAAACTGTGTTTTATGTTGGAATATGTTCTCATTTTCTTTCACAATCCCAATCAAAATCACAGCATCTACACAGTCTTCATAACATACTGTGTTCCTCCTCTGAATAGTAGTTGTATACTGTGTTTTGCATTGTGAAATCTACAAATTTAGTGCAGATACTGTGTTACTGTATTCTATATCTCCATATCCTTTGCAGATAGAACAACCACTATTGGATAAAAAGACGCGGCACAGCACAGTATCTTCACATGTGTGAAAATCTCGATTTTTAAAAAAATGTTGGTTACTGTGTTTTTCCTTGGAGCAGCCGCATTGTTGAGCTCACTTCGGAATTGATTTTCTAGACGATTAAAATAATTTCTCGCTGGACATTGTCTGTTAGGATATCGTTCGGCATAAAAGTGTCTAGCCGCAACGGCATTTTTTCTACATTCCCCATAAATAATTAACATGTCCACTTTTTCATCTCTTGTATAAATTTGCGGCATTTTGAACACAATTAACAAGAATTTTAAACAATTTTTAAAGACACAATAAAAACACCTGTAAACCAATAAATGTTTGATAAGCTAAATATTTCATTGTGTTCAAAGCCACCTTAGTTAGTTACTTCTTAACATTTAATTAGAACACAATTGTATTTTCCTATTTTCTTTTAGTTGTAATTTTGTTTGTATTTATCGCACATCTTAATACGACATCAATAAATTCCTTATTAATAGTACTAATAAATGGTAGAACGATACCAATATGGTTCCATTTGACAAAATTGAGTTTTTCCCAAAAACCATTTTGTTGAACTTTATTTGCTCATAAATCACGTAATTTAGTATTTTTGACGGGATTTCAATTTTTCTAGCATTATACGGGTCATTTAGAATAAATCGGAACCGTCATGGCACACTTAAATGGAATATTAAAAATTATATTATAAAAAACATAGACGTTTGAAAAGTCACTTATTTGGTATCGTTAGATTTATAAAATTATTACTGAATTCAAAAATGCAATAACATGTAGGGTGTTCTATTTAAATATCAAAAGTTAGTGTCACTTCCTGCGAAACCGGATGTGAAAAAATTCACTTGTATGTCAAAAAAGTGCCGCTTATTATGTATATAGGACATCCCAAATTTTAATCAATTATCTTCAAAACTCAAGGAGAAAAAGTGGTGTACCATGATCCTGTTACACCCGGTATAATGTTGGTTTTTGAATATTTATAAGTATAATAAGCAAAAAGTGAATGCCTACTTCACACTCACTGTGAAATCTCTACTCTAATGTAATTTTACTACCTACATGGCAAGCTGAGTTGATTCCGCAAGGTACGCATTTGCGAATATAATAGCTGCCTTCGTTATGCATTTTAATCAGGAATTTTCTACACCTGTGCGTGTGCTGCGACTCGCAAATTGACACGTTCACGTCCTGATATGATCAATTAATTAATTGTCGTATCGCTGCCGTGTAAGCTCATTAGTTCGCCCACCATTTTTTCTGTATTAGGGCCTAAAATGTGATCGATAACAAAACTGAAAATGATTCCTTGGTCAAATTTACTAAAAGATTAAATTAATTAATTAAGTGTAGTAACTGAAAATATGACATTAATTAGAATGAACCAAAAAATGTGTACTCTGTAGAGTTGGCAGAAATGTGCAGCGGGACATAGTTGTACGCATCATAATAAGCGTAATAAAAGAAATGAACAAGTAACAAAAGCAAAAAACTGTTACAACTTATAACAATGTAATGTTAGTATAGATATTCAAAATAATAATCCAGGATACATTCGATTTTATATTAAATCCTACAAAATAACAAGAGCACTTAAAAACACGTCTGTATGCAAATATATATCAACCAAGACTCCCCTTGTCATGATAATCGTCTCGAACATAGATAACGATTCGTGTTTAAAATGTCAACATCCTGCATCATGTGGCGGCCCAGTGTTTCATAATTTTGGGACCGCGACCTCCATCTGGCAAACTCGATGGCTAAGTACTCTTACAGTCGGCCATCCTGGTTTTCTCGGATGTCCTCATTCGAGTCATTATTCTGAAAATAAGTAAGCACAACCTACGCAACAATATGTTTTTTTTAACGTTTCTACAACATAGTGAATGTCTACAACACTTATACAACACACATCGGTTTGCGACATACATTCATCAAAATTAAATCATGTGTGCGTCTGCAATGCGCTTCCACAACATAGGTCTACAACACATCTACAACACATAAGTTTACATTATATGTACGTCACAATAAAATCATATCTGTGTCCGTCCTCAATGTGCTTCCACAACATAGTAAATGTCTACAACACATCTACAATACACATAAGTGTACATAAGTTCTGTACTTCCTCAATATGAGTCTCAATTTAGACAACATATCTACAACACATATTTTCATTTTCAATTTACTCTATGCGCATCCTCAACATATTCATGTCTACAACGCAACTTTACCTAAATTACCTTTTCACCAAAACTCGCTCTTTTAATATCATTTTAATTATAATCATAATTATATTAGTACCCATCATAATCATAACCATATTACCAACTGCTTTCAACATCAGCATATTACCAATTGATCATTTTCATGAACATATTACCAGTTCATTAACATCAACATGTTACCAATTGATCATCATCAATAATTTGACATTTCACCATTGAGTATTATCAATCATCATAAATAATTGTGAACAATCAATCAACCATAGTCAGATTACATCTTCAATAGTCGAGCATTTTTCTTCAACAAACACAACAGCATTTAAATAGTGAGTCATGCCTGTCTCTCAAAAAGTCTCTAAACATCGCAATACCTTTGGAAGATCACTAATACTAGTCACGAACTTCTCTTTCACATATTTTAGGGATTTATTAATAAAGTGCAGTGTATATTTTTGTTATATTTCTTTTAAGAGTGAATATAAACTTTATAAATGCACCTGCGCGGTCATAGTTCTTAAAACATTCACCATACTAAGATTTGCCAAAACATATTAGATAATCAACACGAGCGGACATCACACGGTTAAATATACTTTTATTTTCAAATTAACAATTTTTGACATACTCCGTATACTAATAACCTATGTGTATCTACCTAATATTATATAAATTTGAACCAAACAGTGCATACAAACAAGTTCTTAAAACGCGTCATATGCCATACCCAAATACTTGCAGTGTAGCCGTTATTCATTTGATATGTTCCTATAAAAACTGGCGCTTACCTTTAAAGGCGTAAATTCAAGATATAAAATCAATTGCAAATTCAGTGTAATTTGGCAATGATTTATTCTTGTCATAGAATACCATTCAAATTATACTCGTATATTTGTTTCTACCGTTCTAGGCTTAATAAAGACAGCGATATAATTTATACAAATAACGTTATGGATAAAATTACTAAAACTATTTAAATTAACCAAGACCATGAAATTAAACTTGTTACTTTTTTATTTTTTTAATACTCAAAAATATCACACAATGTTTGTTTTCTTTATACAAAATAAGAGTTGCATGAATTACCAATATTTATTTTAGAGTTCCCTAACTACGTTAGTTTTAAAATTACATTTTGAAATAATAACAATAATTACGATCCACACACTGAATACTGTGAATCATTTTATTCTACGAATTTCTGCCTTATCAGAACATAAACATTCCTACGCACAAACATATAAAATGACTATTCCTTCAGCGCCAATACATGTTCCATTTACTTGTGTATATAAAACCGATTTTATCTGGGTCTTTCATTTGTTTATATTTCATATTCATTTTCCAAAACAACTGTATTAACTATATTATAAACTTTCGCTATCCAGATCAGTTAAATATTTAATGCGTCCACTTCGACTTACCTTCTAGATTATACGGCTCCAAGTCTTCCACGTTGGAGAGGGCCGTCTAATCTTGGTGAATCAAAAGCTATGGTTCGAGACCGCAGAGAAATAACATGTACACATTAATTATTTAAGAAAGTCCTAAGAAACAGGATTTAAATGTTAAATAGCCCCTTCAAATGGTACACACAATAGAGTTAGATATTAATTGCTTAAATAGTAACGAGCACTATATGCAGGTGGAGAGTAAAGATTAGCCGATTGATATTTTATATATGGCGTACTTCTTTAATTTGACAAGACAATATGTCACGATGATTTCTTGGGAATAGGCGCCAAAGCCGCCTCATTGTGACGGCGCCACGGCGTATAAATGCAGAACTACATAAAAACTATATGAAATAAAAATAGATGAAAACGGAACATTTCGGCCCACCAAAATGCTATGCATTTTCGGAAGCAGAAACAGGTAAGGGACGTAATTTAGTTAAGGTTTTAGAACACCATTAAGAGTGTAGACATCAGCTACCCTCGCAACCCCATCAGCACCTCGATATAAAGTACGAGACGGCCGAGACGCCACTTCAGCGGAGGAGTAGAATCCTCTTTAATAAGGACAAGTGAACCGATTTCGGGAGAAACAGTGGAATTTAACCACTTGCTTCTTTGTTGCAAAGTGTGATGATAAAATTTTGTTTTTCGGTAAACCTAGTCGATTCGCACATTTCTGAGTAATTAAACTAGTTTGAGAACCACTGTCAATTGTGACTCTAATTTTCTGATAGTATCCACGTATATCGATAACTTCAACGATAGCGGTTGCAAGTAAAACTGAAGTAGGAGCGCGAGAGAAACCAGCCAACGTCTGAGTTTGTGTTCCAGAGTGGCAAGAGCGAGAATGTACATCAGGATCGGTCGAAGCAATATGCGAGGTAGCAGGACTTAAGTTAGAAAATTGTACAGAACGATCGAAGTGTAATAAAGAATGATGTCTTTTATTACAAGTCCGACAAGACATTGTTGAATTACAGTTTAACGTTTTATGGATGTTACTTAAACAATTGACACATACGTTTTTTGTTAGCGTTCCTGAGGATTTTTAAATTAAAATCAGGACATTTGTATAAAGCGTGGTTGTTATTGCATAAAATGCAATGGCGTATTGAGACATTATTATTATTATTATTAGTACCTAAATATGAAGTAGAAGCATGAACCGGGCGCGTTGCAGAACGGGTAATTTTAACAGCATCATTTTTTTAAATTTAAGTTTTGTAGCAAAGGAATCTAAAGTAAAAAGAGTGTTACAGTGATGTTCAAGAAATTGAAAAATTTCTTGATACTTGGTCATAATTTCTGAGGAACTATTATTATGCAATTCAAATCAAGTTGTAGTTGATTTATCAATTTTTTAAGCAACGCATATACTATGTGAGGTACTTCGTTGCTCTACCCAAGAGCAGAAGTGTCACTTTGACGCCCAACACTACGGCGGTGCACACGGTACGGAGATCTCGGGCGCCAGTTTCTGTTTAGAGTGCAGAAACACCACTTTACTCTATCGGCGGGACGATAGAGGCCGGGCAACTGCAGTGAAGATACGGCTAAGCCAGGGGTCGGGAAAAAGGGAACTTACATACTACAGTTAAGGAACAGACTCTCATTCAATATATTTACATTTATTCTACACACTAATTCTTATTTACACTTTATACAGACCTTAGTAACTACAACTTATACTACAACGGTCTTAACTACAAGCGGTCTTATTCTACAAGCGGTCTTATACTACTACGGTCTTAACTACACTACGGACAAGCGGGGCAGTAAGCGGGCGGTCAAGCGGTGCGATACGGTAAGCCGGTGAATGAAGCGGTGAAACGGTAAGCAGCGATAAATCAATCGGTCATAAGCAGACGGCGGACGGAAACCAGGAGGGAAGCAAGCGCCAATACAAGCAAACTATGCCTATCTAACGCGGTTACTTATTATCGCTTGGCTGATGGATGGTTCCGGTCTTATGATATGCCAACTAGTACCTCCAAAGCGCCCTGCCAAAGAAAACGGACTCAGGCGGCCTGGAGGGCACGCAGTTGAATGCGGTTACGGTAAGGGGGGGAAAGGGAGTAACAAGCCTAACAGCGGCAAATTGATGATGACGACGGGATGGTCAAACTCCAAAACTACCCTGCAGAATTTTTACGTGCTCAGGTAGCCCGGGGACCCGCGGTTACGGACGATACCTCCAAGTCACCCTGCAGAATTTTTACGTGCTCAGGTGGCCTGGCAGGCACGCGGTTACGGAAGTACCTCTAAGTCACCCTGCAGAATTTTTACGTGCTCAGGTGGCCTGGCAGGCACGCGGTTACGGAAATCCCTCTAAATCACCCTGCCAAAAAACGGACGCAGGTGGCCTAGAGGACACGCGGTATCAAATGCTAGTATCTCCAAGTCACCCTGCACAATTTTTACGTGCTCAGGTGGCCTGGAGAACACGCGGTGTAACGCGGTGGAACGCGGTTCTAATTCCAACCTTCGGCCGCTCTCCCGTTCTAAGGAAGGATATGAGGCGGATACGTTTAGCGCTCGCGGTTCACTAACTCTAAAAAATAAAGCCCGGAAAGTACTCACCAGCCAAGTAATACCGATTATTTACCAAACCTTTATCAAACCTTGCTACCTACTTCCGGATCCTGGGCTTCCTCTCTGGAGCGGTCGGGGTCGGCACGTCTGGACGGTACGGGCGGCAGCAACGGACTGTTCTCGGATACTCTGCAAAATCCTCAAGCTACTAAACTCTGCCCAAAAAGCAGAAGTAGGATGAGCGCGGTAGTCATGCGCGAAATATTGCAACTACGTCACCGTTTATCGACTTAGAAAAATTCGCAATTACCTTTGGATACCTATGTACCTCTATACTCACAAGTTTACTTACTATCCAAGTCGGCGTGGTGCTTCGGTTGGCGCTCAGACGGGAACTAATTTGATTGTAAAAATCCTCATGCTACTAAACACTGCTAAACGCAGAAGTAGGATGAGATACGGTAGTCATGCGCGGTTTATTACAGCTACGTCACCCGTTTGTGGAATAATTCCGCATGAAATTTAAATACCAATATATCCTTATACTCACGAGTTTACTTACTGTGCTGGCCGGCGTGGTTCCTCGTTGAGTAGCTGGACGGAAACTAATTTAATTATTTTCAGTCTCGGCCTCCCTCATGTTAGCGCGGGCATAAGGGAGCCGGGGACACAATGCGTGCGTCGCGTTTCGCTTACTGCCGGCCACTTGGCCTACGTGGAATGTTCATAAAAACATATCAATACTACCTATTTATAATTAACAATTTAACTGTTATTAATTAAAAGCGTAGCACCATAATGGGTAAAATATTTTTCAAAACCTAGCCACCTAACTTGACTTAATAAAATAAAATCACTTCGTTACAACTAATATAAAATCCTAGTGTTGCACAGGATGTTCTAGAATTTTTTTGCGCTTATGAATTTTCAGAAAAAGACATCTAATAAATTACGTGAAGCCTGTGGATTCTCTGAATTTAATTTTGGAGCATTTTCAATTGCAGACCAATGCACTTATGAGAGTAATCTTTTATTTTTATGACGTTTCACAAGACTATTATATGCAATTTCATAATTAGCACTAGACATTGGTAAACATTTTACAATGTTAAGCGGAGGACCTTCAAGTGATGGAATTAAATAATTAAATTTTTTAATTGTAGATAAAGTAGCATTATTGTGTACTAAAGAGTCATACATATTTAAAAATGTAGGAAATGATTGAATATCCCCTTTAAATTTAAATTACTCTATTTTTGGCAAATTAATATGTCTTGAATTAACCGTAGATTCGGACTTTACCATGTCCTTTACGTTGAACAAAGTTTCAAAAATCCATTTAATTTTATAAACCATTTTATTAAAATCAGACATAATTAAAAGCGCGTCATTAAAGTCGTCTTCTTCATTAAAAATAATATTAATTAAAGCAGTATGTTGTTTCATTAATTCCAAAGCAATTTCTCCTACATCAGAGAATATAATTTTAAAAATATCGCGTTAATTTTCATCAATGCGGGCGAGTTCTGCAGCCTCCAACATGTTATTTATTTTTTGAATTTCCACTTGGTGAAAGCGTTTAATTTTTCTAACTTTTTCAGCAATTTTCTCAACTATTTTAATACTTGAAAATGATTAAAAAGTGTTAGTCTATGGAAATATTAAAGTATTTGTAATGCGAATAAATGATAAAATATGAAGAAATTCTTAACAACGAGCGTAAAAAAATATAAACAAGTCAAAATAGCGGATGATAATATTGACCGGTTATCGATGAAGGTATTGTAAACTCATATTCATAGATCCGGCAACGACTCAAAACAAGTGGAAATGCAGCTGCGTAGTCTGCTGTCTTTTTCCAAGAACAATGATGAAAGATTAATGCTAAGCTATTGAACATGAAATTTGATATAGCACGATGGCGGCGCATGTGTATATAAAATAATTATTTTTACACTTTACTCTTATAATAATGACAATTAAAATGAAAAATTACGTAACTAATCTGGCTCGAAGGACCAATGTTTTTTATGCATTCAAAACAAAAAAGAAAATTTAGTTTTATAAACTCACGAGAGATAAACGAACCGTACTCGTAATTTTTCCTATCTGTATTGGGCAAATAATATATGCAGTGAGAGGGCGAGGAAAAGCGACCTACCCTGTAGATTTTGCGGCTCCCGCTCTTCCACGTCGGAGAGGACCCTCTAATCTTGGTGAATCAAAAGCTATGGTTCGATACAGCAGACAAGTAACAGATACACACTAATTATTTAAGTAAGTCCTAAGAAACAGGATTTAAATGTTAAATAGCACTTCAAATGGTAAGATTCATCAGAGTTAGATATTAATTGCCTAAATAGTAACGGGCACTATATGTAGACGGAGAGTAAAGATTAGCCGGTTGATATTTTATATATGGCGTACTTTTTGAATTTGACAAGACAAAATGTCACGATGATTTCTTGGAAATAGTCGCCAAAGCCACCTCACTGTGACGGCGTATAAATGCGAGTACATAAAAACTATATGAAATAAAAAGCGGGTATTTTAAGATAAAAAAATACAATAATGAAACTAAATTAAATGATAATTATGATTATTATAGTACAATATTTATTAAGTAAGAAAAAATAATCAAAAAATAGATGAAAACGGAACAAGAGCTGATTCCTTATGTGCACTTTTTAGATAAGTATTTAAATCAAACTTTTTTCCTGAATGAGTTACAATTTACCTAAATGTGCAATAATTATGTAATTATGTAAATCATGCTTTTGTACATAATTCAAAATACAAAATACAATGGAAAATATCACACCACGTTTACATCTCCCGGGGTACACACTGAAAGATACCAGTTAAGTCTATACTTGACATCAATGAAAATAATAATAAAATAAATATTTAATAACATCTTACAATTATATATGTGCAAGATGTTTACATCTTTGAATTCTGAAATTATACGTTACTTTTGATTATACACCTTTAACTATTATAATATAAAATGCAAACATTCTCAATTAATATTCTTGAGAGGTGGAAAACACGTTAATTTTAAACAAAGTTTTACAAAATGTGAAAATAGCAAGTATTTCGATAAAGGTAAATACCGTATTTGTACACTATATAGAGTGCAAGATGCGTTTTGTCATTTGAACTGTTGAAAAACTGTAGAATGACATGATTAAAGTTATATTTAAGATCCTTTTTTTTTGGCACAGATAACCCAATTTATACTTTTAATTTATTCCAAATCCTTAACAAACAATTTTCAGAACCATTTTAATCTGACAAATGCAAGGTCAGTAGGTACTTAGATTTATTCACCGAAAACTGTTATTTTATTTAATAACCACTAAAATTCATTAGGTTCAAATTAGAACGTCAATCATACGAATTCACCTGTATAATCGCTTTGACCTGAATATTTTTTTTGTTTCTAATTTTTTTTTAAACTTGTACAGAAAATTCTAATAGATTATCATGTAATAGTATTTACTGATTAGTAATTTGTTTCAACTCATATTCACGTAAGTAATAAAATTCAGTTTTGTTACACAAAGACAATTTCCTTTAATGTCTATACACCATGTTATCAATGGTTAAGTTTAAGATGCTCTTGTAATAAATATTTTCACTTCTAGTAAACTATTCAGCAACTAAATAAACTATTCGAAGCATATACTCATACACAGAGGGCAACCAATCTTCAACAATTTAATGTAATATATTAAACCTGCTTTATTACTGACATCCCTAAAATTCGTGATTCGTATAAATATTAGTTTTACAGTTCTACAATTTTTATTAAATCCTTCCAATGACATTTGAGTAACAATCAGAGAGCAACTTTCTGAATATTCTGAATATTAGAGATGGACTCACCACTTACATACATACATAGCTGTATCTGGGTTTAACAATATGCACGTTTGGTTGTGTATTTTTATTATCTAAAGCCCTAAAATAAAATATTGGATTCATCTCTCATCTCTATTATCTATCCATAATCTTGATTGAGACTCCTGGTGACATTTACAATTTGCATGACTAATGAGATGTTCCCACAATTCGTACTTTAAATATTACTGTCTTAGTAATATGATAGCCTCAGCACAAATACACTTTATCCCGACTTCTGACTTGTTAGGATAAATATTCAAAATAATAATCCAGGATACATTCGGTTTTATATTAAATCCTACAAAATAACAAGAGAATTTAAAAACACGTCTGTATGCAAATATATATCAACCAAGACTCCCCTTGTCATGATAATCTAACATATATGATGATTCGTGTTTAAAATATCAACATCCAGCATCATGTGACGGCCCAGTGTTTCATAATTTTGGGACCGTGACCTACGTCTGGCAAACCCGATGGCTAAGCACTCTTACAGTATGCACAATTTCCCCTCTTAACAAGCTTAATGAACTAGGTTGGTTATCACAAACTGGAGAAGGTGTGTTGCTATGGTTGTCTCCATGAGTTATGTTCACTGTAGTGAAGAAACATGCTTATATATTTTGAAAACTACCATTCGACGTCTATTGATGTAATACAGGCATACTTAAAATAGTCTTTGAACGCACTTAATGGACCTGTAGATGCACCATCAGTACCATCAGAAATTTGTCTATATCTGGTAAAACCGGTGTTTTGCATTAACACACGTACAAACATTTCTCTAACGCGCTCATTTTTTTGCGTTACCTATAGCGTTTAGCAGTCACCTCGTCAGGATTGAATTGTAGTATCACAGTTTTTATTTGTTGTAATAAAAAAGTTGCCTTCAACCATGTTCCTCAACGTGTAAGAATCGACTGTGGTGCTTCGGGAATGCCGGGACACTTGCTGTGAAATGCACGAAGACGTTTAGGAGATTTAAGGAACACTTTTCTTGTACTTGCTATTAACCACTGGAAAACTTTGTAGAATAGTTTCTGCCACAAGATGTAAATCATGCACTTTACACGTACCAACATGTATCAACCTACAACAGTGTTCCTGAAGAGAACGGCCTACCAAACGCATTATTGCTGCACCATCGGTCACAAATATTAACACTTGACAGATCACATTTTTCTAACGTCTCCAGCACCACTCGCGTAATTGTTTTGCCAGTACACTCAGTTAGTCTTTTGCCAGCTAGTAAGAGTGGAAATGTCCGTTTAGGAGGGTCCAGTACACTTACTATAACATTTACAGTAGAATTTTTTTTTACGATCTTTCGTCTCGTCAACACATAACCACAGCCGTGTATTTTTTAATACCACAATTGATTTTATTTACAATATCTTCTCGTACAGAGTTGGTACGTAGTTACGAAACGTTGCGCGACGTAACGTCACCTGGGGATTGTTTTCATTCCAGAACTCCCGAAATGGGTTTTTGTCAGTATGTGCAGCGGAACATTACAGGCAATCAGCATTAACAGTAAATTAAACAGAAACTGTGTTTTCGAAGGCACGCAACTTTTTTTAGTTTTATGCTGCACAGTATTTACGTGATGTCTACAATCATATTTATCCCAGCACACCAGGTCTATCTCGCACACCTTACAAATTATTGTAGCACTATTATAGAATAAATCTGGGAATTCATTGATAAATTTATTCAGCGTATGGCCGTTTTTTACTCTTGCGCACGTCTAACATATTTTATTATTAAATTCATATCAACAATAAAAAGATAACAAATAAAATTATCTACAAAACAACAACATAAAAAAATACAACGGATAGTAATAAATTAGCGTGTAAACACTACGACATACAGCAATGGACTAGTCTCGCGGCTTGCCTCGATTTGCCCGCTAGTCGGTAATTGTATCGCCAGATATCTATCTATCTGCTGTTGCATGTGTCATGGGACTAGAAATAACCTAACTTAATTTATTATTTGTAGGCAGACCTTTTTCCAGTTTAATTATTCAGGACAAATTAATTCCCAGAACATATTTGCTTCTAAGAGTACCTATGTCCATTTTTTTCAGACTAATTAAACGATGAAAGTGATATTTCTAGTGTCAAAAGTTGTGATCGGTAAATTGTGATTAATGTATTTTGTAAATAAAAATGTTAAATTATCTATATACGACGAATGTGATGATTTAACGGTTGCAAACATAATTTTTTTGAAATTATTAATTAATTTATTATAATAGTTGAAAGAAACTACGTAATTATTATCTGGTTACCAGTGCTATTATTATTTACATAGATCGATTATATATCATTTATTCACTTACATAAAGTTGTATCATAAAAAAGTTAATAAAACATTCACCACTCTTTCAAATGTGATAGATACAAATGGGAACAAATAGGATTTTTTCAGATTTGTCCTAAATCGGCATTCGGTGAAATAATGCTTCGAAACAGAAAATAGAACGTTTGCACGTGACGACTATGTTATTTCATATAAGAATTTGTCATTTGTTTATAAAAAGGATCACAATGCACATAAAAATATGACGTTTTTTGTACTATGGGATATGGTGGTAAGATGTATGAAGGACATAGTTTTTATTATTATTTTTTTGTTCATTGACAGGTTTAGAAGCAACTGCAATATAAAAATACTAAATTATATAGTAATGTGTCTTTGACGTGTGACAATTTTTTTTAAATTTAAATTGTTGCATTTGTAACTTTTGAGAACTTTACTAAATTAATTTTTTAATATTTATATATGTAAGACACACTGCATAGCACAAAATTTTTGTTAATTTTACTAATTTATTTATTACCATATATTAATGTTGTATATGACATATATTAGGCTTTCATAGATATATCTACAAAGATGGAGAAGAATTTTTGAAAAAAATATGCTGAGTTAATTTTTTTCTTTTATGGGGTCTCGCTTTATGAACCAACAGTATTCACCCATCATGGCTGGATTCCATTGTTTTCGATTACGAATTCCCATTTTCCTGATTTCTTGATGAAAATCTTTCTCCTTGCTCGTCGCTTACCGCACTCAAGTTTTCAGGAAAAAAGTTTAAATGAGAATGCAGAAAGTGAATTTTTTAAAGACATACGGCAACCAAGCATTTGGTACGAATCTGAAAGTTGCTTACTAGTTGCTTGTAGTTCTTATGCATCTTGATCCCTAAAAATTCTCTGACTATGCTTACAAATGAGTTCCAAGCTCTGAGTTCCTGTTTATTGAGTATTCCTTTAAAATCTGCATCGTCAAGCAATTTTCTAATTTGAGGACCAATAAAAATGCCTTCGTTAAGTTTGGCGTCAATTCATTGGGGAAAAAGTTTTCTTAAGTATTTAAATCCTTCACCTTCTTTATTTATAGTTTTCAAAAAATGTTCATTAGCCCAAGTTTAATATGAAACGTTGGCAATAGGAACATTTTTACAGTTACAAGGGGTACATATTTAACATTACTAGTTCCTGGTCCAAATTCTTTCCTTTCCTGCCAAATTATTTTCCACATAATGTTCTTTTACTGCATGATTATCCCCGCAAAAAAACAGCAATATTTTCCAGCCCTACTAAAACGGCTGTTACTTTTATATCCCCACATATTTGTATTTGTTCCAAATAATTTTATTTGAAATGGTGCTCATACTGTTATAATAATCATTCATTGTTACTGAATGGAAAATTGGTATAGATGATTTTAAATTTCCATTATGTAATAATACAGTTTTTAAACTGTATTTGGAGGAATCTATGAATAAGCGCTATTTAAGTTCCTGCATTAAATTGTAGTAACTCACGTACTCTACTTACCTCGCTGAAAGCAGAAGCTAAAAGAAAATTGTTATGAAGTATACAAAAGAAAAACCCAAAATGGTGAAAATTTGACGGTCGTGACATATTGATCGTAAGTCGTAATTACGGGGAGTATCAACTAAATTTTCGCAGATGGGCTGTGCCAGCGCTAATTAGTCGATCGATTGATTATTCTTTCGTTCCAACAAGGTAAATGCTAACACAACTCACTCACTGTAACAGCAGCAAAAATTTGTCCCATATGACGTTCTTCAGTAATAGCGGCAGTCTACTGCAAAATTCCTTGAAATCGTCCCTTGGGCAAACCAAAACAACAGAAAGTCGTAAGCTCAATCTATATCACGTCGGGGTCACCAATATATAGATTAATTCTATATAAATAATCAGATAAATATTTTATATATTTTATTATGTATATCAATATATATATCTAATGTCAATCCAAAATTTCTTCCAAAAAGTATTTGTTATTTTTTCTTCTTCTTTTTTTTTTGGATTTTTTCTCCATGGATACTTCATAACAATTTTCTTTCAGCTTCTACTTTCAGTGAGGTAAGTAGAGTAAGTGAGTTGCTACATAAATCGTCAATATCAATATGGGCGTATAGTGATTTTTTCATATTATAAAATACGAAAAATGTTGCATCTCTTTTTCTAAAAGTCGTAATCTTTGATTCTTTAGCCATTAAGTTCCACTCTTGTTGTGTTGTTTTGGCAGCCTCAAGTGACGTACCAAATCATACAATTCATTTGAGTAATTAATATAATATATAATACATAATAATCTTTATTGTTGAAATAGAGAATCATAATATACAAATTTATTAAATAGTATAATTATGAATAAATCATCATAAATTATCACTGAGGGTCACTAAAACTTTCTGGAATATACGAAGAGTCGGCACAATGGTCTGGGCTGTCTAAAGAGTAGTTACTATTTCCTTTACCTCCCAAAACAATATTTGCCAATCTAAAGGTTCAG
>JANEYF010001946.1:0-119013 GCA_029963845.1 Rhamnusium bicolor | reverse complement strand
GTCCAAATCTTGGTTTTGTGACTTGTGATATTGTATACTGTCTCCCATATTGTTTGTTCCATTAGTTTTAACGTCGGTCGCATATGAATTGATGTGTCGTCCGATGTTACCGATGGTCCACAAATAGAAGAGTCAGAATATTTATATATATATTAAAAAATTAAGTTAAACTCTTTAGTTTTTAACGCTTGTATCAAAAAGTTATTAATAAAGCTTTGCAAGAAATTATTTTGCATAGATAAGTGCTTGGAGCTAAGCTCCTTTAACTTGTGCTTAAACAGCACTGAGCGCAGCATTATTATTCTAGGACGTACCGTCATTCTCTGAAAGACTTCATAGTAGATTTCCTGTCCCTTGCTTTCGAGGCCAACTCCAATATTTTTGCTGCCCTTAAAAAATTAATTTCATTAGTAAGTACATTATTCAACGAGTATATTAATGATTACATAAAATTAATGCTATTTATCAACAAAATCGATTTGATTAGGAATTTATGCAAAAAAATTCATCGAATTTTCATCAAATTATTCAAACACCTGAAATTAGTAAATATAAAGTATTAATTAGGTTAAGAGGCCTTAAATATTAACTATAAAATGTTGCCTGAAATTTCCACTAATTTTTACTTTTGTTTGAGTGATGTAATGTAAAACCATTTAATACTTACCGTGATTGCATAATCCCTTCATAATTGCAATAATTTACACTACAAAAACAAATCCCAATCGTCCTTTATAACTGTATTTACAGATCTCCAAAACGTCAACAAGTACTTCCTAATGTCTTTAATTACTACATCTTTGTAGCACAATCGCAACCGTTTTATATTCATAATTTGGCAACGTTGCCAGAGGCGAACCCTTTACCGCTACATTTAACGTTCTTAAATACACTGAGGCGGACACGATTATTTATATGAGGAATCTGAAGAGTACTATATATAAATCTAAATTTTGTATAAATGAAAATTGCGATTTTATTACCCCTCCTCATTTTCGTTAAATCTAGAGATCATAAGCGTTCCGAGAATGTCAAATTTACTTACTTCATTTCATTCCCTCTGGTGGATTTGAGAGCGCCCTAAGCATGTGTGGAGCTGAACACGATAAATGCATATATATATATATATATATATATATATATATATATATATATATATATATATATATATATATATATATATATATATATATATATATATATATATATATATATATATGTATATATTGTTAAAGAAATTTTTGGAAGTGGTAAGACACAAAATGGATTTAATTAATATACTTTTAAGAATTTAGCATAGGGTTTGAGATCAGGATTGCAGAAAGGCCATTGTATGACGCGAATACAGGTTATATTACTAACAAAAATTCTTATCTTTATTTTCATACTTACTATTTAATATGACCGGTTTGGAATTATCGGTAAACTTCACCATTAGATACTGTGTTTACTGATAAATAAAAATTACGTTTCCAGTGTTAACCAATTTATATCAAGTGGTATAAATACAATCGTTTATCCATTTGGTATATATTAAACAAACAATACCAAAAGATTTTATGATGCAAGACTTGGAAAAGTTACTTTTCTTAATCAAATCATTTAACTTCCTTTTTGGCCAATCAGCATTTTAAATTTTAAAACTAAACATCATAACTATATGCCTATTCTACAATTAGTCATTTTACTACTATTTAAATGCACAAAATCTGGTAATAGACTTATAAGTTGGATCAAATAATTACTCTCGACGTTGTCGCAAGGAATTACCAATTATATCACAGCATCTAACAGTATTTCCTTGTCAATTTATATATATATTCCTACGTAGTACCGTCTAACGATTTCTAAATTTAACCTGTAATTTAAGTAATTTCATTAAAAGATTTCCAGTTCGTTTAACTTCGTTGGACATTGTATGAAAATTTGATTTATTTGTTTGTAATTGTTGCACTAATATTAATATTCAAATATAAATTTAAATAAGAGTACATAACATTAATACAGAAAAGGCAGTAGATTTATAAAATTTTTATATACTGCGCAATTCAAAAAAAAATCGCAACACCTAGATTGCGTTAAAATATTTTGATAAAATATTCATAAAACATGCTTTTCGATGAAGTAAGGAAAAATATTAAAAGGCATGCCTGAAATGGAACGATTGATTTGTAAATTATATGATCCAAATGTTCTGAATTCGAAGACAAGGAGTGTACAAATCATGGGAATAACCGAGCTCCGAATCATATTTCACACATGTGATGTATCTAGTGAAGGTGCCAGTGATGGAAGTACCACAACACTGACATTTTCAAGATACTCTGTATGAACTCTTGAAAAATGAGGGCGGGTTATTAAGTCTGCTCATCACGTTCTGATGAAGCTAATGGCGTTCAAGGGTACAAGACTAAATCCGGCGGTGATCTGTTACCATTAAATGTGGTATTCCAAACCATTCAATAAAAATGTTTTTGTGACGCCATATCCTAAAATGACATTTATTGGACAGTTTCAATGAATAAAAACAATGTCATTCTTGACAAGTGAAAAATAAAGAAATTTTATTTCAGTGTGAAATAAAACTTCAAATTCAAATAGTCAACAGACAAAGTTCTTACATCAAACATTTATTAATTATTAACAAATTACACGAACAATTTTATTCATAATGCAACGAAAATTTATATGAATAGTACTGTTACTAACATTATTTATATTTATTCCTGGAATTATAGGTTCAGATGTGCGAAAAATATTTGATTCATTTATATTAATATGGTGGTTGGTCTGATTTGCACCAACGACTACATCGGCAGACAGTCATTTCTGTAGTATTGTTTGAAAATATCTGTTTTAACATTTTCTTTTTTGTTCTGGATGCTATCTTCTATATATCCCTCAGCAACTGTTGAGGATTTTCATCTCCCATGACGTTTTAAGGTAAGAATATCAGCTCTAGAACCAGCTAATAGTGATGCCGAGGATTTCCTAAAAGCTGTAACGTATATTGCTCAGGATTAGAGAAGTTAAAGTATTTAGCTATAATACTTGGTATTTTTGATAATGTATTAATACCAACTCGTTGGACCGCACATTCTTCTCCTCGATATTGAAGAAAAACCCTTTGTGATTCACATGAGTAGGGCATATTTATCATAAATATTTAGTGAATTTATTCCATTAACTGTCTCACCAATTACCGTAAAGTGCTTTCAATGTGGGTCTTCGAATCAGGTACTTTAACAACCAAGGCTGCATGTCTTTTCTCACAATGTCATCAATGGTCATATTGTAGAGTTCTTCTATACGACAAGCGCCAGCCAAGCCCATTATTAATACAACTTTCAACATTAAAAACTTTTCATCTGGTGCTTCTAGTAAAAAACGTTCGACATCTGATCTGTCAAAAACTTTAGATTTCTTAGCCCTATACCCAGTGGATTGTCTTTTCAAAAAAGCTTTTACTTTTTGATAATTGGATACATCTACATTTTTTCTTTACATTCAAAACTGCTCTAAGCGTCGAAAACTTGAACATTTTAAAGTTTTTGCTTTTTCAGATAGATAAGTCGAAAGAACAGACTCAGATATGTTACTCACAATTTTCTGCTTACACCAGTACATAAATAAATCATTTTCTTTTTCGTACAATTTTCTAGATTTCGCTGGTAATCAATCTAAAGTTATAGCAATTGCGTGCTCGTTGATTTCCGGAGGAGTACCAGGAATAAAATCTTCCTCACTATCACCCATTTTGTTCCAAATAATAATTATTATTCTAAAGTAGAATGTGTCAAATGCGACGTTTAAATCGTTCAATATTTAGTTGTTTTATTATTGGCTTCTATGGAAACAGCAATAGAATTTAGTCATTACGACAAGGTAATTTTGTCAGTTTGCCGTATTTTTACAAAATTATACTGTTTTCTAAGTTCGAATGGCGATACAAAATAATTTGTAAATAACTCGAGACTAAAATGTGTTTTTCTTTACTCATGTGGTTTATAAACGCACCATTTGTAAAAAGAATACCATTTTAGACACTTGTTATATAAAATACTAATATCTAAGCTCGTTATATATTGACAGTAATATGACACTCATTTCCATGTCATAATGACGTTGTCTATAGCACTAATGCGATATATATTTATCGCACGCATTTTATAAAAAAAGCACGAAATTGTATGCTTCAATAAAACTTAATCCACACATTTTTGACTTAGGAATCAGTACTAGTTACACTGCAAGTAATTAAATTAATTAGACTTTCACTAAATATTTCACTTATATTGTAAAAAAACTAATAAAATCGGTGATTATTTTATTCTCCAGCCCAACACGGACACTGACACTGACAAACATCATAAGTTATGACGTCTATCACTGTTGGGTTGGATTCATAACGTAACACCCAGCGGCATAGTTGGCTGGTCGATGAAGCGACCGATACCACCGGTTGCTAAGAAGATATCAACAAACAGCTATTGTTATTAACTTAGTTATTACCAAAACCGTATTGAAAACGTTAAAATCAAAATAAATTCTATAAAAATGAGTTTTTCCGACAAAGATTTGCGCAGATATAGAAGAAAGTGCATCTGAAGCAATTCTAGGCCTTGCTTCACAGAAATCTCGCGTACAGTATGCCTTAGTATTTGAGAGATATGGGAAATGGTGCCATGAAAAGAAAATTAAGCACATAACTGGTGCAAAAGTTCTACTAGAATATTTCAACGAACTAAGTAAGGATCGTAAATCTACGTCATTATGGAGTTATTATTCCATGTTAAAAACAGAACTATCAATAACAAAAAAAGTAGACAAAAATTGTGCTAACTTATTTGCCACCAAAAAACGTATAACAACATTTCTACAAACAGCCGACAATGATATATATTTGAATTTAAAGGTGATTTTTTTCAATATTCTTTTTACTTTTTCAACAAAATATTTATTTTTTAAGGTCTTACTGATTTTTGGAGTGGCTGGTGCCTGTAGAAGCGCGGACTTGAAGAACTTATTAAAACAAGATGTTATAAGTAAAGAAAGTTGCTTCAAAGTCCGAGTTGTGATACAAAAACAAAAACTGATAGAGAATTTTTTATAACCCCAGGAGACATAGAAGGTGTTGATATGATGGATACTATTAAGGGGCCTAGTCGGGAAATAGCTTCGGATAGCTGTGTCACTCTCTAGAAAGTTTTTATACATGCGCCGCTGAATAATTTTGTTCTTAACTATACCTTCACTAGACGTTTTACTTACCGACTTCATTGAGGTGTGATTTCCGATAGAGGTAACACTTCCTTGCTCCATTTGTAGTGACAAAGATACTTATTTAGAAAATTCATTTTAACCAAATAGTACGGAATAAAAGTTTGAAACTTGCTGAGCATAATTATGAAGATTCATTCTAGACGACATGTATTAATTTTACTTCGAATTTTACTGATTGATATCATAATTCAGGAGCTAATCACGCCCAAAATTTACTTATATTTACAGTATAAATTTTCCCTACATAAAGTGAAAATTAATTAAAATAGATATATATGTACCCTCTAGTACACTTTCAACGACTGATTCTCCAAATTTGGTGTAATTTGACCAAACCGTATAGAAGAAAAATTTTGAAAAATTACCTTACAAACACTGGCTCGATTAGCCCTCTTAAGAAGTATGCTGAAATGACACCTCCAAATTGTACATCTAATCGTTATTTCGTTACATATAGAAATAAAAAAAATGTGTTAATATACCGATTGGCATAAATACAATTGGGGCAGTACCCTATAAAATTGTCAATTTTTTGACGCTATTTCCGACGTTCCTCAACGTCAATACTAGCGAATGCTGGAGGCGACCTTTTAACGGTGAAAAGGCATGGTGGATGGAAGAGTAATGCAATTGCAGAGGGGTACATTGAAGCCTCCGAAGAAAATAAAAAGAAAACTGCAATTAAAATATTAGGTGAGAGTACTTCATCAGCATCACAAAACAAATTGGATGTTTGTTCCACTGTTAATACAAAGGCAACGTCTTCCCAATCTGGAATTTATATCATAAATTGTCAAAATTGTGTGATTAATATTTAGAATAAGTAGTGTTGATTATTTAGTATTGATTATTTATTACTTGTAGATATTGTGTGTTGACAATAAATAATATTGATTAATTAGTAGTTTTTTATGTATAAAAAAATTAATGTCGAGCGAACCTTCGGTTTGTTCTGTAAATTTCAGATGCGTGCTATAAAATACCTCATATGGCACTTTATAATATATAGCTATTATCCACGACTGACTATTAAATAATGTATCCATTATGTATGTGTTTGCTCAAGGATAATGCTATCCATTATTTACTGGTTCTCAAATATTTTATTAAAATTTCATCGGATATTCCCAGACATGTCAGTCAAAATGCAGAATTCGGTTTTTGATGATTTTTAAAAATAGTGAAATATAATACTGAAGGCATTTCCATATTTAATTTGGAAGAAAAAATCTAAGGTCAATATATTTAAAAAAATTATTGAACTTCGGCTATTTGAATGTGCCGCAAAAATGGTATTGGCATCATATCGGTAATAAGATATGAAGTGATATGCAAAACAGAAGAAGAATAACAAGTTGACAATAAACAAACTAAACATATCTCATCTGTCAAAAGTTAAGTTTACGTTTAAGTAGAGGTATGTTCATTAGTGTTGCTAGAAGCAGATCTGAGCGGTAATAGGGTAAAAATGCTGTTCATATGTGCCACAGCAGATGATCTGATTTTATTCATTTATTTTATTTAGCAATCTGCATATCAGTAAAATCACACTGATTTTCTGCTCCAAATCAGGAGATCGAGCAATAAAATCAGAGCAGGAACATAACCCCACTCATTAGGACAATAAAATTGTCTGAAAAATATCAAGATATTATTTTAAATGTGATTGTGGAAATGTTAAATGTACATTCTGAAGGTAGTTGAAATTTATAAAAGAAAAATACATTTATTTTACATTTCTATTTATGTACTGTTTATGGGCAGTAATTAAGTAATTTTTCTTAAAATTTCTAAATAATTCATGTGTGGCGAAAACCTCGTTGTTGACACTTTTTACCAATTTTCTGTCATCATGTTCACATATTGGTAAATTTTGCAACTTTCCTGAGTTATTCATTTGTATGATTTTCAGGGAATCGCTTTTTTTTCTTCATCCAACGCTAGCAACAAGTTTCTAACATCGCAGCCGTTTTTCGTTGTTTTATGATTAACTTCTCTGCAGACTTCCGATGTGATGTCATCTGCGTTTGAAATGAATGTATTTTATTAACTGATATTGTAATATTATAAGATTTTATTTTCAACTTTTACATGTTTCTAATGATCTTTTAAGACGAAATGTATTGGTTATAGGTTTGTTCCAACACTTCAAAAAACCGTTCATCGCACGGTCACACTCATGCGCAATAGATCAAACCGGAACGTGTTTAATCTATTGCGCATGAGCGGACCGTGCGTTGAACAGTTTTACGAGGTGTTGGAGCAAACCATAATACACACTAGGATGATTTACGATATTCGTTTACGGCTCGAGTCGTAAACTTTACTTTCGTGAATAATAGCCATCATTACATGCTCGTTGAATAAATATACCATTATTTTATTAAAACCACTAATATTAATTTAGATTATTACCTTGCCATAACAAAATGTCGAGTAAAATATATAAGGAGTAATGTTCAGTTCTAATCCTGCCGACCGGATGATGCCTCCATGCCCCCATGTTCTGTGATAGCCCGTGTTACAGCAAAGATTGCAAAGAATTCTTCCGTGGCGTTTTTCTACAGTGGCTGCGCTCAGCACAAGCCGTGATGATTCTGGAAGATGGCCAACATTACCCTGTTGACTAATTAACTAGTGTTTCGTTTATAAGTGCAGACGAAAGTTTAATAATTATAAGTGTGTGTTATATATAATTAATAGTAAAAGTGTTTTGTTTACAGTTTCAATAAAATAGTTAAGGTAAGTTTTCCAAGTTCATTTCTGGTTATACGAATTCACTAGTTTGCTACAACTGAAACGTCAGTACAACGTTTTTATTTAGATAACAAATGTTGACTTGGTAACTGCTGAATACTAGAATAGATCTGAATACTGGACTGACCAGCCAGCTACCTGCCAAATATAATAATTATTTCGTGTATAAACTACCCCAAATCGATTAAACAAAAATTGAGGAATATTCGAATTTGAATAATAAAATGCGATTTCGGGTGGAGCATGTGGCAATGACGTCAACAGATCCTATAAGTTAAGTTCGCCTTCAACAAATCCACGGAATTAGTAGTATATGGCCGACACATTTAAGATGACCACGCTATTTTTAAATAGTACACTGAGCGTATTACAGTATTTTATAGAATAAACAATATGAGGTATTAATTATATAAAAGCAGATTCTTCTAATTTGCCGGAAGTGGAAATTTCTTCTTGCTTCTGTTGCTTTAAAAATACAATTCGAAAAATGATTTTCGGTTTTCCTAACAATCAAAGATATATGGAATAACACCAGGTCTTAATTTTTATCTGCCACATTTGTTATTAACTTGAAATAGGTACATGTAATTGTTCGTGTCTTCTTCAGGCTAAAAATAATTTAAAATATCTCTTCCCTATTTAAAATTAAAGCAAACTTACATTAAAATGATCCTCACAACAATATTTAGTCTTTTTGGTGCCTAAAGATCTACTTTACGCATAAATTTTTGCCATAACTAGAATGAAAGTTTTCATTTTAGTCAATGGTGTTTGATCGTATTACTGTTCTTGATTATATTTATTTATTGTTATTGTTATTGGGACACATTTTGAACAATTAAGTTAAATGTTAATGGTTTTTATTAATTATATTATATTAAGAATATTGTGCGGAACTAAAACCACCCTGTATTATTAACATTCATTGTATATTATCAAGGTAAACACTAAAGTTAACTCTAAAATCCCCAAATTGTATAAATGTGTTAAAATTTTATATCTCCTAATTACCAGACAAACGATATTTTCCAGCTTTTGATAAAAGTTTTACAGATTTTCACGTGCAAAACTGCCAGCACAATACAAATTCACTCAATTATTGAATATTTGGTGAGAGCTTATTTGAATCATAATTGAAGTTGAAAATTGTAAAAGTGAAATAATGGTTTTGCCAATAGAGTTTGATGAAAAAATATTAAATATTCCAATAATTACAGTTGGTTACTCCGGATGAAACAAATGAAAACAAAAGGGTTACTGTTAAAATTAAAAGATCGTATTTGTTGGTATATTTACAGTTATGATTGTTATGAAAGTACGTGTTTTGTAGTAATTTGTTACGAATTATTGATTAAAGATATGAACTGACGTTTCATTAATTTATTCCTAAAAATCCAATAAACTGCAGATTATTATTATTTAATAATGAAAGTAATAATTATATCGAGAGGTTTTTCCTCGCTATTTGATTTCACTTAGTTTGCGGAAATGAAACAAAATAAAAAACAAATACATTTATTCATCATTTAAATTACAAAAGGCTTAACCAGGGCATGGTAGGCAAATAATTAACTAGGTTCACATAATCTTGAAATACAGAAATTATAAATGTCACTTAGTAAGTTTGTTTTTTCCTTTTTTTAGGGCGCCACCCGCCTTTCTTTTCTCGTTTATATATAGTCTAAAAAAAGTTACACGCACTAGTGCCGTTGAAAGGGGGAAAGAACGGTTATTGGAAATGGACCGTTACATAATTAGAGTTGGCAGAAATGTGCGGCGTGACATAGGTGTACGTTTCAGTATAAGCATAATAAAAGAAACTAACTAGTAACAAAAGCAATAATTTATAACAATGTATATATACATAACTTAACCTCTTAACTCGCTTGGTTATCACAAACTGCAGAAGATCTGTAAAAACTTTGCAGCATCAGGTATGTTTCTATGGTTGTCTCCGTGAGAACGACTGTTCTACATCTATTGATGCAATACAGGCACACTGAAAATAGTCTTTGAACACACTTAACCGATCTGGGGTTGCACCACAAATTTGTCTTAATCTGGTAAAACCGGTGTCTTGCTTTAACATACGTGTGAACTTTTCTCTAATGGGCTCTATTTTTGCGTCACCTATAGAGTGTAGCAGTCAATTTACTTCTTCCACTATTTGCAGTGACTCCGCTAACGACAACGCACTGTTTGTATTGCATCATGTAATCTTTTATAATTCTTGTGAGTAGTTTTTAAAGCTGTTTCAACGGAAATATCTTCGAATTTTGTCTGGCTTTCCTTAATAGCTGCAGCCTCGTCAGGATTGAATTGTAGTATCACAGTTTTTATTTGTTGTAAATATTCAGTATACTAAAAAGCTGCCCTCAACCATGTTCCCCAACGTGTAAGAATCCGCTGTGGTGGTTTGGAAATACCGGGACACTTGCTGTGAAATGCGCAAAGACGTTAAGGAGATTTATTGAACACTTTCTTTATATTTGCTATTAATGCATCTACCTCTGGAAAACCTTGTCGAACAGTTTCTGTCACAAGATATAAAGCATGCACTTTACACGTCACACGTATCAACCTACAACCGTGTTCTTCAAGAGAACGGCTTACCAAACGCATTGTCGCGGTACCACCGGTTACAAACATGAACACTTGACTGACTTTTAGATAGGTCAAATTTTTCTAACGCTTCCAGTACCATCCGCGTAATTGTTTAATCAGTACACTCAATTAGTGTTCAACAATACAACAACATAAAATACAACGGAGAGGAATAAATTAACGTGTAAACTCTACGACATACAATAATGGACTAGTCTCGCGAGTCGCTTCGATTCGTGTCCCGGCCGGTCACTTCCTCACCAGATATCTACCTGCTGTTGTACCACTGAATAGCCGCATGATTTAATATAGATACGGGATGATCCAAATTACTCTTATTATATCTGTTAACGATACCGTTGTAGGATATTGTTGTCGACTTTCATCGTACCATAGAATATTTGGCATTATTGTATATCTTCATTACTGAAGAATGAAAGAGAAAATATAGTCGACTTTATGAATCTTTAGGATACAAATGATGTACAATATATATTTTATAAGGATCACACCACAGATAAATTTCACATAGGCACACATATTCACACACACACAGGCACACATACGTGCCAATTCGGATTAATTTGTTATTTCGAATTTCAAAAATACTTTTTATCATAATTTGGAACAGGATTTTTTGACGTCAGTGTTTTCTGTGCAATTATAGATCATTTCTAAAATATTACTATAATTTAAATGGAAATGTCACAACACAAAGGAGTTTTCGAATTTAATGTCTTATTAGAATATTTCACTGGGAGATTTATTCACGCGTTTGTAAAAATTGGGTTTCGCTTTTTAGTTTTCAAGTAGTTGGCCTGTGAAGTTGTAGTTAAAACATCCAGTATATGATGTATATACGGCGAGCACTCTCTCTCTCAAGTCAAACAGACTTTAAAATGAAAAAATAATGACGTGTTTGTTACATTATATTTTATCCCTATATGTTTTTGAAGGGACTCCTACTGAAGATAAAAGTAACATGTTTGGGAACAAGGACCTGTAGCTTCTGTACTTAAAGTTTCAGCTACAAATAGTTTAAATGATCTTCGATCGATTAATGTTCTTCCTACTCTGTCTCAAATCATTTTGAAATTCATATATCGGATTACCTAAACCAACATATCGCCACCAACAGAATACTTCCTTCTATCCAAAGTGGTTTCAGAAGATATCACAGCATGAACACTACACTTATTAAAGTTGCAAGGTATTGACAATTCCCAAGTAACTTACCTGATTCTGCTTGAGTTTAGATCCTCTTTTGATGTCGTAAACCAAGATTTGTTAATTCACAAATTAAGGTATTATGGGTTACATGAACAAGTATTAATCTGGTTAATAAATTATTTATTTACAACAGGATGTTAAATTGGATACAAGAATTTCAGAAAAAAAACCAAGTGGGGTGCCATAAGGTATTGTTTTAGGTCCGCTTTTATTTATCTTGTTTAGAGCCGATTTACTCATATTAGTTCCAGATAATTGTAACATTCTTCTTCATGCCTACGACACACAGTTGTACAAATCGTGTTTACCAGAACAAAATAATGTTGTTAACTAAATCACATCTTTTGTGAGTAAGTGATCATCTAATAATAGTTTCGTACTCAATTCAACAAAAAATTAAGTAATTGTGTATAGGAACTAAGCATTCGGTCACTAAAACAATCTCACCTTTCAAAATGAAGGAGAAAATTAATTCGAAATTTGTTGATCCTCGATTCACCCGTGATATTTGTAAGATTTTTAAAGATATATGTATGACAGTGGTTTACTCATCGGGAAATAAACTACAACAATATTTAGGCAATTCAAAAGACAAAACTGAGACAAACACAAAGTTGGAGATTTACGAAATTAACTGTCAGAACTGTAATCAAAAGTATGTTGGACAAACTAGATGATCAGTACAAACTAGATTTAAGAAGCATATGATAGAATATGGTAGAAGAGATAAGTCTAGTATGCCCAACATGCGTTTGAGGGCAACCATAAAATAGATAGCATCAATTTAAGATTAATTAGGAATGTAACAAATAGTAGACAGCTGGATGTATTTGAAAGTTTGGAAATTAAAAAGTGTAAAAATAGTATGAATAGTGATAGGTCCAATACCATACAGTCACTTCAGGCACTTTTTTCTGTATGAGACAGTGGCGTCGAGTAAATTTTAAAAAAGGTGCAATTTCGAGTATTGGCATAAAGTTGTATTTTTTTAAATAGGAATCATAGTTGGTTACAATTGAGTTAAAAATGAAGTTTTTTTTCTTTCAAACTATATATCATATGTGGGGTCGCTTTTGATGTGTAAATATTTAATAGCGAAAATAATCTTTTAGTAGATTACTTTTTTCTTTTTTTAAATTTATTCCTAGTAGGCGTGTGTTCTCAATGACAGTATTTATCCGTTTGTCAGTAAATTGCATATTAATAATTTTGTTTCCGTCATAATTACATCCCATTTAATCGTAAACGTGGAAATGTGTTACGAAAATACGAGAAATATGATATGCTAGAATGCTTTATTCAAAGTAATAACAATTATGATATTGCATCCGAAATATATTTCAATCACTATCCAGAACGGAGATAACCTAATAAAGCTATTTTAAGAGGTTAAAAGAAAATTTCATTAATTGTGGGACCTTTAACAATCCAAGACCAAAAAATTACAATATTGAAGATGCTGAAGAAACTTCTATAACTGTAATTGGAATGGCGGTTGCAAATCCTTCAATTTCAAGTCGTCAAATTGAAGCTAATTCTGGGATTGCAAGATGTGGAGCTTTGGGTATTTTGAAGGCACACAAATTCAGGCCTTATACAATAAGGAACAACATCACTTGCAACCAACTGATCTTCAGCGACGATTGGAGTTTTGCATATGGTATCGTCAACAAAAATCAACAAGATCCATTCTTCTCTAGAAATGTAGTTTGGACAGATGAAGCCTACATTAGCAGTGCAGGAATTTTCAACAGGCATAAGGAGCTCTGTTGGTCTGATATGAATCCTCACCGTACCGTTGACGTGCGATCTTAGGGACGCTTTGGTTTTAGTGTTTGGTGTGCTCTACGTGACAATCGTGTTTTAACATATCACATATATCAAGAAAATATTAAGGACCAACGGTACTATGAAATCTTAAGCCAGAAAATTATTGAGGAATTTATGGATAATCTATCCTTAATTGAGGCAAGAAATCAGTTCTTCAAACAAGATGGTGCACCTCCTCATAATATCAGGACCGTTTCAGAATTATTAAATACCAATTTTGGAAATAACTAAATAGGAAGTAACGGACCAGTGAGGTAGCCACCACGATCACCTGACAACGCCACCTGATTTTTTCTTTTGTAGCCACATCAAAGACAAATTATACAAGAAAATTAGTACCGACATAAACGAACTTAGACAAAATTTTATAGACTGTGTGAATTCCATTTCAAATCTTCATATTTATAATGCAGTTCAGAGTGTTATGAAGAAGTATAATTTATGTATCGAACATAACGGACATCAGTTTGAACATTTACTTTAATTTGAATTTTTATTCTGTAATTGTAATGTATTACAAAATTAGATATAAATATCTGATTTTTGGTCTTGGCTTGTTAAAGGACCCACAATTAATGATATTTTCTTTTAATCTCTAAAAAAATAGCTTTATTAGGTTGTCTTCTTTCTAGATAGCGATTGAAATATATTTCGGATGCAATATCACAATTGTTATCACTTTGAATAAAGCATTCTAGCATATTATATTTCTCGTAATCTTCACTTTTACGATTAAATGGGGTGTAATTATGATGGAAACAAAATTATTAATATACAATTTACTAACAAACGGATAAACACTTTTTCGCTATTAAATACTTTCACATCAAAAGCGACCCACATATGATATATAGTTTGAAAGAGAGAAAAATTTCCCTTTTTAACTAAACCATATCCAACTATGACTCTCACTTAAAAAATGCAACTTTATGCCAGAACTCGAAATTGCACCTTTTTTTAAATTTTTTCAACGCCACTGTATTATACAAGAAAGTGCCTTAAGAATGTAAAGGTTATTTTTTCATAACTTTACAAACACCTAAGATATTGACATGTGTCTAAAGTCGAAAAGTCGAACTTTTTGTTTATAACTCGAAAACAAAAGACGATAGCAATTTTTTGTTTATGCCAGTGAATTTGTCTCAAAAAAGAGATGCAGAATGTGTCTTCCATTTTTTGTATCTCTTACATTTACCGAGTTACCCTATACAAGCATCGAAATTTGCCCACCCTATACTTATTGCCATCTAAAATTAAATGGAATATAACTAATAATTTAATTTTAAGTAACATGTACTACTCAAGGATTGTAGCTTGGCATTTTAAGCGCAGAGAGAGAAGAAATATCGCTAATGTGGGACAGAGGCGAAAAAACTGCTTTATAGTGGAAGGGTGGGGTTTAGATCACTGCGTATCCATATTCAAGTGCCAAGCGAGAATCGTCGACTGGATGCTGCCTGTCTTAAAATTTCTTAAGTATAATGAGTTTCAAAATAAAATTTAAAACTTCAGAATTACGTCAGAATTAATTTTCTTCCAACAAATTTTCGTGAAAAGGATGATAAATCAAACCAAAATGCTACTTTACCTACGTTTCGTCTATTGTGCATACACTTCAGAGCTCAACAGCCAAATTTATATAAATATGACCATTTTTCATAACAGAATAAATTTAATACAACCACTGGAGGGATTAAATTTATTCTGTTAGGAAAAAATAGCTATATTTGTCAATATGGTTATTGAGCCTTGAGGAAGTTTATGCACAATAAACGAAACGTAGGCAAAGTATTATTTTGATTTGACCTATATGACCGACAATTTGTTAGAAGAAAATTAAGCTCTCTAGAACACAATTACACAATTTAATCTTAGAATTTATATATATCAATATAAGTATGACTGATGGTCGAGAGTATGACTGATGGTCGAGAGGCAAGGACACTTGACTCTCATCCAAAAATTCCAAATCGCGGCCGTGGCACTGGGATTTTTCTGTGACATTCGTAGTATACTCTCGGATATTGGATGTGTGTCCGTTGTCTCTAAATGTGTAGCCTCCTCTCACACTGCGTCAGTTTAGAAATACAGGGGGTTGTATTATCTGTGGTGTTTATAAAAAAAAGTAGAATGGACTATATTACTCCACAGGATAATAAACTTAGATTATTAAAAAATTAATGTTTTTGCTTACACAATATGTCCACGGATGGGGTTTACAAGAGGTGAAATTTCTAAAATATTCAACTTTTCAAGAAAAAGTTATTCTACACATTTCTTATTTCCTGAAAAATACGAATCACGTTGAGAAACTTTATGTCCTTTATACAGGGTGCTCAAAAATTACAAAAACTTGAAGTTCGCTTAAGAGTAAATTGACCTTATCTTTAATTTTGCAACAAAATATTAAATAAAAAGATTGTGTAAAATTTTAGTCAATCAAAATCCAGTTTCAATTGAATATTGAATTGTTTATGAAATAGCAGAATTTTTAGTCAGTTTTGTCACCTTTTCTATTTAGCTAATTGCATCCGAACTAGGCAAATAAATATCAGATAAACAATTAGGAATTTATCAAATACCTAACAACGACACCTCACGGGAGTAGCGCCGGCTAATTAACTACAGGCATTCCCCACATCCCGTAGTGCTAGTAACTGTAGATACTAGAATCGTGTGCCCTAAGCAGACGGAGTGAACCTAAACTGACCACCTTCTGCATTTATTATTATTATACTAAAATTATTATACTAAAATGTCGACGTTACTGATTTAATTATATGTATGGAAAATATCTCTCGGCGACTGTAAAATTTTATTGTTGTTTAAATTGTTCAAGTTTTAATAGTTTATTACGACTAAAATTTATGTTATAAATGTTTAATGCTTAATAAATCATTCATTTGATATCTAATTTTGATTGTAGTCAATAATCTTAAGATCAACTTAAACAGTTCAACTACTATAACTGTTTCGAGTGTGCTAATACACGGAAGTTGTAAACTAAAAATATTCTTCGCATTTATTTTGTATCTGAATATTTTTAGAAGCGGCAGCTACCGAGAATAATGACGATTCTAATTTTAACAGTTCCAACAAGAAGAAAACTCTCTGTTTGTTTCAGACCTATTTACTGATTCTATTGTTTCGCAAGGTATGAAGCTTGTATTGAATGCGGTGAAATAATTATCGTGCTTTACGTTTGTTCCAATGAATATTGTGAAACTGTGTACATGCAACTATCAGTGTATCTCCTACCTCGATTTTATTTGATTCTTTTTTCAAGTCCCTCATTAGTTCCTTCAATAAGTAAGGAATCATTTGATGTTACAGTATGGCATATAGATTGTATTTAAATTGAATATTAAGCCAGGTATGCACACAATTTTGGCAAACGATAAGCGCCAACATATCGGGTGGCCACGAGTCAATGTACGCCCCCAATATTTTGATTGTTTTTGAATATAAAAAATTTTTTCTTGGTACACATAAATTAGACAATAATGGGCTACTTTTAGACTAACAGGAATGAAAATATCACTTCCGGTTGAACCGGAAGTGACTACAACTTTTTTTCTTAAATGGAATGACTATATTTTTTTGATGGTTTCTCATTAACCATGAATTTCTAAGTGCAACAGTTCTTTCAGATTTTAAAAATGCCCAAAAATAAGTGAGATACGAATAATTTGTAAATTTTTTCAACATGGCCGCGTCAGATGAATGCTATGTGAGAAAATTACTAAGTAGGCTATGGAAATTATTAGTAAGGCTTGGGCTAAGTAGACTTGTCTGTAAAGAACAAAATAGTTGTTTGAATTATTGATAGGTACCAGTATTTTTAGATTTTTTTTTTTGAAAAAAACGGAATTTAATTTTCATTTACATTTCCGTAGGGGTCCCATGGAAATTTTTTTAATGAAACTGTTTTATTAATCAGAAATAATGATTCATAAACTATAATTTTTTTCGCTATTAATCATTTCTTAACGATATCCTTCGTAATAATAAAAGTGTTTTTAAAAGGTAAGCACCAACAAATCATTTTAATAAGGTACCTATCTACATTTAAATCCAAAATTGCAGATAGCCATGAAAATGACAGACATTCGCAACAATTGAATTATTCTTGACTTACTCACTAATTTTCTGAAGCGTGTATTAAACTTGTTATAAACAAGAAAATTAATATAAAATGGCTGAAAAATATTCAAGAGATGAAAAAGTTGACATGTTGATTATTTATGGAGAGATTCAACGTAATGCAACTAGAGCACAAACTCTGTATGGAGAGAGATATCCAGAAAGAAGACAACCTTTGAGAAAATATTTCGCCCGGTTGGAACATCAATTTAGAACTGAATCTGATATAGAAATTGAAGAAAGATTTATTGTGGATGAAGAAACGGAAATTAATGTATTAGCTTTAGTGCATGTTGACCCAACCATTTCGGTAAGACAAATTGAAAATGAATTATCAGTTTCCAAAGAATCAACCAGGAAAATTTTAAAGAAACACGGCTATCGTTCTTATAAATATAAATTGCAACAATTTTTGTATGAGAATGATTATCAACGGAGAATAACCTCTTGTAATTGGTTACAGTTACGCCAAATAAGAAATGAGAATTTTATCAAAAACATTTTGTTCACTGATGAATCGAGATTTACAAACCTTGGGCTATTTAATCGAAACTCGATATTGGGCAATTGAAAATCCTCACATTATGAGACAGGGGCGGTTTCAAGAGCCGTTTAGCTTCAATGTTTGGTTAGGCGTACTGGGCGACCATATCATAAGTCCAATAATTTTTGACGGAACTCTAACTGAATCAAGATATCTAGAATTTCTCCAAAATATAATAGTTCCACAGATTAATCAAATTCCCAATACCAATATTGACGAGGTTTACTTCCAACAAGATGGGGCTGGACCACACATGCTATTATCGTTAGGGATTACTTGAATCAATTGCTTCGAGATCGTTGGATTGGGAACCATGGTCCAGTCAGATGGCCTGCAAGGTCGCCTGACTTAACTCCACTCGATTTTTTTATTTGGGCGCATTTGAAAAATAGAGTCTATATGACTGCTCCAACCACAAGATCTGGAAGAAAGAGTTCGACACGAAATTGCACAAATAACACCTCAACAATTACAGAATGTTAGACGTGCAACAATAAGTCGCGCTACTCTGTGTATTAATTAAAACGGTGAACAGTTTGAACAATTTTTATAATGGTTTATTATAATTTAGGTTTTAAATAGTTTTGTTATTCTACTTATTCATGGTTGTAACGTTTTATTAAAATTATCTCTTATTTAATTTGTGTTTACCTTTTAAAAATACTTTTATTATTACGAAGGATATCGTTAAGAAATGATTAATGGCGAAAAAATTATAGTTTATGAATCATTATTTCTGATTAATAAAAAAAATAACACAGTTCCATTAAAAAAAAAATTCCATAGGACCCCTACGGAAGAAAAAAAGTTGACGTCACTTCCGGTTCCATTATTGTCTAATTTATGTGTACCAAAAACCAAATTTTTAAATTCAAAACAACCAAAATATTGGGAGCGTACATTGACTCGTGGCTAGGTATAACATATTTGCCGATATTAAATATTTCTGCATTTTTATGTGGTCGCGTCATGCGCCAGTGTGAAACTTTTAGCTTCGAAAGTAACTGGACATTTTAGCAACACCAATGTAATAAATATTAATTGTTTTAGAGAACAGAATTATTAAAATTATAAATCATTTAACACCTCTGAATATGTAAAAAAATAAGGTGTTAATTGTTTTAACAAAGTCATTTTAGTGCCAATTTCGCCCTAGTACCACAACAATCAGTGCTAATTGCGAAACCTGTACCATTTAGTACCCTCTGAATATGTAAAAACACAGAGGTGTTTTTTAACAAGGGTATTAACAGTTTTATAATTTTGGCACCAACTTCACATCAGCACCACAGTTATCGACAATAATCACGTTAAATAAATGGAGTGGTACAACTTGACGAATAATGGTGTGCACACCATTAAATTACCAGAAATAATAATAAAAAATTTAAAAAAATACAAAACGGATATGTTCACTTTGTGTATACTGTATTCCTATTCAGCAATATTAAATCTTTGTTATAACAACAATAAAAAGTGAGTATTTATATGTACGGTAATTATGCGTATCCGAAAATACATTTAAAAGGGCGTCAAAATAATTGACAAATGACTACTATTAGATGAAATATAACTTTTACTTACTTTGTTTTTAGATTTTGAGTTTTACTTTTTAAAGTATATGTAATTAATTAATTAGGTGAATTGGAAGATTAGCACAACTATCTTCACTATTAATTAGGTAATGTGAAATTCCCATTATTAAAACTAATACACTTCTTTTAAGACAATAATTATCATCATAGATTTTATTTTTATTACATACTGACAGTGTGTCAGAGTTTCGGTGGCATAATCATCAAAAATTTGAGATGTCAAATTGTTGACATAACCTCACTTTTTTTAAACGAATTGGTATATTTATTTATAGTTTCGATTCATTCGTCACCTATTTTCAGTACTTTCTTTTTAGAATTGAGAATATCTATCTCCCGATAAAGTGCCTTTATATATTATGGTTTCCAATGACCCCTTACCAAACGTTTACACACTGTCTTCCCTGATACTGTGTAACGGTTCACTTTCTATGAACATTTATTTATATTAATGATTCATATGGTATCATCATTTTGTGCAATTAATATAACACTCTTTAACAGTCAATTAAAATATTTGGTGGAAATCTCATTCTGGTTAACCCTGTATATTTAAATTCGACAATCTATATCCCTTCGTTTTTTTATAAAATTCCATTCAGTGGAATAAAAATCCAAGAGTTTGAAGTCTGGTTAATTATTAATGAATAGGTAATAAAAAATAATAAAGAAATAATAACAATTTATGCAAGTAAAAATGAAATAGTGCATTTAAAAAATTACATGGCATTTGATTTAATTTCGTGAATAATAAAGAAATATAACCAGTAGAAATATTTAGTATAAAAAGAAGAGAATGATAAAATCAGAGTTTTTTTTCCGAAACTGATATAAATCGAGAGATTAACTGTTAGGTCAGGTGTAAAGTTGTGCACATTTTTGATAGACCTAAATAGGCCGATTAACAACTATAGGCCTTTTAGCTTCTAGCTTTTAGCTTTTAGCTTTGTTGCACTTTTACGTGAAGTCACGCCGCTGAGAAACACCGATGGTAGTTAATATTGGATTTGGTTTACATTGTTATTTAATCACGTGGAAATAAGGCATATTTATTGATCACAAAGGAGAAAAATCTGGAATTTATTTTGATGGTTGCAATAAATAACCTACCAGCACTGAAAATATAGAAAGAGGTACTAAGGTTTGAATTTGTCTTTCTTGGGTAATTATGTAACTATTATTGGATGGATTTGGCTTGAACGTGGAAGTGACGTGAGTACTTTTTATATTTGTTATACCTGTCACACACCTTTAAAATCGGAGGAGAGCAGCCATAGGAAACCGAGACCTCAATCTTTTATTGCTATAAAACATTTTATAAGTAAAATTTGTCACCTTTTGTTGTCGTGTTAAATTGTTTTAAGCAGAGGCATATCTGTACCATTTTGTGGCAAAACGCTATTGATGTATTATACAATTTCTGTGTAAGCTTGAAGGACAGCTGTTTTATCAAGTAGGCAAGAAAAAAAGTTACATACCTACCGATTCTAGTTTAAGTATTAGTAATTTACGTGTAAATATATTGTTACTTTTGGTTTTTGATATAGTATGTATATATATTTGGAACACTTTCAAGTATCAATCCTCAAAACTCTAGTTACGTATAATTAATCAAAAGTTAATTGTTTTAATCTAAAGAATTAAACTTTTTATAGATCTTTGAAATTTACTTTTAGTGTTGTTTTGTACTTCCCAATTTTCCCTTGTCAATTTTACATTAGCTGGCGCCCGCTGCTTACTTACATAATAAATTCGAATCAAATAATCCACGACCTAAGCTCCCGACTATTAAAGCTGCCGATCGCTTATGTAGGCAAAGGTCACAACTGTATTTACTCAATTTATGATCAGACCAAAAATGTGTAGTGTGTCATTGACTTCCCCTACTTGTCAAAAACGAAGATTCGTCAGTCCAGAATATTCTGCTAATGAAACTGTCGTCACATTCATGTCTTTCCAATATCGTTCTACAGAACTAAACGCGTTTATCATAGTCGGTATCTTTTAATTTTTGGATCATTTTTAATTTATAAGAGTGCTATTTAGGCTTTTTCAGCAGTTTTTATATTGACTCTACACTCACGCCAGATAATGCTTTCTCCAGATCTCTTATCGAATGGAATGAGTTTGAAAAAATGCCAAAATAATTATTTTCATTCCTTCGCATAACATCAGATTAGGCCTATTCCATTTTTTTTTGTGGGGAAGGAACTAGTAGCAGTAAATGTTCTAAACAGCCGATGAAAAATTACCGCCACGGCAGGCTCCGCTTGTATTCGCGTAATGCTGCGCTAGAAAATTTGTTTTTTTTTAAATATTAAAAAACATATCACGCCTTTTGCTATTATTAAAAATTTTTGTAAACATTTTAACAGTTATTAAATATCTTGACACATCACTGTCGATTAAAATAACTGAAACAATGTTATAGCGATACATAATCTACTCTAATTAAACAAAATCCAAGCAGATTATACCACAAAAAACTATGAGAAATTTGCTACATATTCATTTTTTAATCATATTTTCATCTTTAAAAATAGATAATCTATATCCTTTTAAATTTGTTGCAAAATAAAATGAACACACTGTACATAATGGTAATATGCTAATGCTAATATTTATTTATTTATTTATTTATTTATTTAACTACACTATGCCACAGTAAATTACCAATTACGGGATAGGAACACAAACTATAAACAAATAGTGCAACAAAATATCTGCCGATACACAATATTCAACATTTAAATAGATTATTTTACAGAACATAATTTTAAAATAGTAGTATATAACATAATACAGAAATGATTGACAGACAAAATTAGAGAAAAAAAAAAAAAAAATGTTATAAAAACAATTAAATTAACACAAAGTGACTAGTAGCTAATAATACTAAAAAAAGAGGAAAAATACAAAAAAAATCAATAAACAGATTACTAATACACAAAGTAGTCCAGATCTATTAGGTAAATTGCTAATTTTTTAAGAATTTGTTCTTTATTTCTTTAATTTTACAATTGAATATATCAATATTGTCTTTAACCTCTGAATAATTAGAGCAAGCTTGAAAGAGTGGCGATGCTTTTAATAGGTTAGTTCGAGGAGTGGACAGATGAAATGTTTCAGGAGAGCGCGAGGCTAATCTCGGTACGTTAAAGTCAAGGTGTTGGAGAATTTCTGGACAATCAAAATCATAATTAATTATCTTGTGCAGAAAAATGATAGAGTGCATGGATCTTCTTTCCTTCAGTGTCACAAAATTATATAAGTTTAATAGCAAATCGTGGGGAAAACCAATAGTGGGGTAAATTCTGTTATCCTTAAAATACATATACTTGAGAAATTTACGCTGAACATTTTCAATACTGTCTATATATGCGGCATATGTTGGACACCATACTATGGACGCATATTCCAGGCGTGATCTTATGAATGCGTTATACAAGAGTATCACTGTGCTGGGGTCAGCAAAATCTTTACTATTTCTTATTATAAATCCAAGATTCTTATAGGCTACTTTTAGTGTTACGTTAACATGCTCATTAAAAGACAGTTTACTATCAAATATAATTCCCAGATCTTTTATAAAGCAGGGACGAGCCAAGAATACATTGTCTATTTGATAAGCAAAGGTTAGAGGATTTAATTGCCTACTGAACGACATCACATTGCATTTCTTAATGTTAAGAGGTAGATTATTGGCAAAACACCAATCATTAATTTGATTTAATACATCCTGTAGCTGAGCGCAGTCATCATATGAGTCGATTTTAGAATACAATTTCATGTCGTCAGCATACATTAGAAAGCCGATTTTGAGAGAGGTTGTTATGTTGTTTATAAATATATTAAATAGAAGGGGACCAAGAATGGAACCTTGCAGGACTCCTGACAGTACATCTGTATTGTTAGACTTATAACCATGATACTGCACATATTGTATTCCCTTGGAGAGATACGAGCTAAATAGATTTATGATATATGACGATATTCCATATTGGTCTAAGCGATTTATTAAAATTGAATGGTCTAGGCGATCAAAGGCCTTGGAGAAATCCGTATAAACAACATCAACTTGTCCTTGACTATCTAAAATGTCTGAAATATATTGCGTTATACAGACCAAATTAGTTGTAATTGACCTAGCATTCATGAATCCATGTTGATTTACATCAATTATATTTTTTACATGATCATATATATAACAGTGTAAAATAATTTCCAAGACCTTACAAAAATTGCATAAAATGGCAATAGGGCGATAGTTACAAACATCATCCCTACTCCCATTTTTAAAAACGGGACAGAGTCGTGAAACTTTCCATATGCTTGGAAATGTGGACGTCTTTAAAATTAAATTAAATATAATGGTTAGCGGATGAGCAAGAGCTAAAGGACAGTCTTTAAGCATAAAGGCAGGAATGTTATCAGGACCCATAGTCATCTTTGGTTTTAGCCGGCGAATACATGACATAACTTGCTCTTCAGATATATTTTTTATTACAAGAGTATCATTGGTTTTAAGATCATCACTTATTGATATTTTTATCCTGAGAAGGGAGGTATGATGATTGAAAATGTGACGCAAATGCGTCAGCAATTAACTGACCATCAGATAGCTCTTGTTCATTATAATTCATTGAAGCAGGGACTCCATGGTTATATTTTTTGTTTGACATATAAGCCCAAAATTTACTAGGGTTATCCTTGATACCATCTTCAATTTTTAATAAAAAAGATGTATGACTGCTTTTAATGTCTGTCTTTATTTTTGATCTTAACAATTTGAATTCTTCATGTAGTTGCCTGTTTCCTGTATTTTTATATTGCCGGAGTATTTTATATTTTTGTTTTATGTCCTTTATAATACTATTAGTAAACCATTGAGGATATTTGCTGTTACGAGGCTTTGATTTGGGAACACAGACATCCATAATATCATATAGATTATTATATAAGAAGTTACAAGCATCATCGGCATCTGTGTAATTCGCAAGAGGTGACCAGTCAATCGTTCTTATATTTTCATAAAGCGAGATGAAATCAGCATGACGAAAGTTATATTACATGTTGACATTATAATTTAAATTTGATGAATTAGTGGCATGTTTATTTCTGATAGTTAATTCAACATCAAGAGCAGGATGATATGAATCTTCTTTTAGAAGTACATCAGAGGCTTTACTGACTAGACATGATTCTGAGCAGAATACTAAGTCCAAAATATTATTATTTTGATTTGTCACAGAATTATTTTGATTGGGGGAATAAAACTCACACATATGGAAATGATGGTACATATTTCGCTATTAACTTTGTTAAATATTGTGATGGTGCATATTGGGTGTTAAATATAGTATAAGTTTTAAAATTAGCATTAATGGTTGTGCTGCTGCTGTGGTTTCCACTAAAATTATAAAACGGTTAAAACTTTGTTTAAATAATTAGCACATCTCTTTTTTTACGTAATTAGAGGGTGCTACAAAGGGGCTGAATGATGGTATATGTTGCGCAATTAGCACCGATGTGAGGGTTATGTTGCTGGTGTGAAGTTGACACCAAAGTTATATAATTATGAACAACTTTATTAAAACAATTAGCACCACTAGTATTTCCCTACCCCTCAAAGTGAGGAAGTTATGTATTCGTGAAAAAAATTTTGCAAATTTTTATTGCATTTCTGGGCGAATCTCGACGAATTATGACGATACACAAAATTTTAGACAGAAAAAAATTTCTATCTGTGCGTGTTTCTGTATGGTTCGCGATAGCAGCTACAGTTTTTGAGATAAAGCTTTCAAATTTGGTACACATATTCTAGAGGTCAAGTTCGCTGATGAGCAAAATCGGTCCCAATATTTAAAAGAAAATATTAGTGACATTCCACCAATGTGACTTTTTTGAAACGTGAAAAATTACTTTTATTATAAACTCCACCACACGTCGAGTTTTACTACGGTGAGGAAGTTCTGATCCCCAAGTAATTGGCAGCGGTTTTTTTCAAATATTCATAGAATGCTAAATGGTGCTGCTAAATGATGGTATAGGTTTTTTCAATCAGCATTTATGGTTGTGGTCCTAGGTTCACAGACTTTACGCATACGTATGTTATTGGTAAAAGTTATGTTAATAAGGAATAATGAAGAAAATGAAAACATAATAATCAAAATTGCTAATTATTATTAATTCTTATACGTTAACAAAGAATATGATGAGATGACATATTTCAGACACATTTTAGCATAAAATTCTTATTAACTGATTTAGTACATAATTATTTTTCTTTGCTACAATTAATAAAATTTAATGTTTCGAATATATTTATTTATGTACATCTACAAAACTAAGTACGCAATTGCCATAATCTCCATTGACGCATCTCAGCAGGAATGAACTAATCTTCAGTTAACTTCGTCGATGGATATTAAACAACTCTTCTCAACAGAGCATCTAAATCGATTTTGATATTTATATTTATATGAAACTGTTGAGATGTTCTCATAAACATAACTTTGCATTGATTTACTGGATTTCATATAATTATTGATATATTAGTTTACTCTAATTTAGAAATAAAGGACAAATATAGAACATATTTTTATCTTTTAAAACTTACAAGAAGTATCCGTATAATTACGATAGGTTTAGGGGCAGAAAGTTTTTTAAGATTACGTGACCTGCCAGCTTTCCTAGTTCAGCTTTTGTCCTAAAATTAACTGTGAAAAATATCTTCTAAAAGTTTGGAAATACTTAATCGTAAGTTCATTTTATGATTTTTTTTTTCGTTGTAAAAAATGTTAATGAAAACTACATGATATGATTTTAATTTTCTATAGAGTCAAGTGATCATGGGATTTAAAGAAGAATTAACTACTTTCTATGGTTTTAGTTTTAAAGGAAAATATTTATTTTACATTTTTCTGCAGTTCAAATCTAAACACCTATTTCTTGGTAACCGTGTTTATTATTTTTTTATTAAACAGAATTTAAAAAATTTTATTTTAAGAACTTCAGCGTACCTGGTAAATATCAAGATACCATAATTTCCAGAAAGTTCGTGAGAATATAATCTTAAATATATATTGAAAATATTGAAACTAAAAAAAAAATCACAATAATTAGTGGCAAATTTAACATAATAATAAAGTGTATAATTATGTTTTTAAAATACACATCATCCTGACAGGATTTTATGAGAATTTTAAAAATTCTAGTAAAAATAGGGCGGAATTTTTGAAAACCTTTTGTAACGGCCAATATGTTCTCGCAATTCTTAACTAAATTGGGGCAGCCTTGGGACATACTTAATAAAATTTATTTTGGAATGCTTTTAAAAACCTTCATTAAACATTTTTTTTATTAAAATAAACCTAATATGATTTTTTGAATTTGGAGGATTATTTTTTAATTATGGTAGGCTATACTTTTGCATATAAATATAATAAAACCTGTGAAAGATAAATTTTTCAGAATCCAACAATAGCATAAATGAATAGAAATAAATAATGTGGACTTACCACCAGCACGTGTAGTCTCAAAGAACTAATGACTTACCTAGAAAGGAAGAAAAAATAATTACATTTTCTGTATACTTAAAAACTATCGCTTTGAAAATAGAAATATTTGTTACCTTAATAGTGAGCAATAAATCCACCAGAGTAGTGTGAGGAAGGCATTCTGTGTTCCTCAACTCTACTCAACATGCTAATATGCAAAAAGAAAAGTTGTCTCTGATTGGTCAATCTAAAAAGTTGTATGTAACTCAAAAACGGCGGAAGATATTTTAAGTTTTTAAATTTAAGAAAGAATCTTTTTTTAAAAATTAAAATCTCCCCACCGATCTCGAGTTATAGAAATTTTAAATCGATCAATCAGAGGAAAACTTTCTTTTTGTATAGCAGCATAGTGAACAGAGTGGGGGAACACAGAATGTCTTTCTCACACTACACACTAGAGCGGAATGCGGTATTTGTCGCTCTGCGCCCCAAAGAGATGACACCAAAAAAAGTATAAACATGGATACGAAGAAAGAACATCAACACCGAAGAGTGCTAGAAGAGGCGATAGGGTCCATCAAGCAAGGACGGGAGAAGGTCTGTCAAAATCCCCTACGCCATCAGCGTTTCCAGTGGGAATAGATAAGGAAAACAGGCCCACCCCTTACGAGGCTCGGTCCGAATTCGTAGAAAACACATACGAAATACATACGAAAATGAAATATGAAATCACGGTATACCATGTTTTCATATTTGCACACTATATAGGAAAGCAGCTTCATTAGAAATCATATATTCAGAATAGAGTGAAGAGCATGGACTCTACATCTGTTTTGTGGACTGCACGGTTGGCCGCCGTAGACCCTGTGACAAATTCACGAGAATGGTCATATTTTATATTCAGGGAATTGTACGAACTTGACCGAACGCTTTCCTATATAGTGTTTTGAAATAAAATCATGGTATAAAACTATTTTTTTTTTAACAAAATTTTACAGAACAGTCACGATCGTGCATTTCTTCAAAATAATCACCTCTCTCCCTCTTAACATATATAAGGTCTCCTCTCCCACTCGAGTAATACAATAAATTCCTCAGAATCACTTAAATAATCAGACACATTCATTTTTATAATATTTCTGGCAGAAAATAAAAAAGAATTGCGATTATCTGTTATTGCGCTTGAGTTGTTCTCCCTATCCTTTAGTTAATTCGTTATTCACTACTTGGAAGTTACAGTATTTTCTCCAGCTCCTTGTTTACAACTTGCCCTTAAACTGAACATTGATAAATAAATTAACCCCTAGATAATCACCAGAGACCACAACTCAGTAGTCATTGCACGAATATTAGGAATAGAATAGAATATTAGGTTCTTGTGAAATGGTTTTGTAAGATGGCTCACTGGGCTCTTCTAAATTACCCTCTAATAAGGACCTAATCTATTATATTCCTAATATTCGTGCAATGACTGCCTGATTTGTGGTCTCTAATAGTCACTATCTATCAGATAAGTTAACAACCAGCATTGATAAACCGATGCTAAATAAGTAAGTAAGGAGAAACAAATGATTTATTTTAAGTAGAATGTTTTTATGTCATTATATTAGAACTACAGCTAAATTATATCAATATGGTTCACGGATTTATTGCAATTGTTATTACAGAGTGTGTAAAGAGGAAAATGTTTCAGAATATTTTGTTCTAGGCGTCATCGGCGTCGGAATATAAAACATTATATTTTCCATAGAGATTACTTTAGGTACAATAAAGTTTAACTTAAGTATTAATTCATGACAACTCGTTAAATTACGAATAATTTTAAAAAGAAATACTTGAGAAAAATACTTACGTATATTTTTAAGACTTGTTACCGAATATTTAACAAGTAACACCTGTTGAAGATAACCAATGGGTGGTAGATAATACCACTCGACTTAAGGCTAAGAAATTTTAAAAATCGACTTTAAACTAATTCTTATTGATGTGTGCATTATAATGCAAAGATCACACAAGAGCAGCGTACTTAGTTTAGATATGATGAAAGTAAAATAAAGTAATTTAATTGTATAAATATATGTTGGTGAAATTACGACAGTTACACACAATGAATCCATATTATGATAAAGCGTAATGTGATTATTAAATATTTTGCAGAAAAGAGGACAAGGTATAAATATTGGATAAATTTCCTGTTTTTCTCTAAGCTAAGCAAGATAATCTTATAAAATAATGAGCACGAATTTCCGTGCCGAATATTTTTCCATCTTCTTTTAAAATTAATCAATTTACCATTCAGTACCTGTGTCTCTTCATACATTTTCATGTGAACAATAAATAATGAGTTTCACTTAATGGCGTAAATTCACACATTACAATAGATTTATCGTTCTAAAGTTCTTGCTAAGGATAACTTATTAGACGCATTTATAAACTTGTCAGGATATAAAGTTCAGTAAGACATTTTTAAGGTGATATTGAAAAGGACTAATTAATATATTTAACAATAATATGTCGAATCAACTTTAATTTTAAAGTAAATACTGTGTATAACTATAAGGCGCTGTTCTCACCAAAAGCAACTAGCAACGGCAACGTGATCGGAATCTAAATGCAAAGCGACGACGCGACAACGACATCGAGTCGAGTTGATGTCGAGTTGCCATCAGTGGAAGCCTTCGATCATAAACACTATGATCGAAGGTGGAAGCAGACTTTTGGCACAGAATAACCAACAATCAGAAGAGAATGTTTCAATTGGCGGCAAGGTTTGCACATTTCTAAGCGCTCATCGAATTCGCCATGTTCTTGGAATAAAATGCGGCATTGCCAAATGTACAATAATTACCAATTTGTATAATAATTTAATGTCACGCACTAAATAAGCGTAGAAAATTCAATTTACGACATTTTCAAAGAACTATTGCATATATCTGATGTATGAATGCAATTTATCACCTCATTGCGAAAACTGGAATTCTTATAAAATTGCCAGTAGGTACAGTAATTTCGAACCACATATTTGGCAACGTTGTTTAGAATCCTTAAATCATACAATTTTACACACCAACAATTTAGCCTAAAATATCAAGTTGTGTGAAAATAAAACCATTTGTTTTTATATACTATCTTGTTTTATTTTATCATATTTTTTAGCAAATTGCTTGAAAAATGATTAAATGTTAATTAGGGCTGAGGAAAAGAATTATATAGTTAATTAATGGAATAAACATTGAATTGTTCCTAACAAAACGAGTTTTTTGTTTACTGTACATGATTCTCGGAACCTAAATAGAGAAACATTTATGGTTTCGTGAGCTCCTTTTAATATCATTTTTGTGTGTTTTTTTTAAATATGTTGTTTACCTGTTTACCAGATACCTAAGTAGGTATACTTGTAAAAATTAAATTTTTCGAATATTTGTATGCACTCATTGGATTTAGTAAAACATTTTACAATAAAACTGTAGGTACTTAATTTTATGATTCAGATGATAAAGTTCATTCACTTTTTATGAGGTAGAATTTTGCGTTATAAAGTTAGAAATATTTTTTTTGGGTTAATGTCATTAACGGCATATAAAAACAGGATTAGATTTAAATAAAATTTTAGTTTTAAGTATGAACAATTTGAGAAACTTTATCTGCTTTTACATTATTAGATAATACTTGTATAGAAATGAAAAGATACATAAGAAAAATTTTAAATGAATTTGCCCATTTAATTCATATATATCTGAAAGTTGAAAACATTTATGCACGAAAAATTATTGATTTATGAAACTGGTACAATTTAAAATTATATGTTTCTACATATAGACTTATTATTTAAAACAAAAAATTATATGTGACATATTATGTATATTCACTACTCCAGAGAATATGAAATACATTTCAGGCTCGTTTCTTTTATCATACTACAATATTTTCTTGAGCCTGCTAATATTCTTATTCTATGGTTCATGATTTTTTAGTGAGGCATCAATTTTTTCTCATAAATCTCTAGTTTTAATTATTATAGGTTTTATATAAGGTGACAAACAACACATTTACTTTGATACATTTTAAAACTTGAAAAGTAATTTCATAAAATCGCATGATTATAAATACCTAAGTACATATCTGATCACTTTAAAAAATAATGCGCCCTGACTTCTATTCCAAGAAGATGGCCGATTTTGAAGCTAAATGGTTCAACGCGATGCGACATGAGATTCTCGTCTGATTGTTGGTTATTCTGTGCTTTTGGTGTGAAGAGCGCCTAAGATAGCATTCAAAGAAACAACTGCAAAACACATTTCTTATATAACAGTAATTGTAATTTACTACTAAAAAATGTTTGATGATTTGTATTAGGTTGATTTAATTTGTATGGTATCGTAATAAATAAATTAATTTGATTTTGACTCATTTATAATTGCAGTTAACTGAGTATAAGCTGGTCATAAATCTGCATTTTATTTAAACTGGCATCATTGGTTTTGTTTTTAGTTATCCTTAGACTGGGCCAAATTCCGTAATAATTCAGTGGCGTCACACATGAACCAGCATATATGTAAATAACCGACAATGCATTTATTTTTCGATTACAGAGCATTTACTTAGTCACAGCGGTTAATACTACAATTGTAAATGTTACATGGTGTTCAGAAAAGTTACCTTTCAACTATGCTGTACAGACGATAAAGGTTTAGAAAGAACACGTGAGAACATTTGCATGAGCAACAAATTTTTTATATTGACAATTATTAACTAAAAGATGTCTCGTATTGAGATACCGATTAATATCACATAATTGTGTATATCCAGCATTTTTTTGTAAAATATCACTATCCCTTGCTAACCCGCATACTGGACACATTTGTCAAAGTCTGTAATATAGTTTGTACACTATTAAGTAGTTCAAGAGAGTATGCCAGGGAAAAGGAAGAACATTCTAATTTGTGGGAATTGCCCAATAATATATTATAGTTATTATAAACAACGTGTATATCATCCTCAATATCTTGATAGTTAAATAATTGCTGAGGCTCAAAGTTTTTATGTCATTTTTATATTAAAATACTGCCTCCAACAATGTCCCCTAACATGCTAAAATAGGTTGTGATGGTCGTGGAATGTCGGGACATGCCACACGAAAATTCTTAACACGTTTAGTGGCTTTCACAAAAGTCCGTGTTGTATTTGCAATTAGCGTTGTGTAATTTTTTAAATTTCTTCTACTAACAGATATAGGGTATTGACCATATATGTTATATGTATTAAATGTGAAACGACAACTTTTGGCAACTGGCCAATTTTAAGCATGTATACCGTGCTGGATCAGTCACTAGCATTAAAACTTGTGAATTAGTTTTGTTCTCTGTGGTAATACCCATATTGCTTTCATCGATGTTACAATTAGATTCCGTACAGTTTTCGCATTTATGAATAAAAATCCAAGCAACAGTCCACCAGGATTTAGTCTAGATGTCGTGCTACACATTTGTCACATTAGTGCCTGTTGCGTCTATCATTTCGTCTACTACTAATCCATATTTTTTTGTTTTAATGTGTTCCCAATTATTTTTAGTGTCGTTTTCCGAATGGGGTTTAATTTTTGACGTGCGGTTGTCCTTTACCCACTTAACATGTTTTTTTAACTGCCTCTCAAGTTATCGAGTAACTCCCAGAAAATCCTTGGGTTTTGTGTTGAGTGAAGAGACACGAGGCCCTACAGTTTATTGTGGAGTCCGAACCACATCTAGGGCATCGACAGTTCTCTCCCATCTTAATCCGAAACAAATTAAAAATAAAATTTCTAACTTGCTTCGGGATGGATTCGAACCATCGATATTCAGCACCGAGTAAATAGCTATAAGCGCTTTATCCACTCGACTACCATGCCCCTGATGCATGCAATCCGTTAGTATGTGTCACGTGTACTTAATATGTAATGCGACGCCACTGTATTACTCGGAATTTGGCTAGCTATCATTAACAAAAAAAGTTTAAGGGCAATATACAGGTTCATTTTGAATACCTGATGAAAACGCTGCCTTGAGAAACTAATATGTGTCACAAAAATATATTTATCGACAATATTATTATTATACACTTAAAATTTATATTTTAATAGACAAACATGCACACTAAAGATTAATCTTTGTGCATACAGACAAACTTCTTTTCAATATCCTATTTCAGGTTGCTCTGAGGCAGTAAACAGTTTTTGTAGAAAAGATTTTTCCGGCGTTGGCGCTTAGTAAACTTTCTTGATTTTAATATTACTACTCGATTTTGTCAAACAATTTTAATTAATGTGTCAGTTACCAGCGTTGGCGAGTTTATTATAAATTTATTACCAACTGCAGCATTTAAACGCTTTGTTAAAATACAATTTCATTAAAATCTCCAAGAATGGGATGAACTTTAATAACATCAAATTATCAACCACCAAATATAAATGGAATACTTCAATCAAATGTAAACATCTATAAGCAGTTTCATATACATTTTTATCAAAGGCATATTCTGAAACTATTGGATATATAGGAAATATATGCTTGAGAGACTTTTGACAGTTCATCGACTCTATTTGGAATACAAAACAGCTCCCAATCTTCAGATATTCAGTATGGAGGAAATATATGTAAAAGTTTAGTATTCGACATCAGCATATTTTGAGCAATTCTCGTGTGGCAAATTGTGCATCAACCGAGCTTGCATTTTTTCTGAGAAGGGTGAAACATAGCCATATCTATTAAAGTAATAAAAATCGTGTCTTAACAAAACCTTTACAAGGTGTTTATTGATGTTCAACATTTGTTTAAATATTTATTTATAAAAAATAAATACGGGAAAAACAGATGTAGAAGAATAAAACACAAAGCAGGTATAAAGTATAAATTAGTCCATACCTCTTTATTACTTCTTTTTGTTTTGCACTAATGTATCAATTAAATTCTGTGTAAAAACCTACAAGTATCTGACATTGGCAAAAAACTGTTACGTTGAATTAAAAAACAAGTATTAAATTACCAGGAAACGATTTACTATCTTTAACTGAATAAAACATTAAATAAACAATCAGACGAATGCGCAGACTCGTTGACACTGTTGACAGGTACATAAAACTTGGGAAGAAAAATAAAATTGATCCACGGAGGTTTAAAATGTCTATAACACTGAAATAGTTATCGTTATCACAAAACATTAAAAAAACAAAGAATCCAAATGTTTTTTTAAATAATTTGTAGGACAGTGTTCAGTATCCAAAGAAAGAACGAGCAAATATTTAGGAATCAAACACTGCACATTACACGTGCGTTTGGTCAACCAAGTTGGAATCATTTGGAGGGGTTCATTAAAACTAGACTTCTATATCTATCTATCTATCTATCTATCTATCTATATTCAAGTTGTGTGGCTGTGGCAGCATTCGCACAAAACTATACTTGTATGTGAAATAAAATCTGGTACTCAAAAAGAATTATGATTAATATACTAACTTTTATTTATTTATTTCAGATACACTATCCAACAGTATTTTGCACACCAATTACAAGTTGGGAATACAGCATAATTACAAAAAATAGAAACAGTATTAGTAACAAAAAATAAATGATAATAATAATTGAACAATTAAAAATTGTCAAATATTACAAAGCATCTGCAGCAACAAAAAAAATAATTAAAAGACATTAAACAGCATTTACATTACCTTTTATAAACAACTTTTTGATTGAGTTAATACAACAAATAATGTAAATTATTTTGAACAAAATGATAATTTTTGCATAAAGAAAATAAAAAAGAAAATTTAAGAAAATTTAAGTAAATCGATCCTTGTAGTTGGTAAATAAAAACTGACAGTGTGCCTAGTTGCGACTGAAGGAACATTAAAATTAAGTTAACTTAAAACTGAAGGACAGTTTATTTTACTCTGAATAAAATTACGTAAGAATATAAGAAAATGCATTTCCCTTCTATCTTTTAGATTAAACATATCATTAGGGCTATCAAGAATGTTCCGTGGGACAGTGGCGTACGCGAAATTGACTAATACGAGAAACAATAAACTGTTACAATTTATAACAATGTATGTAAAACTTCCCTCTTAACTAGCTTGATGAACTAGCTTGCGTATCACAAACTGGAGAAGATATGTAGCCATTTTGCAGCATCAGGAATGTTTCTATAGTTGTCTCCATGAGTGATGTTCGCTTTGGTGAACATATATTCTTATATTTTGAAAACGACCGTTCGACATCTACTGATGTAATACACGCATACGTAAAATAGTCTTGAACGCACTTAACGGATCTGGGGCTGCACTATCACATATTTGTCTTAATTTGGTAAAACCGGTGTCTTTATTTAACACACTTGCGAACTTTTCTTTAACGCGCTCACTTGTTGCGTCACCGATAGCATGTAGCAGTAGATTTACTTCGTCCACTATTTGCAGTGACTCCGTTAACGACAACGCACTGTTTTCTAATTTTTTTATGCTTTCATGTAATGGTTTATAGTTCTTCGCAATATTTTTTAAAGCTGTTTCAACGGAAATATCTTCGAATCTTGTCTGGCTTTCCTTAATAGCTGCAGCCTCATCTGGATTGAATTGTAGTATCACAGCTTTTACTTGTTGGAAATATTCTACATAATAAAAAGCTGCCTGCAACCATGTTCCCTAACGTGTAAGAATCGGCTGTGGTGGTTCAGGAATACCGGGACACTTGCTATGAAATGCATGGAGACGTTTAGGAGATTTAAGAAACACTTGACTTTTTGACAGTTCAAATTTTTCTAACGTCTCCAGCATCACCCTGGTAATTGTCTCACTAGTACACTGACTTAGTCTTTTGCTAACTAGTAACAGTGGAACTGTTGGTTTAAGAGGGTCCAGTACTCGTACTATTACATTTAAAATAGATTTTTTTTTACAATCTGTTGTCTCATCAACAGATAACCACAGCCGTGTATTTTTTAATTCACATTTCATCTTATTTACCATGTCTACGTGTACAGTTGGTAGATAGTTACATAACGTTGTGCGACTTGGTAACTTCACCTGGGTATTGTATTTATTCCAGAACTCTCGAAATGGTTGTCTATCGAGTATGTGCAGAGGAACATCACAGACAATCAGCATTAATAGTAAATCAAACATGAACTATGTTGTCGAAGGCACGCCATTTTTTTTTATTTTTATGGTGTACACTATTTACGTGAAGTTCACAATCACGCTTATTCCAGCACATCAAATGTTTCTCACACACTTTACAAATTATTTTAGCACCATCATAGAATAAATCCGGGAATTCACCTATGAATTTATTCACTTTGTCAGCAAATAGCCGTTTTCTACCCCTGTGTACGTCTGCCATGCTTTATTATTAAATTATTATCAACAATACAGTATAACAAATAAAATAAAAACACAGAAACAATATACAATACACCCAAGTGACTTAACGTGTACACAACTCGAAAGCTAATAATAGACTGGACTGGAGAAAGAGTTTCGCGGTCAAGGTGAATGCTGGCGACAGTAAGTACATCTGTACTCTACGACCATGATACACAGAAACGATTTACATATCATGCTTAATGAACAGCTTTTGGTGTGGCGCTCCAATACGCCATCATCCCTAAAAAAAAAGTTTTTTAACCGCCTCTCTAGCCACGGAAGTTATTCTAGGATCTTGTCTTGAATAAAAAGAAACATGTCCCTACAGTTTATTGTTGAGTCCGAACCACATCTAGAGCATCGACAGTTCTCTCCCATACTTTCATAATTTCTAAATTACTACTATGGGCACTCCAAATTACACCGGCATATTCTAACTTAGAGAGAACAGAAGAATTAAACATTAAAAAAAGTTGGTGTCATTTAACTCTCGTGAATGCCTTTATAATAAAACCAAGGTTATTATAAGTAGAAAATACAAAAGTATTAATATGAAAATTAAAACTCAGCTTCGATTCAAAAATAACTATAGTTTGCGAACCAGTTATTGTGATGGGACGTCCATGGTAAGACGCTACGGAATGCAGAGCCAGAATTAACTGTATTGTTCACTCGTTTACTTTTTCAATGTAGGTTTTTGTGCTCAGTTTATCTAGCAACAATTTAACAATTGTACAAAAAATTATTAACTTGAAATAAATGTATTGAATTTGACGTATTGACTACACATACCGTAGTTACGGTATTCAAGTTTGCTTAATATAAAATGTTACTACACAGCAAGAATTGCGAGGAGGTATGAGCATTTCTTGCCAGGAAAGGATGGATATGGAATATTAGTATAGAATAGATTATTTAAAAATTAACAAGAAAACTTTAAAAAACAAAATAAAAACAAAAAACATACTCTCAAAATAGTAACAGAAACAACTTTTTTCTCAATAAATGAACAAAAAATAAATTCTTATAGTAAGTCATTACTATAATAAAAACAGAAAGACATATTTTTGTCAAAATGAAAAAATAATAACATTAATAAATATTAACATCCTGAAAAAGAATGTTTCTCAAGCACCGAACCACGAAAGCACAAAAACGGAATTAAATAATACAGCTGATATCACAAAATTCACTACTTCACTTCACATCACTTCACTTTACCTCACTTCACATTGCTTCTGTCTCTGAATCTCCATCTTTCTCACCCTCTTCTTCATTTTGAGATGAACTACTATCCTCATTCAAATTTATAATAAATTTATTTCCACTATTTATATGAAATTTGGCCATTTTTATATAATCATCCTCAATTGTAATTACTTCCCTAATTCTTTTTTCCCAATCTTGTTAATTCTCGACACTTCATTTTGAATTAACTCTACAACTTTTTTTTATCGAATTTCGGAAAAATATTTCCTTTTCTGACATTTTTCTTCAATTTACACCGAATTAATTCAGTCGGGTTGAAGATACAGAAATATGGCGGTAATCTCAACACTTTGTGGCCATATCTCTCCGCTACATTATCTATAATATATTTCTCATAATTTTTCATTTACAGGACTTCCAACAATTGTGCTTTATTATAATTTTCCTCATAATAGAGATCATGTTCCATTAAAAAAAATTGTACTCCAGCTTAGTAGAACCCTTGTTAGGAATTTTATACAGTTGTCTCGAATGGTACTTCGCACTGTCAAGAACAATAATTCTATTCGGTTTTAATCTTGGAATTAGGGTATTTACAAACCATTCCTCAAATATTTCTCCCTCCATGTTTTTGTGGTAATCCGCGTTACAGTCTTCCATGTTTTTTCCGCACAGTTTCAATACATTATCAACCCGTCCATCAACTGATTCACAGTGTAATATAATCAATCGTGTCCCTTTATTAGGGGGCAATGAGATTGGTTCACATTTCCTAGATCCATCAGTCCATCCTTTCTTTACGATGTCATGAGTTTCATACCAAGTTTCATCTAGATAATAAATTGGGCTATTTTACCTTCTGAGTTCTTTTACCTCTTCCAGATATGAATATTCATCTACTTTCCATAATCGCCATGCGTTTATTAATAGTTTGATATTTAAATCCAATTCTTCTCAACAAAGTTCCTAAAGTTCTTTTGGTATATTTTTGATGATAATCTATTTCCTTTAGTTTTCTGTCTACCACGTCAAAAGTTGGGATTTCATTTTTCTGTTACGCGTCGTAAACTAAAGTTCTTAAAAGTTTTGCTAAAGATGGGACCAGAGTTTTCGATTGACCGGCGTTGGATCTTTGTTTTCTTGGGAGGGCACCTTCTTTCACCAGTTTGTGTATTGTGGGATGGGAAACATTAGTCAGAGATGCTGTTTTACCTAGTATATCCACATCATACAAATTAGGGTCGTCGCTTCAAAAGATTATTGTAAACATTAAGGCAAATTTGTTTCGCTTGCTCGTTCAAATGTAACCGATTTTTTATTGCTGAAAACAATAATGAACTTTGATTTTCTTTATCACTGTAATCACTATCACTTTTATTTTCACAAACACAATAAGATGCAGATGTAGAGGTCTCCCACGGTTGATACATTTTTACATCAGATACCTTCTTAAATTATCTTCAAAAACACACCAGCAAATAAACAGATATAACATAATTATTACTTATATTACACTATTACATAACTCACTGCAACACGATAACCTTCTTAAAATATTTCCAAAAACACGCCAGCAAATAAACAGGTATTAAATAATTATTATTTATCTTATAATATTATACTTACAATATATCAGTACTGTTAGAATGATACGGTAACAAAATTAAGTGCGGCTCTGAAGTATCCCAGCATGTAAGCTAAACTCCGCCTCGCTCGCGTGCCAGCAAAACAACAATCATCGTTCTCACTTTAATGTTAGCTGTGTAAAAGACGGAAGATGTCACGTGTTATACATTTTCCGCCCACATGTCGTGTTTTGCTCTTCACGTCTCGTCACAATATAGGTTTTGCAGACTATACTAGGTTTTTAAATTCAGTTACTTTATTTAGAGAAATATTCAGTGTATAGTAATTGTATAAATACAGTTAATTTTTTTTTAGTGAAAGACAACGTTACACTTTTGTAAATTCATTAGCAATTCAAGGAAATCTGGTTTGCTAAATGAAATCTATGGGTTTGCAGTACTCTTTTGTTACAACTAACTAATTACCTACTTTGTACTTTATCGTGTTCTTCGATCGAGGGTGCCAATTTCGAAAACGAGAGAATAATCGAATAGGACGCCGCCGTATTCATCGTGCAGTTAATTTTATCAACTACTATTATCAAGTACTATTAATTTTCGAGATATTTAAAATCGACTAATGTGATTATTCTCATTACTGTTGCTTGCCCATGTGAACTATTTAGAATTTACACCATTAACCTTGGTAGATGTGTAACGGTCATTTTCCTTGTACAAACATATGAACAGACCAAAACGCTCAAATTTGACGGTCACAAATGCCAAACAAATATTAGTTGTGACCATGTATGCTAATGCGATGACAGACTTCAGTCATTCTAAATAATTCATTGTATCAAGTGGTATGTATTTTATTATTCCTTTTCAACTTGCGCTTTTATTTGTTTACCTATGTCCTTCTGTCAACCATGAGACAGTAGTAGCTACCGGTCCTGGATTCTGGTCAAGTTTCCTCGCCCTGATAATCGCTTTCTTTTCGCAGTTGGTGGCCATTTCGATTACTTTGTATCTTAATTAAAACTGTAGGAAGTCACATTTTTAAATTAATTTGCTAGACGTTTGTGTATTCCCATATTTAAATATTTAAAATTATATTTTACGACAAAAAATTTTTATGAAGCTTATTTCGAACAAGAGCAGCTTGATATCTGCACATGTGACAATATAATTTCTTTATAATGATCCATAAATTAAAACCTCTTCACATTGTTTATACGAAAACCAAAAAATAAATATGTATACGGTATTATTAAATTTAAGCGTTCCACTTTTATATGTGTGAAACAAAGAGATTAATGGAGCTAAGGATGCTATTTAAAATGTAATATTTTTGCTCGAACTTATGCAATATATTCAAACCCACTTTCCGTTTTTTTCTGCTCTAGTGAATGAGGCAATTTTCTCCGATATTATATTTAACAGTAAATAACACATTTCGCGTCGTATTAAAATTTCTCATTTTGCTTTTTGACAACGAAAGAACATTTAACATATTTTATGACAAAATAAATGCTGCAAAAAATATATTAAGAGGATTTATTATTCGGATTTATTATGAAAGGGTAGACAATCTGATTAGTAATAGTCCTTATAAAAAACTTTCTAGAAATCCATTACCAAAAATGATTACAAAAATAAGAAATATACTTAAATCCTGCAACAGTTTTATTACTCCAGCTTTAAATAGGAGGTTACATGTATCTAACCCAAGTGTACCTAAATTGTACTGCTTGCCTAAGATACATAAAGCAGAGAAGTCGGTACATCCTATTGTTTCAGCAATAGGATCGTCGACTTACCACCTATCAAAATGGTTAACAGAAGAGTTCGAAAATTTAACTACTGCACCACCTAGTTTCTCTGTGATTAATTACAATGATTTCATTAATAGGGTAAAAAATATTCAGCTGTAAGAAGGTGAATTTTTTATCTCTTTTGACGTTTGTTTGTTGTTTTCAAGTGTTCCGATACCACAGACCTAGGTAGTCCAAGGATCTACTCGAATTAAACAATCTCAGTCAAGATATAGTAAAAGAATATATTCAGCTCACTAAACTTTGCACGAAACAAAATTGTTTTCGATTCAACGATAATTTGTTCGAACAACATGAAGAAAAAGCAGTGGGTAACTCTTTGTCACCATTCATTGCAAGTCTCTTCATGGACAGATTCGAGACGGAAGCAAAAAAAAGAATATGAGTATTTCCCCAGGGTTTGGTTTAGGTATGTGGATGATATTTTTTGCAGTGTTTGATACAAAAGTCGCTGATATTGACAACTTTGTATCTAAATTAAACAGTCATTTTGCGTCAGTTAAATTCACATATGAAATTGAAAAATCTGAACAACTACCATTTTTAGATGTATTAATAATTAGAAATAGTGAAAATAAGTTAGAATTTGAAATATACAGAAAAGCTACCAGTACTCTAAGATATATCCCTAAGGATTCTCACCATTGTGCTCAACACAAAATTCGAGACTTAATTTTCTAGTCCATCGTCTATTACGCTTCCACTTTAATAAGGAGAGGTTTGAAAAGGAAAAAGCATTTATTAAGAATATAGTTGCGAATAATGGATATTCTGTAAGTTTAATTGATAAAATAATTAGGAAACGAAAATTTGAGCGAAATTCCTCGACCTTTCAAAATGAAAGAGAAAATCCGAAATTTGTATCGATTCCATTCGATCCTCGATTCACTCGTGGTATTGGCAAAATTTGAAGATGTAGGTATGACAGTGGTTCATTCTTCGGTAAACAAACTACAACAACTTTCAGGCAATCCAAAAGACAAAATTGAAATTAGTTGTAAGGATTGTAATTAAAAATATGTTGGACATACTAGAAGATCAATTCAAACTAGAATCAAAGAACATATGGCCAATCTCAAATATGCTGGAACAGATAAGTCTAGTGTTGCCCAACATTTGAGAACAACCATATAATTAATTAATGGATCACGGTTCACCGAACCATTACAATAGTTTAGGTATAAATAGGGTAGATTGTTAGCATAAGATTTGTTTTAATCATCTCCAGATGATGCCAACTTGGTTGGTTGAAGTATATAGTGTTTTGGTGTTTCATGGAAAACTATGTCAGTGTTAGAATTTATTACATTAAACTCGGTAAGGCGCTAACAAAAATTGTATTTAATTTAATAATTTAATAAATGGTTAGTTATTCCTAGTGCTGGTAAAAACCGGGAAGAAGTGAAACCGATTAATTAGTTTTTTTAAAAATCGGTTTCAGATAAAGCCGAATATTCAAATGATGATCAAAATTGACTATTTGGATATCCGAAAAACCGACTGTTAGGATATCCGAAAACTGATTATTCCGATATTTGCAAAACAGACTATTGGGAATCTGGGATATTGGAAAAGCCTGATTTGTATATTAATAATAGTAATAATGGGCGATCGCATCCTCACGTTAAATGTTCCTTTATTTTATTAATACGCACAACAGTTGTCATGCATTGTCATGCATTTGCAACTGAGATTTGTTGTATTATGTGTTCATCTATATTTCTATATTCTTTATACACTGATAAAGTCTTGATACATTCATAAATCTTTATTTACTGTGTTAATCAGAAATAAATTGCTAAAATAAACTTATTTGTTATAGTTCGAACAATCGGTTAATGTTAATCCAATTTCCATATAATATTATTCAATATCAGTAAGTTATCAGGATTAACTAGTAACCGCCTACTCTGATACCCATATATCTGAACAATCGGTTATCCGATAATCGGGCATCCGAATAATTGGTTACACGTATAATCGGTTATCCAAATAATCGGCTATCTGAATAATTGGTTATTCGAATAATCGGTTATCCCAGTAACCGGTTTTCGGTTTTGTAAGAACATAAACATAAACACCACAGAATTTAGACAACCCCCGAATCCAAAGCCGAAGCTACACTCATAAAAAGATGCGGACACATTTGTGTATTTCTGACCACTAAAAAAAACTATCAATTTTTAGAAACTATTCGTAATACTAATAACGCATTATATGAATCAGTCATTTATTTTGCAGTTATAACAGAATAAAAAACATTTCCATTTTCTTTTACTTAATAGTAACAACAACTTTTTAACACTAAATTGATTGTTGCCAATTGAGTAAAGATAAAACGGTGTCAATAAAAACAAAGGCAGTTGATGTGTGCAGTTGATTTAGTACTTCCATACTGTTCTCTTTCATTAGCTAGTAACGGGAAATAAAAAGGGAATGAAAGAAATTCAAAGGGTTTCGTCATTAAGGATTTTCTATTTTGTAAAAGACATATATTATTATTATACCGTAATAATAATACTTAACTACAAAAGCATAGGATTACTCTAACGAAACCACTTTTTAATTTCCTTTTTTTTAACACGCTTTTATTAGCTTCACCTGTATGTTTGCTTGCTTGCTTGCTTGCTTGCTTGTTTGTTTGCTTGTTTGTTTGCTTGTTTGTTTGTAACCGACTCTTTGGACTCGATTTTGACCCACTTTAAACGGACAGATTTAATTGAAACTTTGTACACTTACGAAGAACCGGTAACAATACAATAATTTGATAAGTTTATATCATTATCCTGATCAGGATCGCCAATCCTTTCCTCACGTATCCCTGCGTGAAAGCAAAGGCTTAATATGTAGGTAGATTCCATAATTGTAAATTAGCTCGGTGGTCGAGTGGGTTAAGGCAGTCGACGCGAAACGACAGACTCCTCCGGCGGCGTGAGTTCGAACCCCACGGCTGAAACAAAAAAATATTTTTTTTTTTCAGAAATATCTGTTGGATCGTAATATGTTATATCAGCTTCAATAAGCAATATAAATATAGTTTAAAACAACTAAAAAACACGCTTTCATAGCACATCAAACTAAAAAAGTTAAAAATAAATATAGTTTAAAAAAACTAAAAAACACGCTTTTAAAGCACATCAAACTAAAAAGTGAAAAATAATTATTAATATAAACTGAAAACAATAATGAACGAAAAATACTAGTATTATTGTGAAAAAAGCGTGGGGCGCTTTGTGCCATATTTTTCGTATATCGAGCAACCCACGCCTTTTTCACAATAATTTTCGTTCATTATTGTTTTCAGTTTATATTAATAATTATTTTTCACTTTTTAGTTTGATGTGCTTTAAAAGCGTGTTTTTTAGTTTTTTTAAACTATATTTTTTAATTTGGATTAAGCCTAAAGAGAATACCACGAACAAAAAATGCGCCATATTCTCTATTTCTCTCATGGTGGTGAGGAAATAAATATATATTTTAAGACCATGATTTTAAACGTCTGCACAAAAGATTTTAACCACAAATAAATCGGAAACGACTTGTTCTATCAAAATTGTACAAACACACTTTTTTGTTTAGAATGCCACGGGAAATTTAGCAGATTACAGTTTGTTTCAAAAATATGCAGTGGCGTCCTACTTATTTTTATAAAAGTGGTATGTAACCCCTTTATCTATGCCAATGGCTTTCTGTTACTATTTTTTACTTGAAAACGTAAATGCAGTTGGCGCTATGCCAAATTTGAAATCGATAGATTTTCTCTTTTCTTAGATATTAAATTATATATATTTTTTAATGAAACTGTAGCCAAGTTATGGCGCATTTTTCGAATTATGGTTTTAGAAGAAACTGCTGTTACTTTTACATACTCTATACATTCCTGAAGTTTGTGCCTCGGAAATTGGACCACCTTATATATTTGAATTCTCTGCTAACAGTACTAAAATCTATTCACATAAGCTTTGCAGCGTTAACCAGGATAGGAAACAAAATGCGCGCTGATGATTGGTGCAAACGGCAGGCAGATATACACAAGTGCAAATTTCCGATAGCGGTTAATATAATTTCTATTGTCTATTTTATTTCATAGGCATTGGTAATAGTTGGATGTTTGTAGATTGTGTTTTGATATAAATTGAATTGTGTTTTCGACGACTAATATTAATATGTAAGTATTAAACCTAACAGTTAATGATCAATATATTCCCTTAATCTTACGCAAAAATAATAATAATTGTTATATTTAAGGTAGAAAACTTAGTGAATATTAAATTGAACAAATATATATATATATATATATATATATATATATATATATATATATATATATATATATATATATATATATATATATATATATATATATATATATATATATATATATAAAAAAAACTGGTAGACGTAGTGGACGACTAGTTAAAAAACAAACAGCTTATTTTTTATTAATGAGGATGCGGTCCAAATTTTGTTGGGTTAATAAAGAATACTCTTTTCTACTTTGCCAAGCTTTCGAAAATATTTTATTTTCTTTCTCAAGACTACAAAAGAAGATAAAAAGGGTTCATAGTTACATGTAAAAAAATTATAAAAAAAACATTTTTTTACCTTATGCCAGTAAGTTGAGGTTATAAGTTAAAACTAACATCACGTTACACATTAAAATTTCACTATGCAATGTTGACATCTACTTTATGTTATTTAATACATTTTAATTGCTGCATAATGACCAAGTTAATCGAATAATCAGTATGGGGATTCAACCCCATAGTGGATGTGCTCCACTACTCTAGTACATGTCAACTGATAATTGGTTCAAATGCAAATTACTCTACACCACAAGTATTTCATACCAACTCACCAAACAATCCAACCAAAATATAACTAAAAACCGCGGGCATTTTCAAAATCCTACAATTTATGAGAAATTTGAATTTAATCAAATTTTTCCTTCAGACAGGTGTGCTTGAACTCGGTGGCGTCCAGTCACGTGGCTAGAAAACCTCCTATATTGTCACTAAGTTATCTAGTTCCTGAGAATACTCCCCCGAATAGAAACAACCCTCTATCTGATTTAGTTTGTGAATTTGCCATGTAAACTTGGCCAGTTTTTTTCCCCTTAGGATTGGTGCTACGGTCTTCGAATCGAACGTATTGTAAAGGACCACCCCCATTGATTGTCACAGGATTGATTCCCAGCAATACGTTGAAACCAAGACTGAAGCAACGAACCGAAATGGAAAAAAAACTGTCCGTAACTTTATTTATTTAACTAAAAGGTGAAGCCTTCGTTGTTGGAAACAAATCAAAAGGTGTATTAACCCCCTATATTTGTCACTGGGTCTTTTTTGCCCCTTGCTTACTCCCCTCAACGTGTCTTTCACCTTTTGTTTTCTTTCAAACACAGAAACACAATATATTACACTTCCTCTTCCCTCTGTGTCTAGTTAAAAGAATGTAAAATAGAATTTTCTTCCTCATTTTGTTGTTCGTTAGGTTAGTTTTCTCTGAGCTCGGTATCACGGCTCCTGACCAAACGTCCTGTTGGAATTACACCCCCCAATGATTGTCACAAGGTTAATTTCCAACATCACGTCGAGTGGTAAGGACAGCAACACCGGATTCAGCGAAACATATCCATATTTTTTATTCAGTTTTTAATTGATAAATTGAGTTAAGACCAAGAAGAGAAATATACTATACTTTTTTCTGTGGAAACAGTTCCGAAAAAGTATCACAAGTGCCTATAAGAGGCAAGGTTGGATTACAGTAGGAATTCCACCCTGAGTAGTGAATTGTCACTGATCCTCCACTAAGAGTAACACTCCACTGCACCACCCTAAGTTAACAAAAATTAAAAAATGTTTTAAATTTATTAGTAAATTGTCAAAATTAAATGATTAACCATTTTTTTGTTCTCCCTCCCCTATTCGTTTCATCATTGTGGAACCCAAGTCTCCAGACAGGAGTACAGTCAAGGATGATCCCCCTATTTTATGTCACTGAGTTCATCCCAGACAACAAACCTACCAGGAGCAAACGTACCACATTGATGGAACCTGATTTGAACCTATGGATTGTTTTTACCCTCTTTGTTTTGTCATCTTGGGACCCAAGTCCTCAAGTGGAAATACAATCAAGGATGACGTCGAAATTCATCCCTGACAACAGACCCACTAGGGACAAACATCCCAAGATGGCAAAACCTAATTTGAAAATGTGGTTTAACTGTTGATGTGAAGCAAATATGAATAAATACTACTTAAACTATCTATATCGGTTCTCCTATTCATTGGATTATTTTCCTTGTTAATTTCTACCATTTCAAGGAAAAGTCTTTTTTTTCAAATTCGTTTCTACATTTAAGATTTTTGGTTGGTTAAAATTTATCTTATGTCCAGTAGCAATTGAGTGGTCTGCTAGTGCACACGAGAGTTTGCCGTTTCTACAATCACTTTTATGCAATGTAATACGTGATTGGAGCGACTGTGACGTTTGACCTATGTATTTCATTTCGCAGTTGTGACAAGGAATACTATATACAACATTCGATTTTTTTCAGAGCATCATCTTTGTGCTTCACTTTAGTATAAATAGTGCTAAGTGGTTTTGCTGTTTTTTGGGCAATTTTTATTGATGGTTCATGTGTGAAAATATTGATAATTTTCGAAGTTAAATCTTTGATGTATGGTAAGGACCCATATCTCACTGTAATATGTTCGTCAATATTATTGTTGCTATTATTGTTGCTACTACTTACATGTAGTGTGTTAAAAAGTAACTTCTTCAAAAGTTTTGGTGGGTACGAATTGTCTAACAGTAAATTGTACAAGATTTTCAAATTCTTTTCTACCAGGGAGGGGTGTGAAATTTTTTTAATTCTATTTTTTAACGCCAGCACTAGGTTGATTTTCATTTTCTCATTGTGGTGAGATATGTAATTCATATATCTCCCAGAGCTGGATGGTTTTCTGTACCAATCGAGGATGACAGTGTTATCCTGTCTCCTTATAACATGTGTGTCCAGAAATGGAACTTTGTTGTCTGTTTCTTTTTCAACAGTAAATTGAATGTGTGGGTTGTAGTTGTTAAAAATTTCTAGCACCCTGTCAACACTATCTTCTGGTAAAGCACAAATTATGTCGTCTACGTATTTTTTTAAAAACTCAAACCGGAACGGGAGATCTCTTAGACATTCGTCTAACAGGTCGTCCATAACAAACTGAGCTATTATGGGCGACACTGTTGCGCCCATTGGTGTACCTAAAACTTGTTTGAAGAAGTCACCTTCAAACACACAGTAAGTCGTATCAAAAATAAAACTAACTATTTCTATAAATTTATCATATGTCATATGACAAAAAGTACTTATTGTGTTCCATCTTTTTTGAACACTAGTATAAATTAAGTCTATCGGAATATTAGTGAAAAGTGAAACAACATCAAAACTGACCAGCACGTAACCCACTGGTAATTGTTTTTCTTGAATAAATTCAGAAAATGCAAAGGAATCTTTTATATAGTATTCGTTATCTTTGTCGTACGAATTTGTTAAAATATCTGTTATAAATTTAGCAATTTTACTATTAGGAGCATTAATCGATGAGATAATCGGTCTTAGTGATAAAACAGGTTTGTGAATTTTAGGTAACCCATAAAATTTGGGAGAGATCTCCCGTTCCGGTTTGAGTTTTTAAAAAAATACGTAGACGACATAATTTGTGCTTTACCAGAAGATAGTGTTGACAGGGTGCTAGAAATTTTTAACAACTACAACCCACACATTCAATTTACTGTTGAAAAAGAAACAGACAACAAAGTTCCATTTCTGGACACACATGTTATAAGGAGACAGGATAACACTGTCATCCTCGATTGGTACAGAAAACCATCCAGCTCTGGGAGATATATGAATTACATATCTCACCACAATGAGAAAATGAAAATCAACCTAGTGCTGGCGTTAAAAAATAGAATTAAAAAAATTTCACACCCCTCCCCTGGTAGAAAAGAATTTGAAAATCTTGTACAATTTACTGTTAGACAATTCGTACCCACCAAAACTTTTGAAGAAGTTACTTTTTAACACACTACATGTAAGTAGTAGCAACAATAATAGTAACAATAATATTGACGAACATATTACAGTGAGATATGGGTCCTTACCATACATCAAAGATTTAACTTCGAAAATTATCAATATTTTCACACATGAACCATCAATAAAAATTGCCCAAAAAACAGCAAAACCACTTAGCACTATTTATACTAAAGTGAAGCACAAAGATGATGCTCTGAAAAAAATCGAATGTTGTATATAGTATTCCTTGTCACAACTGCGAAATGAAATACATAGGTCAAACGTCACAGTCGCTCCAATCACGTATTACATTGCATAAAAGTGATTGTAGAAACGGCAAACTCTCGTGTGCACTAGCAGACCACTCAATTGCTACTGGACATAAGATAAATTTTAACCAACCAAAAATCTTAAATGTAGAAACGAATTTGAAAAAAGACTTTTCCTTGAAATGGTAGAAATTAACAAGGAAAATAATCCAATGAATAGGAGAACCGATATAGATAGTTTAAGTAGTATTTATTCATATTTGCTTCACATCAACAGTTAAACCACATTTTCAAATTAGGTTTTGCCATCTTGGGATGTTTGTCCCTAGTGGGTCTGTTGTCAGGGATGAATTTCGACGTCATCCTTGATTGTATTTCCACTTGAGGACTTGGGTCCCAAGATGACAAAACAAAGAGGGTAAAAACAATCCATAGGTTCAAATCAGGTTCCATCAATGTGGTACGTTTGCTCCTGGTAGGTTTGTTGTCTGGGATGAACTCAGTGACATAAAATAGGGGGATCATCCTTGACTGTACTCCTGTCTGGAGACTTGGGTTCCACAATGATGAAACGAATAGGGGAGGGAGAACAAAAAAATGGTTAATCATTTAATTTTGACAATTTACTAATAAATTTAAAACATTTTTTAATTTTTGTTAACTTAGGGTGGTGCAGTGGAGTGTTACTCTTAGTGGAGGATCAGTGACAATTCACTACTCAGGGTGGAATTCCTACTGTAATCCAACCTTGCCTCTTATAGGCACTTGTGATACTTTTTCGGAACTGTTTCCACAGAAAAAAGTATAGTATATTTCTCTTCTTGGTCTTAACTCAATTTATCAATTAAAAACTGAATAAAAAATATGGATATGTTTCGCTGAATCCGGTGTTGCTGTCCTTACCACTCGACGTGATGTTGGAAATTAACCTTGTGACAATCATTGGGGGTGTAATTCCAACAGGACGTTTGGTCAGGAGCCGTGATACCGAGCTCAGAGAAAACTAACCTAACGAACAACAAAATGAGGAAGAAAATTCTATTTTACATTCTTTTAACTAGACACAGAGGGAAGAGGAAGTGTAATATATTGTGTTTCTGTGTTTGAAAGAAAACAAAAGGTGAAAGACACGTTGAGGGGAGTAAGCAAGGGGCAAAAAAAGACCCAGTGACAAATATAGGGGGTTAATACACCTTTTGATTTGTTTCCAACAACGAAGGCTTCACCTTTTAGTTAAATAAATAAAGTTACGGACAGTTTTTTTTCCATTTCGGTTCGTTGCTTCAGTCTTGGTTTCAACGTATTGCTGGGAATCAATCCTGTGACAATCAATGGGGGTGGTCCTTTACAATACGTTCGATTCGAAGACCGTAGCACCGATCCTAAGGGAAAAAAACTGGCCAAGTTTACATGGCAAATTCACAAACTAAATCAGATAGAGGGTTGTTTCTATTCGGGGGAGTATTCTCAGGAACTAGATAACTTAGTGACAATATAGGAGGTTTTCTAGCCACGTGACTGGACGCCACCGAGTTCAAGCACACCTGTCTGAAGGAAAAATTTGATTAAATTCAAATTTCTCATAAATTGTAGGATTTTGAAGATGCCCGCGGTTTTTAGTTATATTTTGGTTGGATTGTTTGGTGAGTTGGTATGAAATACTTGTGGTGTAGAGTAATTTGCATTTGAACCAATTATCAGTTGACATGTACTAGAGTAGTGGAGCACATCCACTATGGGGTTGAATCCCCATACTGATTATTCGATTAACTTGGTCATTATGCAGCAATTAAAATGTATTAAATAACATAAAGTAGATGTCAACATTGCATAGTGAAATTTTAATGTGTAACGTGATGTTAGTTTTAACTTATAACCTCAACTTACTGGCATAAGGTAAAAAAATGTTTTTTTATAATTTTTTTACATGTAACTATGAACCCTTTTTATCTTCTTTTGTAGTCTTGAGAAAGAAAATAAAATATTTTCGAAAGCTTGGCAAAGTAGAAAAGAGTATTCTTTATTAACCCAACAAAATTTGGACCGCATCCTCATTAATAAAAAATAAGCTGTTTATATATATATATATATATATATATATATATATATATATATATATATATATATATATATATATATATATATATATATATACAGGGTGAGTTCTAACTTTTATTAAATTTAAGGGATGATAGATCCCTTAATGGTAAGTTCATAAAAAAAGAAATAAAAATTCTATGTGCTATAGTTTCCGAGAAAAAAAAATACTCCAATATTTTGAGATCCTATTAACTGGCCTATGTCAACCGAAAAGAAATTAAGATAGGTTGGGTGACTACGAAATTGTTCTTTACAATAAATGGTTCACCACATTTTGTCACTTTGTCTCCGATGGCATTTTTTTTAACATAATCCCTTCAAACGCGTCGACTGCTGATCTCGACGTAAATGAAAGTTGGTACCGTTTGTGCGGTAGCACAAACGGTGCCGACGTAATATTGAATGCCGTCCACTAACAGAGCCGACCTGAAGTGAATTTATGGATTTTTTTTCCTGTTAGTAAATAAATGTAATACATTTTTGTAAAGATCGGTGCGCTTTGTCGCCGTGAACCTATCGCTTCTTACGCTTTTTTGTGATTTTTTATGATGAATTAATTAGGAGGGGATGAAGTTATACTGCAGGAACTTTTTGCTAAACATTCAGTTACGATATTGTTAGTGATTGAAAAAGTTACTATTTTTTTTATTTAATTTTTGAGAATGTACGTAAGAATTAGATGAGGGCTCAACTGTGTATGCAGGTTGGTGGTGACAATTTTGAACACTTATTGTAATATGGCTACTCTTGTGACTACCTAATAAATTAACAAAATTATCAAGTGTTAATAAATTACGAAACTAATTAAATTAAAATAAGTTTTGTAAATTGATAGTGAAAATAATTGCTCTTGTGAAACATGAGTCCTGAATACGCCACTGTCTCTATAATCGTACGTGGTCGGTTTTCAAAGCCCACCGAATAGCCGCTTACACGCTTTTTGTGAAGTTTTTTTTTAATGATTTATCATCTGAACTAAAAAACTGGAGTAGGATAACTTTGTCGGTGATTTTCTGACGTTTTTTGTATCATTGCAATTTACAACGAACTTAGATAAACAAATTATGTTGTCGCGTTATAAGTGGGTCAGATGAGCAATGCAGCGGTTTACAAAAGTTTAACAGTATTTTAGGTAAGGTAGGTCAGTTTTTCAACTTTCTTTTTTATTTTTTTTTTCGTAATTCGTGTCAACAGGAACCCCCTCTCCCTAAAATTACACATATATACATATATATGACCATGCGGAGTTGTTGTATCTCCGTTTTGTACTATTTGTAATTTAGTAAATAAAATTGTTTTTAAAAACTAAGTTCTGACAAAACGTATAACTAGATTGCACAGAGCAGCGTAAGCTGTACACAGGATTATGTATAATTAACCTCATGTCTCGCCCTAAATCTCCGTAATGTCGAGGAGAGATAACAAGATTCAAGTGTTACTCGAAATGTGCTGATACAAAATCGAGGTTATTGTAAATACAATGTTGCATTTATGTTTATGTTTTAGCGCTATAACTTTAAATCGTCATTTAGTTTGATAAAAGATAATATACGGTCTAACCCTGGAATGATTTTATAAAAGCAAAAACATTTTTATTTTTGATTTTACAGCAAAAGTTTATTGTCAATAAAAACTTGTGCTTAGTTGAAAGTCATGACTGGAATTATTAGATCTAATATGGGATATAAAGGGCCCTCGAAAAGTAAGGAAATGTTCGATTGCCCAAGAGTACTTAATTTTCATTTAATGGCTAACAGATAATGAGAGAAGTTGTTTAGGACTAAAACCTGAATTATACCTTTATGCAACTTAATTTTTCAATAAATCTAGAATATATCTATGACACCTGGATTACAAAGCCAGAACAAATATACTTTCATGCAACTGATTTTCCATTTAATCGGAATTTTATTGTTTCAACATTGTAACATTTTTTCTTTGAATTTATTGATATTTTTTCTTATTAATAATTTAGTCATTTAATTTAAATCTAATATCATGAGTTTACAATCTTAATAATGCCATTTTTATAGAATATTTATTTAATTATTTATAGTTACAACTATCCAACAGAGGAATCTAGTTATAGGGCAGAAAATTACAAAACTCTAACGATACTAATTAACTTAACAAAATAACTTAAATATTAACATAGTCCACAGAAAGAACATGATTTTTTATAACCCTAATATTACAATTAAAAATATCAACGTATAGTTTGAACACATGATGTATAAGGTGGAAATTTTAATAAATTTGTTCGGGGAACTGGCAAATAAAATAAACTACTAGAACAAGTCTGAGAAGCTGGAACATGGAAAAAAAACAACTAAGTAATTCTGGGCAGTCAATTTGGTTATTTAAAATTTTATATAAGGTTACCATTGAATAATATTTCCGTCGAGTATTCAAGTCATTCATGTGAAATCTTTGGAATAATATATTGTTAAAAATGCGTTGAGGGGGATGACACCATCCGACTTATAATACCATAGAAACTTTACAAATTTCCTATGTACTTTCTCAGTATGAATTTTATGAATTTCGTATCTCGGATTCCAAACTAGGCAAACATATTTCAATTTAGATCTAACGAAAGCATTAAAGAGTAACTCCAGTGTAGCAGTTTCCACAAGCTGCTTGCTGTTTATTATTATAAAACCAATATTTCTATAAGCACTCGTTAACATATTATTGATGTAGTTAGTAAAAGTTAATCTGAAGTCAAAGATTACTCCCAAATCTTTAAACTTGTAACATCTAGTTACATTAGTCTCCTTAATTGAATATGTGAATTCAATTGGCTGCAGGTTTCTCGTAAAACTCATTCAATTGCACTTACTAATATTGAAAGGTGATAAATTTCTTTCGCACCAAAGATTCAATTTATTTAAATCTTCCGGCAGACTAATACAGTCCTCAAAGTTGGAAATCGACGAATATAGTTTTAGATCATCTGCATATAATAGAGCATTACCACTAAGTTCACAAACGATATCATTTATGAAAATAATGAACAAAAGAGGCCCTAAAATGGATCCTTGTGGAACTCGTAAAGTTACTGTCATTTCAACAGACTTAAAACCCTGGTACTGCTCATATAGGCTTCAATTGCTTAAATAGGAATAAAGAAACTTGAGGAATGATTAGTGACTGTAGATTCCAAAATCATGTGCCATAAGAAGTCTGAGAAAACATAGAATGATCATCTTCTGCATTTGGACTACTAACTACACATATAATCTTTAGCATGCCTGTTCCCTCAGAGTTCTCCGACTATTAGGCAACCATCTGGACCGAATAGACTGGAGCTCGTAACGGAAAGCACGATATTTGGTCTGTTTTTTTCTTTCCACTTTCAAGGCAATGTTTTTCTCAGCAGGTGCCAAACACTCGATGACATATATCACTTTGGTTTGGTGGTCGAGGAGGACTATGAGGCTTATTGTCTTGAATTCGCCTGACAGATGGGAGCGAGTAGTTTGAGTAAATATGGCATTTCTTGTACTGGTGTTTGATCTACCCAGTATGAGTGCTTCAGATGGTAATATAGCATTCGTAATGCTGCGTTATGTCGATGAATATAGGTCGAAATTACATATATGGAGCGTGCAGAAAGTAATTACATGAGAGCTTCTGGCGCCTAACGCAGGTCCTGCATTTTTATCAGGACCTCCAAAACCAGTGTTTCTATGTACTTATAGAGGACCCCATGGTGGGGTTGACTGACGTGCTGTCGGAACAGATTTTCTGTTCGGCAGCTCTGAATCGATCTTTCAGCCGATTTGACTTAAGCTCAGTGAACTCAAAATCGAGTTCATCTATAGCTCTTTTTGCTGCCTTGAACAATTCTGCACCTACCTCTGCAGCTATTCCAAGTATTTTCGACCGATTGGATTTTCAGAATAATGTGTGTTGAATACTTTAACTGCATGATGGGATTTATTTTAAAGACTGTATCATACTAAGAAGACGTCAAGAGCCACATAGTTATTAATTTTTTGCAATAAAAGCTAGTCTGCTATGCCAATAAATCGCCATATCTCAAGAGGTGCATTTATTACCGTTCAGCACTTAAAGCACTTTACGAATTTTGCAACGCTTTTTCCTAATTTTACAAAGTGTTAAACAACGAAGAAGCGTTGGAAACGCTTAAAGTGCTTTAAGCGCTGGACAATGATGAACGTACATATTTTACCTATTTGAGGTTTAAGAGGATCACCCTGTATGCGCATTCATATAATTTCTCCAGATAAACTTCATGTAACGGAACGAAATAATCGAAACGAGGGAAAAACACAAATTACCTCACGTTATTAGATAACGTTATCTTTTCAGTTAAAGTTAAACATATATACTCAGGAGACGGATGTTTTCAATAAAAATCACCCCATTAGAACAAAGCGCTTACAACAACGCGAAACAGTTGTTGAACCCGCGGCTATTTACATTTAGTCGATTGCCATTTCCGATTTGTCTTTCTGGTTCAAATATCACCAAAAGGTGGAACGCTTGGATAAGGGTAAAAGGTTTATTTATATAATCATATCGAATAATCTTATACAATCATAGTGTCAACATTTTCAGTAGCAGGAACAGATGTAACGTCTTAAGAAATAATAAAACTTAGGATTCGATTAATTTTGTTTATACAGGGTGCCCATAATTAAGTACCTTCCCTCAAGGGAACTAAAGTTTTATCAGTTAATTAGATTACCTCTACATATTTTGACAAATTACTGTTAATTTGTAGAGGTATGTAATTCGGAGACAAGTTTTCTTAGATTTCTTTAATATAATTTTAGAGATGAATTGAATTTCACAATTTATGTTTAAAAATAGGAAGTGATGACCTACTAATTTTTCATAGACATCAGCTGGTTACATTATTTATTTATATTCATATGTATAATCCATTTCATATTTCATATTTCATATATGTATATGTATGTATATATATATATATATATATATATATATATATATATATATATATATATATATATATATATATATATATATATATATATATATATATATATATATATATATATATATATATATATATTGATTCTAAAAAATTATTAAAATTACAAACTATTATAATAAAGTGAATAGGTACTTACTAAAGTGAAGTTATAAATGAAGCAATGAACATTGATAACAGGAAAACTAGTTCCTTACATTATAAAAAATCTTTTAACTAAAGGTTAAGGACGAAAATCATGAATTGGTTGATTGTTGAAAAATTAAAACTAGAAATTAAAACAATCGGAGGCCACACATGCTACCTATCACTCTACAAAAAGCAAAGGAATGTTGTCTAAGAAAACACTGAAGAACTATGCTTTTTGTGAGAGCGAGGGGACACTAGTGGATTATTTGCCAACTTATAAGATAAATATCTGCCTGCTATCGAAATGTACTATACTGGATGTTTTCTCTATTATGGTTATTTGCATAAGGATGTAGTAAATATGTGTAAATCACGCTGAGACGTTCTATGTGTGTTCTGGAGTTCATCGCTTGTGTCTCATTAAAGATGTGACACATATCCAACGAACTTCTCTTACCCAAATTTTTTTCATAATCCAAAATTTTAACTTTATTGTAATTAGTATTATGATTTTGTAATAATGCATGTTTTGCTAATATACATGATTCTTTGTTATGTCTGACAACAGAACATCATGTAGAGAAACATTAAAAAAAAAACAAAATTTTAACTGTGACGGAAGTGTAGTTACTAAAGGTTTTGTGTTACATTTTTGTAAATAAAAATAAATTTGAATCCTTTTAAATGCATTGTGCGAGTGAAATTACGTATGTGACGCGATATTAAATGCTATCCTACAATCCCAGAAACTTTGCTGATTACCTATGAGAACTTGACAGATTCCAATACCAATCAACCAACCCATTCCATGCTGTGGTTCACCTCAACTAGGGCGCTCTACTCAGTTAAACGGAACAGAGGGCTAGAGTCATTACAGTACGCTTGATTAGAACTATATGGAGTGACAAAATGGGGACTTTTACGTTAATTTGCAGCTGAAAAGAAGTAATTAAGTGGCAATTATTGCTCTCCAATTCTGAAAACTCATGTGAAAAATTAAACATGAAAGACCTGTATGGGAATCAATCAACAAATATCGCCAATGTTTTCTAATTATTATTAAATAATAAAGATAATGTTAACGTATTATATGTTGCTGAATTCAGAAAGAAATTTTCTTTAAACTGAACTGAATATACAGGGTATATTACTTAAAATAAAAAAAAGTTAAGGTAATTCCCAGTTAAAAACCGGAAGTGAAGAATATGTATGCGATATGTATTATTTATGATCAATGGAATGTCACATGTCCATTTCAGCACAGGGGTCAATTTTTATGTATTTGGTGAAGAATCAAGCAATAAAATCGAATGAGGTACTTAAAATCATCGTCATATACATTTGTACATTTGTCAAAAAAAAAAAACAAGAATTATTGTATAATGGTATGTGATTAGTGTATATAAAAATAAAACCACGTGTATGATTGATAAAACAATATATGTAAAATAATACAAAATTAGACTGAAAGTCACGTTTCGCAAAAATATTCCACTGAATAAAACAATTTTTTATTATAAGTTAGGTTAGGTTTTTTGAGTGTGGGTCCTTATGGGCCCTCAGCTGCGACAATCAGCAAGGCCTATTGTGGCTCACTCCTAATTAAACAGATAACTTTATTGGGTGAGTGTGTCCAGATCCTTTGGCAGCAGTTGCCCTTTGCCAAATATTGAAATTAGATCCTCTCCACAGCGGGACAGGTGGTCTGCCTTCTTATCTCCAGACCTAGACGACACTCAGCGTTTTTCGCCAGGCCAAGTTTATGCACTGCTTAGCATCTCAATCTGTTAGAGTTTTCAGAGGTATTTTTAAATTCCTTTGAATGAACTAATCCTAGTAACTTGCCAATACTGGAGGCTTGAAGATTTTTTTAAATCATTTATTTATCGTTGTCCCATTTCCACTACCAGGGCCAAATGCGTTAAGGTTACCTGGTTTCACTTGAGTTACCATCAAACTACTAACTGCGACTACCGTTGCTTTACTTTTCGTATTGAACACGAGTATATTGAGGCAGACCTACGCTCGCCTAGGCTTGAGGATATTCAAACTCTTGATTTGTAGCTATGTATTCCGTCTCTTGGTCCCTCGGGAGTTTTGGAGCCGACTATATACCTGTCTTTAGTAAGTTGGCTTTATTCCAGTCCCACTCATCCCTTTCCAGAAAAAAATGTTGAACGTCAGCTGGTAGCTGGTCATGGTAGGCATAGTATCTGAGGGCATTCCCAGAGTGCCCTGACAGCTTGTTGCGCTCCATGGTACTAATCTGCGACATATTAATGACCGCTTATTGCAGTTTATACGTTGTCCCCCTGACCTCTATCTCCAAATATATATGAAGATTGGGTAAGTCCAAAAGAATTTCCATTGCAGCTGACGGTGTGGTGCTTATTGCTTTCATTATGATCAAGCATGCTAATCTCTGTAAAGCATGTGCTCGGCAATAATCTCCATCTTTTCGGGGTCGTGTAGAAACTATTGCTCGTTTTTGACCAAGGTCGGTATAGCATTGTACGGTTTTCTTAACAGTCTAGTCATTTGCCAAAGGATATTGTTTCGTCGTGAAAGTCCTTGTATTTTGTTAGCCCATGACGTATTTTTGTGTTCTGCCAGTCTGTTATTTATTATCCTTTGTACGTCATCAAGTCTATGTTTGTCCAATGTTCTCCGATTTCTTTGCCACTTTTTGCGAAGCTTGTTCTTGAATTTAATCAGGTTAAGAAGTTCGTCAGATAAGAGCTCTTTCTGTGGCTTTAGCATTATTTTTTTAGTGGTTTTATCCTGAGCTATTTGGAGAACATTGGTCTTGTCTGGTTAGTATATTGTTGTTAATCGTCAGTCTTGAGTTAACGTAGAATTTAAATGTCATCAAGTTTATTGTCTTGTAATTATATATTTGTCTGTTTTGTGTGTTAATGTTCGTCTCGCGTATAGTGAATGATATGAGATTATGATCGCTGCATAGGAGAGGCAGGGATATTGGTTGGATAGGATAAGGTAGGTCTATATACATGGGAGTTGTGTTAATGGGATAATGGGTAGGGTTGTCTGGGGATAAAATTGCAATATTTTTCGCCAGTGCACAGTCCCGCAGGGTGACACCGCTTCTGTTGGACCTACTATTATGTCAAGACGTATGTTTGGCATTCAGGTCCCCTATTACAAGTACTTTATTTGTTTGTGTTATGCAATTAAGATCATTCTCAGATATTCTATTTATTGGTCTGTTGTTAACGGCAACAATCACAGTATCGTCGCTCAAATTTATGGCAATGTTTTCAATGCTACAATCGTAGCTGGGAGGAGGGGGAGGTAAGGTATACTCTTCTTGATGAGTATGGCCACACCTCCCCCTTGGTTATTCACTCTATCTTTCCTATACATATTAAAAAAATTTATTTTAATGTTATGCGTTGCATGTAACTTGGGCTCTGTTAAAATAACAATGTCTATTTTGTGTAAGTTTATTAAGTTTGTTATTGAGTCCATTGTAGTTCCAATTTATGATGTTGAATTTTTGATATTAAATGTGGGTAATATATTTGTGACGAATTCTTGCATTAAAATTATTTGCATTGAATCTTCAACGGATTCAAGCATTCTGTTCAACCAGAGAGTTTGGTTTTGGCCGTCCGTTGTGATTCTTTCGGCCACCAACTAATAGATCCGTATGTTATTGGTCTATCATTGACCGTCATCCAGTAAATTTGTTGGGACTTATGCCTCAGGATTTGCCACAAATACGACATGTCCATAAGAACAGTTTTGCTTTGTGGATTACCGTTTCCAGATGCGAGTTTCAGTTATGTGATTTATCTGGAGTGATTCCTATATTTCACTTCCTCCGCAAATGGAATAGTTTCACCTATTAAGGCAGGAGGCGGTAAATCCTCCAGCTTTCTTTTCCGATGTTTTAGTATAATAATTCCTCTAATATTGTTTTAAATAGATTTAAATCTAATAAATTTACTTCAGGTGGTACTTTATTATACAAATTAAAATTCAATGAATTATTTTCAGATTTTTTTAGCCTAAAACGAAGTGTCCCTAGTAAATCTGCAGATCTTGTACTGTAGCTATGGAAGTCATCATGTGGATCAAAACTACTAACGATCTTGAATTATCTTATCAAATCAAACTTATTTGATAAGGCAATTTTTTTTCTAATGAAACCGAGAAATGGATTTTGCAATGATTTATACCAGACAATGTATCTATTTGAAATAACACCCGGATTAGTATATCCAGTTATTTAAATTCTCCTGTTAACCAGATATTTTTTAGGGAATTCCCGCATAGGAATCTCCAGATCTTATAAGCAAATCTGTGTATTACCAATTATTTACTGTTTTTTTTATTGGTTTTGTATTTATTTTAAATTTCATGCGATCCAACTTTCGTTTATCGGTTGTTCCGAGAAAAATTCAAAAAACAGGAAAAATGTTACCTAAGGGGAATTTATGACCCTTTCGTGACACACCTAAAATGATTAACTAATATATCTTCTACAGGCTACGAATGCAGCATATTACTGATTCTATCTTTTACGCATGTTAATTCTCCTAAAATTTCCTAAGATTATTCTCAAATCCTAAATTACATATTTGTGGAGTAAAAGATTTCGCTTTCTATAAAGAAATCCACAGGCTACAAGTCGGAATCGTTCTTAATACATGAATCAGAAACCTAATTCTCCAAGCTCTATGTCGTAATCCTCGAAATCACTTAAGATTCCCCACGAATGCGCGCCACGCTACCATACAAGATTTATTTGTCGCCCCTTCAGTGGTAGCTAAATATAAAAACTGGAAGTTCTATTGATAAATAATAATAATTATTATGTTTTTAATACATCAATAATTTTGAGAAAAGAAGTTAAATATTATTACCTTGTGATTTCCTAAAGATTTAAGACTGTATATGTGTTAAATTATGACTTTGGTTTTTTGTTAAATTTAATTTGATTAAATAATATTCTGAAATGAGAAACAATGAGTTAATATTATTGGGAATTTGATCCCTTTGATTCATTATATCATATAAATGACATTATAAATGACAAATGAAATTAGAATGCTCAGCAGGTAAATATAACAATACATTTTGTCTTATAAATATTTATAGGCCACCTTCAGGCAACTTTGATGAATTTATACTATTATTAAGTAAAATTCTGACAAAAGCTATCAACAAATGCGTTTTTATTGTTGTGTGTGGGGACTTCAATATTAATCAAAATAGTAATAATCCAGATACGAAAATCCTACTTGATGTTTTCCATTCTTTTAATCTCACATTACTTATAGATGAACCCACTAGGATTTTTTCTACTTCATCTTCCACGACTTCTTTCACAATAGACTATATTGTTACCAAAGCTGTAAAAACTTTGACCTAGGGTTCTCTGACCATTATGGTCAGCTAATAAATTGTAAATCCAATATATCTTTTAAGCAATCTATCCCTAAATCCGAAACTATTTATAGCAGAATAATTAACGAACAATCAATAGCAGAATTCAAATCTTGTTTAAAACTCTTGAATTTAATCTCATATACATATACCGATGTCAACGAACTATTTAAACAATTTTTTGATCACTTTTAATGGTGTTTTTAGCCTCGTTTCCTAAAACGGCTCAAAAAGCAACACCAAGAAATAAAAAAAATGTGTTTCTCTGATGAACTAAAAAATCAATTTGAAGATCTAGACAAATTAAATTGGTTGAAGAAAAACCACCAGTGACCCAAATGTTGATAATAAATAGAAAACATTAAAAATACAACTATATAGAAATATTAAATCAGAAAAAAGGAATATTACAATAAAACGATAAGAACATCTACAAACAAAACTAAGACAGCATGGAGAATAATAAATAATGCTAGAGGTAAACACTCGAAAAACTACTTATATCAACTATAGAATACAATAACGAACTTTTTACAAACCGACATGAAATTTCCAACATATTTGGGAAATACTTACCTATTGTTATAAATAATAAACTACACAATTAAAAGTGAATTTTCACATTTATGTAGCACTGTTAATAAAGCAAATAAAATCAATTAGTAAACAAGATTTTAACTTTATTCTTAAGTATTTATATAGTAATAGAGTTTTCTAATGTGTTAAACATTGTACATAATCAATCATATCCAGTGTGTGTAAATTAGTAAAATTTTCTCCAAGGGAGAAAGAAAATAAAATTCTACGCTGTTTAAAACTCTCGAAAATGTCGCATTTATAGACATATGCATTAAGGGTCAAGTTCATTGTGATGTATAGGCAATTTGTATGTTATGACTAGAGCCCAGATCCGAGGGATACATGACGATATTTTCTCTCAAATATCCTCTACTGTGAATCATTTCTTTCTGAAATATTGCCTTAAGATTTTGTTTCTCTATTCGCCAAATATGTTGAGCTATTATTATTAGTGGGAGTAATAATAAAATTATAAATTTGTGGCACAGTATATGTCAAAGGTTATAAACGTATTAAAATCGCATTACGTCCACGCATACGTCCAGGAATTCAAGGCTTAAATTAGATAGATATCCCAATAATTAATTTATTAGCTTCTAGTTGAGGAATGGAATTTTAACTGAGGTTATATAAATACAATTACAGTTCACCCTTGGATACACTACAGCATTTATTATAAGAAACTTATAACTATTTATATCAGCAAAATACGAAAGTAAACCAGTATTTGGGTCGCGAACGGAAAAATGCTTTTATTTTATTGGCAACTTGTGTTCTTAGCGATGTCGAAGAATAAACTAATGGAAATATTTACTGCCTTCAATTTATCGTAAAACCAAAGAGTACTGAAGCGCATAGGAGGATTGTTTTTGTTTCCAAACGATGCGATGTTTTGCATAGCGAATTACCACGCATAATAATCATATGATGTCAAGTCAGGTAATATTGGTGAATAAAGTAAAATTTTATCACATTAAGGACACCAATCGCAACATAGATGTTGCATGATGGTAGTCTTTAAACTTATGCCAAATTTATTGCAAACCTTTACATAGAAATTTAATGTACATTTTCAGCAGCAGATTGAAGCTATTTTGTAGCTTGGTCAAGTGATGTTAGTCACTACTTAATGCAATCGAAGCTGTTATTTCTCTGGTGAAACGACTTCAACTGAGCATTGACGACTATACTTGGATGGTTTGGATCTTTGCGCGTCCCAATTAGTAGCTGTATGAATCAAGAAATCAAAAATAATTAGAAAGGTCAACTCTACTTTTGAGCAATGGCATTTACTGGACAACGTTTCGTTTATACATATTATCATTGTATTTGTTGATATTATAAACGAATTGCTGCAATATAGCAGAACACAAGTAAGTCGTATCTCATTTGATATACGCATAAAAAACCTACCAACAAATTATATACTGTTTTTAAATATGATTTGAACGAAACAACTACTCAGCGGATAAATGCTCCGACCTGCATTGGATTATACCCTCAAATCATGATAGATCGGTAGCCAATATCTTTTTTCAATTCCTAACCAGACATAGACTGGTTTCGAACTTATTAATTCTCCTCAGTATGCCATAGGTTATGGAACAGACAAATGATAGTGGCCAACCTGCTAGTCATATACTTACAAAAGTAAATTGAGTACTGCTGAGAGGTATGTGAAACTTCTCATATGGTCCAAATGCTACTATCCGACCGACATCATAGATGTCTCTGTGGCGGATAGCGACTTGCGAAGCAAGTATCGAGAGCGACGACCTCTAGCCCAGGTGGACTAAACTAATGCACGAAGGGTGCAAGAGTTTTTAGACAACACTTTTTCCGATCGTCTTATAAATGGAAGAGGCACAATAAAATGGCCACCAAGATCCCCCGACTAGGCGCCTTACGATTTTCTTTTTTTTTGTGGGGATATGTAACCTCGAAAATTTATAAACAAGAACACGAGCGAGCGCGTGACTTGCAAGAGTTACGTGCTAAAATTGTTGCCACAGAGTGTAACTCCTAACATGCTTTTAAATGTCAGGAATGAATTTTGTCACCGATTAGGGTATTGCCAGGCGCAACAGGGCGACATTTTTGAGCCCCTTATAAAGCAATATTTAGATAAAAATTAGTTTTGTTTCATTTTTCATACGTTTTTTTAAAATCTGTTTCATTTTAGAATTTTGTATTTTATTTTCGTTAGAATATTTGTTAATTTATTTTTATTTAATAGCAGAATGCCAGTTTACTTTTACGCCGAATGGCCAAAAATTACTCAAAGAAATGCCACTGAGTTTTTTTGATGCATTTTAAAAACAATTATGCATCAAATAACTAGAAATTCTCAAAATAAACAGGGATAAGTAGTTATTTACAGAAATAACAACTATAGCCCACAACATTTTGAAATGTACTAACCAATAACACCACCAACAGTGTCATCGGCTATCTGCTATGATGCGCTGCGATGGACCGCCCATCGCAGCGCATGACCTAAAGATGAATGATTTATTGGCTACTACTGGCCCCGCCACTAATTACGCATACTAATGGTCGTGTTCGCAACTTCATGGTTTTTGAGGGGTTTAGGAAAATTTACCCAGAGTGGCAAAATCACTATCTCTGTCTTTGTTTTTCTTATATTTTTAGATAAAGAGAATATTTGCAAATTGCTAGAATTTTCCTAAACACCTAATATCTATACAATAAACTATGTGTGGAAAGAGGGGATATGATGGGGCGTGCCCTCTTTATTTCACAAGCACAACGTACAATGAGGCAATATTGATGCATAATCTCTTTCTATCCCATGCACGACTTTGCTATTTTTATCCTTTATGCACACACACAAAGCAGGCACACTAATTAAACGTTTTCCAATACTGTGTAAAAAAATTGATTAATAGTAAATCGTTTTCCACAAACAACAAAACATTGGATATTTACTTAACAACCGTCTCGCTAATCAAGTTGGTATTATTTGGAGATGAGATATGATGAGTTTTAACGTCGGTATCAATTGATTAAGTTGAAAAAATACTTTAGGTGACGGTAAAAAATGAATTCATTCAAAATTATTAAAAAACCAAAACAAAAAACTATTTTAATTTCATTAGTTTCCTAAATATGATGTATATATTACGTGTGTTTGTAATATTTTACTTAATTGTAGTTTAAAATTTGTATCTAAAACAAAATCGATATTCATACGATGATTAGTTTTGGGGCTCAAACCAGGACTTAAATTGAATTGAAATTTGTCTCTTTAACGACAAGTATCATAGAACACTAATAACGCGTTCAATAGTAAGCAAAATTGAAAGTAAATACAGGGAATTGGCATATGTCAAGGATTTGGCAAGGAGTAATTGCCTAAAGGTAAACGGAAACACAAGGTTCAATACTTTATTGGCATGAAAATGTTATTTCTCAAGCCGACAGACGCGTTAAGAGCCAATACGTAAAAAAGAGCTACCTAAAAAATATATAAAAATATATTTTTAATTGAAAATAGACGATGACGGTGTACCTCTAAATTGCAATAATAAACGAATACAAAGAAAAAGTGAGTAACTAAAAAAAACAAAGCAGGTCTGAATGTTTTTACGCAAAATAGGTATGTTTGAATGATTACTGTTCAATGTTTATATTGTTCCCTTTATTTACATAGCATAGGAAACCAGTGTAATTATTACCGTGTTGTTCGATTAATTTGTAAATCATATCTCTGATAGCGAAAATGAATTCATACAAACAGGACTTGGAAATGTAAATATTATTCGTGTGATTACAATTATAGCTCATTTATCTGTGAAATACGTTATTTTACATGGTGGTCCATTGATTTACACAGTGTGTCCCTAAAATATCGCATTTTGAGTGCGGTGGTGTGAAAACAGTAGGTTCAGAAATAGTGTTGATGGCGCTACACCATCCTCACTCTGGTGACAATATAAGTTTTTTTAGACAATTTAGTAAATTACTAGACATGTTTTTAGACAAAAATAAGTTGTTGATAATAGGTGGTGATTTTAACATTGACTTCAATGACAATTTCTACGTTAAACGATCTCACAAATACTTTGATATGTAATAATATGAGTAGGATAATTTACAATCCAACTAGGGTAACATCTCCAACAAGTAAGTGTATACACATTATAGTGAATGACAAGGAAAGAGTTTGTGAGAGCAAGGTAGTTAACAGTTATCTATCTGATCACTTTGCTCAATATGTAAAAAATGTAACTAACTTAAAAACTGATGTCAACTTTATTGATAAACGTTTTTTTAGTGAGGATAATATTTTTAAATTTTGTCAGTTTTTGAGTGAAATAGATTGGATAGAACTATTCCCTATCAACAATTGTGATGAAGCATTTGACTGGTTCATGAACTTTATAACTAACTATTTTGAATTATACTTTCCCATTGAAAAAATTAAGAATAAAACACATTGCACACACGAAATTAAAATAACTCCTGAGATAACAGCAGCAAAAAATCGTGTTCGTTTACTTGCTGATTTAGGCAGACAGTATCCCGAGTTTAGAAGATTATTTACCGAGCCTAACAACGCAGAACTCTTTCAACTGCATGTAAACAACAAAATAATGAAAAAATATTAAACTCTAACAGTAAAAATAAAGCTATGTGGACGTTAATAAATAATGTTACTAGAGGATCAAAAAACCCTGCCACATATGACATTGAAATAGAAGATAATGGCAACATTTTAGATCCCAAACAAACAGATAATCATTTCAATAATTTCTTTATATCTGCAGCTAAAAATATAACAGCAAATACAGCAAATACTCAAGCCATAGACTTAGATTTTCTAGAATCTTCTGTAATTAAATGTAATAGAACACTTTTTTCAAAGCTGTCACTCTGGAAAATATACTTGACATAATTGCCCATCTCAAAAACTCAAATTCGTCGGGTACCGATGAAATATCTAATTTTTTGTTAAAAAAGATATCTCCTTACATAGCTTTACCCTTAGCCTATACTATTAATCTTTCGTTGGAAAGAGGAATGTATCCTAAACTAAAAATAACGAAAGTTATACCGCTTTATAAGAAAGGAAATACGGGATTCGTAATTAACTATAGAGGTATAAGTCTTTCACCGAGTGCCTCAAAAGTTTTTGAACATTGTGTTAATTCGCAAATTATGAACTTCTTTATTGTTAACGGTATTCTTTCACAAAATCAACATAGTTTTACCAAACACAAAAGTCTAGATACTGCTATTAGCGAATTTGTGAATGGCATAGTAACAGCATTGGATAAATCGCAGGTTGCTTTGGGGCTTTTCATCGACTTTTCCAAGGCATTCGACTATATTGGTCATGCGATACTATTATCAAAATTGGAAAGATACGAGGTAAGAGGCGTGACAAATAAATGGTTTACATCATATCTGTCTGGTCTTCGCCAGAAAGTCTCTGTTAATATTGCTGAATCTGATCTAACAATTGTCTATACAGGAGTACCACAAGGCTCCGTCTTGGGACCAACCTTATTCCTTGTGTATGTTAATGATATTCTCATCTACATTAAACATCGCTTCAGTATTATAGCGTCCTATGCCGACGATACTAACATATTAATAACATGTAATAATATTTGTGAAGCTGAAACCCAAGCCACAGAAATATTTAAGAAAGTAACCTTGTGGACTCTGAAAAATAGATTATGCATTAATGCGGAAAAACCAACTAGTGTAGTTTTTAAGACATCTCAGTCCAACATTATATCAAACAGTAGTATAACATTAAATGATTCAAATACTGTAACCTACTCTTCCGAATCTAAAATGCTGGGTTTAACAATCGACTGCCATCTTAAATGGTCTTGTCACATTCAAAATATGTGTTCCAGATTAGCTAAGATATGTTATACACTGTCCGTAACATCTGAATAATGCAGGCAGTCAATTATCAGACAGTTGTATTTTATAGTACCATTAAATACTGTATTGTGCATTGGGATTTATCCTGCCATGCGTATAAAGTTTTTTTATTACAAAAGAGAGCACTACGTATAGTTGCAAACATTAGATATGGTAAATCATGTAGAGAGGCTTTTAACTTACTTAAAATTCTTACCTTTGTGTTTTGTATATAATACCCAACAAAAACTGTGGGAAAATAGAGTAAATCATAAATATCAAACAAGGAAAAAGTTTACTTACTACCAAACAAGCACGAGACTATGTTGTTCCAAAAAAGTCTACTCTTTAACGGCTGTAAGTTTTTTAATATACTGCCTGATTATGAAAAAATATTACCAAATATTCATAAATTTAAAAAAAGCAATAAAATCGATGTTTATTGAGAAAACCTGTTATACAGGAGATGAATTTATGTTCTCATTTTGACGTACTTTCTAAATATTTATATGGTTTGTGATTTTTTGTTATTGTTTGTTTTATATATTTATGTATTTTTTTATACATTTTCATATTTTTATATTTTCTATTTTTTGTTAACCTTGTACATTGTAATGTATAAAATAGCATGTTGTTGTATTGGAATGTGACCTGTCTTCTTTTTGATTTGTTAGGTATCTATTACTTGTAACAGTTGACAAAATTTTTTAAACAAATGTATCTACTTGATATTTTGTTTTCTAAAATTAATAATTAATAAAAATAGGAGATAATGTGTATATTATCCTATGTTTATTATTTTTACTGTTGTTGCTTTTGTAATTTTTGATATTTTTATTTTGAATTATTTTCAATGGACTACATCTCAGCAAAGTACTTGTGCCTCAGCATTGTTTTTATATTTATATTTTTATTTGTAGATTTTGTTATTTATTGCTATTGTAGTTTGTGTATTTGTTTATAGTGTATTTATTTATTTATTTGTACGTACTTGAAAACATTTCTTAAATATTTGTATATTATTGTACTTCTGTTTTCGGAAACTAATAAATTCTGTTATATTCTATCCTATCCTATCCTATCCTATCCTACCCTATCCTATCCTATCCTATCCTATCCTATCCTATTCTATTATATTCTATTCTATTCTATATTACATCGGTACACTATTGCAAAAAGTAACTTTCAGAAAATTATTGTATTTTGTAATTCAATGTTTTATGATTTGCGGTGCAATAAATTTTGGCGCCTCACGCATATCTCTGCCTTGTAATGTTTCTCAAGTAGTACGTTCGTCAATATTTGGACCATACTTTTCCATATATGTAGATGGGTTGGTAAGAGAAGACTTATAGAGTGACCTACAAGGTCACCAGACATTGGGCTTACTTAAAGGATAATATCTGCAAAGACGGGCCTAATAATATAGAATACTTAAGAAAACAAATTCAGTTAGAAATCCGGTGAGGTAATAGCTTTGAAAAACATGGTCCTAACAAAATTTTTATTGAATTATACACTACTTTAATGTTATTTACATTCTAAAACTAGGAAAAGGAAAGGTCGATAGTAGAGTGTAATGGTACTAATTCTGCACGTCTGTAGCAGCCTTGATTCCACAAATTTTTTCATCAGCAAAAATAAAATCGACCCGACCTTAGTGGCACACCTGTTTTACGGTTTTAAATTGCGATTGATTTGCATTTTGTTCTCATTGACTACGTAAGATAACATAACTCAAGTGAAGTATTCGAAAATCTAAAATAATGTAGTTTTGATTATAGTAATGAGTGATCAAGTATGTCAGTGGTTTTTGAGAAATCCAACAGTACCAAACAAGTACAGGTACCATGATCTAATTGTCTAATAACAATCAACCAATGTGTGGCAGTGTAGGAGTAGTGGTATGATTCATTGACAGATTAACATTTTTTCTTACAGATATTTATTGATTTTATCATAAGTGTGTCTCTCAGTTATCTTTGATATGGCACATAGTAAACTAATTGAAGCGTTGAAATAACAAAGCCCTGCGATTTTCAATTTTTTTGCTGTGAAGTTTTCATCATTGAAATTTTTTCGAAAGAAAAAGATTTCTCTAAACCGTAAGAGTTCCACACAAGTTTCCAAATGCTTTAGGGAAAAAATAATCCTCATAGGCTTTGGCACTGTATTACTTAAATGTTCATCTGTGCTTTTGGTATAGGGAAACTGCTCGCCTCATTGACATAAGTAAAATGGCTAAAGCACTGGGAAGAGAAAGATGCAAAGTTCTACCCACTTTCCACGATCTAACGGGCTGTGATACCAATTCAAAATTGTCATATGCCTCCTGTGTTATTTCGAGCTCATCTTCGATAGTAAAGATTGATGCTGTTATACCCTATATTGAAAAGTTTTTCGTTTTAATATACATGACCGCTGTAGTCAAGAAACAAATGTAAATAAAACCAGACCTGTGCTGTTTGCATAGAAAAATAGGCACATGGATAACATTTCACCGAGGTTTGATGCACTTAAAGAACATATCCTCAGAGTAGCCTATTAAGCAGGTTATGTCCAGGGACATGCCTTTCAAACAGCTTAAACAGCTCCAGAACTTCCTCATTTGCAGATGTTTGACTAACCTCGAGTTTCAGAATCCTTCACCTTGGTAACCAAAATGAATCACACAACTTCCTACTCATGCAGAATCTCCTGTTGTGAAGTTGTGCTAATGCATAACAGCTGATTTACCTTGCAGTTTTCTTTGTTTATGTGGTTGTGACCAAAACTTTGATAAACTTTCCCATTATAAATATTTTTGAATGTGAAGATATAAAACTGTTACTCCTATTTATCGAATCCCAAGTTTTACATCCATTTTGAATGATGGTTACGCGGACGGGTCCGCTAATCCACTGTATCTTATCGACTTGATCCTGCCCGGTTTTAGACAGGGCAGTTTGGGTGGACACACCCCCTGCCAGTGTCCCTCACACTACCGAGCCGATATATTAACATTTGACTGAATATTTATTTCAGAGATAAAATAACTATTTATTACTTCAGAGGCCTGTAAATGCAAGAAGGTAAATCCTTGTCAGGTGTTTTTAAGTTTAATTATTTTGCAGTTGTGTCAAAATGTGTACGAGTTTTATTAAATTGTAATAAAAAGCAAAATACGTTTAAAAAACTTTCCTATCCACATTCCCGGATTCATGAATACAACTACAGTCAATGTTGGAACAATTTAAATTAAAAAGCTGGATTCTTTTCTTTCTACAGTTGGATAAAGTATAATTTTTTTCGATAATGAGTTTAAAAAAATTCTAAAGTTATTTAAAAATATTATTTTGTATCTCTAAGCGACATCAGAACTTCTTGCCGACTGTGGAACAAGGAACACTGTTAAAACATTCACGTTTTTGATGCATATATCACGAAAATAGAGTTTTATAAATCAGTATATAAACGATTTTCTTGAAAAAGAGGTTTTTTATTCTTTTTTTATAGAAAGCCCGTGGCCCAAATTAGGCAGACGTAATATCGATAAAATGCGCAGGCCTATGAAAATGTGAAAATGTTGGCTTTACAACTTTAAGCAATTAAACTGAAATGATTCTGTACTGGTATTTTTTATTTATGTTTGACGCAAGGAAATTATCTTGTGACAAATGGTCGCTATTTTTGTATATATAACATGATAATGTAACTTCGATATTGAATTAATTTTAATTAAAAGTATATTCTATGGACAAATTTTAACCGACCGCGACATGCTAATAAATATTACGAGTTATTCCAGGAAACAAAATCAGCTTTTCTGAAAAATGTTTTAGTGGAAAATTTTAATATAAACGTTTTTTGTTATTGCAATATTTTGTGTTTAATATACAAATGACTCTGATAGACAGACTGTTTACTGTTTAAGATGTTTTTTTTTTACTGAAAAATAGGTTTTTGCAACATCAAAGATTGCATTACTCAGCGATATTGCGATATCATCAGAAAATGTTATCCATATATAAAATTTATTCTGAACATGTTTCCGTCTCCATCAAACCGATTCACTTGAAAATATTATGCAAACTTTACGTTCTTGTTAAATCTTTTTAAGGCCGTATCAGTTTTCTGGATTCTGTGTTTGGTAGGCATAACATACCTAGTAGCGTAGATTTATTTTCTTTGGTAGTAGTAATAAGTTAAAGAATTTTATATTTACATACGCTGCTCTCGTCTCAATTCATGTAAATAAGATGTATTTTCTCAAATGAAATTGTTTGAAGAACATATTAGTAATAACTGAGTGAAATATGTAAATATAGTAATAAGGAAGCATTTATTCTTAAGATTTCCATTTTTATATGCGAGCTGTGTGTATTTTCAGGCAATTTTTTAAGGCTAGATATTTTAAAAGATATTAGTTATAATGGAAAAACTCCCAACAATAGAAACTAGAAATTTCAGTTTAAGAGTGAGAATATTTATATTGTTTATAAACAATATTTTGAAAGATAAAATAATTATTATACATGCACCATTTCAATAGTCTAAATTCGATAATTAATTTCTATAATTTGCAAACCAAAACACTGAAAACGAATATAATCGGTATCTAAGTTCATTTTCTGGTAGATCCTGAAGCAAAAAAGTTTTAGTTTTCGCGAAGATGCTACATTTATAGCTGAATGGTTTATTCATTCAAAATTCTCTTATTTCTATAATTTAGAGATAATTTAATTTCAGAATACCAACACCACTTTTTTCAAAAATGTTGTTGAGTTTTTTGGCCTTGATATTTGTATCTCTGACTTTACCAGAGTAACTGCTAGCTGCCTTGACAACATTGTAATTAATTTAGATGATATGAGGCAAAAAGTTATGGATCCTTGTTCTCTAATGACCGCGGTCAAAATATTTTTTGTGAAAGGTGACAAACTACCCTTGAGAAGAATTTTCAGAAGGCTTAGAAAAAACGTAAATATTCCTTGTCGAAAATTGAATGGAGTTCTTTAAAAGCCGGTGACTTGTCAAATTTTTTTAGTTTATACATTTAAAGATCTTATTGAGACACATTTTCCTTTAAATAAAACAGTTTCTAATTCGAATAATCCTTCTGTCAAATATCTTAGAAATTAAAGGGACAGAGCATCCTGTGTTAAATTAATTTGTGACACTACCAAAGACTTTGCTGACATGGTGTATAATATTTTAAGAAATGAGCACATTGTATTGACAATATCAAAAGATGTGCATGCTTAAAATTATGTCAGATATACAGAGATAACAAATCCAAAGATAGCGGGAAACTATCAATTTTGAATGCAATAAATTAAAATCGGTTATCAATCTTTTTTGAACCTATTAACAATCTTTTGAATTGTCAATTTGGGTTTCGCAGCAAGTGCAACTACCCAGCGGTCTAATCTATTTCGTTCCTATCCATTCAGATCGAGCCAACCCACTAGATACACGACTAGCGGTATGCGCAGTTTACAGTCTTCCATCTGTTGTCAGCGTGAATGTAAGCAGGTGCTTTTACAGTAGGTTAAGATATTGTCGTTCTCAAGAAGGAGGACTTGTTGAGCATCTAATTTGAATTATTTACTTATTTATTATTTATTTACGTATGACTTTATTTGTTTAGAGTTGGTATTATTTTTCTTTATTATTTATGAGAATATGAATTTCTGTTTTTAGAATTACTTTTTGTTTCGAAGAAAAAATCAATATTTAATTGTGTGCTGTTCTGTTATTTTTTTTAAATTTTAGTGTTTTACTATCTGTGGCATTTCGAAAGAAACACGGAAATTGTGAAACATTCAGACAATTTTAGTAAATACGTTAATATGCAAAGATTTCTTTAGATGAACAAGCAACGCTCTCCACCGCGACTTTCGTGATATTTATTCTACTTTATCTCTTGCCTCGTGCAAAGACTTGTGGTCTATGGTTTCGTATGCACCTCCCAGCAAGCGCTCTGACGCAATCGTTACCTTTCGTTCGGACTTCATATTCATTCGAGCAACTGTAAACTACGCATACCGCTAGTCGTGTATCTAGTGGGATAACAATATGCTATCTTAAATACTGTCGAATACTCGCGAAAAGAATGTGATTTCTGCATTCCATTCACAATTAAGCGTAAATTAAATAAATGCATCAGTGCATTACAAATTTTTGTCATCGTTTGCATCCGTATCTACTCATTGGGAGAGATATTATATTCGTAGTATATGGTTTTGCAGCTCGGCCATTCTTTCGCCGGCTGGACACTAATATCACGCTAAATTTAAACCAGTGAAACACAAGGCTCTGTCCTGAGCCCACTCCTGCGCACTAAGTATGTCAATGAATTAAATAAATAAGGACAAAACCCAGCAATTTATCTTTTTTACAAGTAACAGCGTAATAAAAGGCGAAAGCGTAAAACTCTTAGGCGTCAGTCTTTAAAATAAATTAAATTTGTTTAGCCATGTCGAACATTTGAGCAACTAACTTCTTTGTTCTGGCAATCGGACAGGCACTCGTGCTTAGCTACTTTAAAGACTAGCTATTCCATTTTATTTCACTCACACACATTAGTTATGCTATCACTATTTGGGATAATTTAGGTCATAAAACGTTTGATCTACAGGAAAAAGGCGATACTTTCAAATGTAGAATATAGAGAACATTGTAGATCTTTGTTTATTTTTTTGCGTATTATGCCTGAATCTAGAATTTATATATCTTTTGCAATTTGCTGAAAATTCATAAAAACTGTGGTTCACATGAGAGCAGTTTGGATTACCATAACATAACTATAGTACTAGGTATATTAACTTACTAAGGCCATCTAGGTTTCGACTGACAAAATTAGCAAAGAATTTACTGATTCTTTATTTATATAATATATTACCTACTAAATTCTTTTGATTTTTTTAAATTTTTTCCTTAAAACATTGAATATTTTAAATGATTTTATGATATACATATTTGCAGGAATAGTGCGTTTACCATCACTGACGTAGATTTCCATAAAACACCAAAACACCATATAATGCACTCGATGCGCATATCACCAACCAAGTTGGCATCATCTGGAAATGATTAAAACTAGTTTTAATTATCTCTTTCACCAACCAAGTTGGCATCATCTGGAAACGAATAAAACCAATTTTAATCATCTGCAGATGATTAAAACTAGTTTTAAACACTTCCAGATGATGTCAGCTGGGTTAATAGGCCTGGGGTTGATTAAAATTAGTTTTAATCATCTCCAGATGATGCCAATTTGATTGGAGAAACGCACGTCGAGTGCAGTATATGGTATTTTTGTGTTTTGTGGAAAACTGTGTCAGTGTTATCTTCACATCACAGGTTCCAACCCTCTCCAGGAGATCAGTATTTTACTTTCACAAAATACGAAAATTTTTGTAGCCTCATTATAGTGCGATATAAGTTATTTATAAGGAGAGAACAATACTATTTTCACAAAATATATCGAAAACGGGTCACCAGAGCGAAAAGTGCTAAAGATTCCTGTCTTGTTTTTAAAATGATTCATAGATATAAAACCTATTACTTTTTTGCGATTAAAAACAATAATTGCCTTTATATAGGGTGTTTCAATGATGTCACGATAAACTTCGACGTGTGATTCCTCAAAAAAAAAAACGAAAATAAAACTTGGCAGGGAAAATTGGTTTCATAGTAGCTATAAAAAGTTTCATCAAAATCTAACCAGTGGCGTCGGAGTGAGGACAAGTTGGGGTGACAGAATCTTACATAAAATAAGTTATTTGCAACCGAACGGATTTTTATTTTGTTGATCTTTAATAAAAATATTTGTCCCCCGTCAGTTTTTTTATACATCGTACCATTCATGAGTAAAAAAAATTGTTGGGATGTCGTGAGCACCGCTAGCAGCGAATATCGTTTATGAGTGATTTGAGTTGTCTTTGTAAACGTAATTCCTTAAGTATATTAATTAATGGAAATATATAGGTGGGTTTATACTAAACTTTTAAAGTTTTATCTGGAAAATCCGATTGGAAAGTAAAAAAGATAATTTTATCTTTTTAATATTTAAATACGCAAAAAAAATCATATTTAATAAAAAGATCCTAAACAAACAAGGCGGCCATTCCTCGATAAAACCAACCGACAGTGACAGTGTGATGGGCAAAAAGTTACTTAAGTAAATAATGCATTTTTGATTCGATTTGTTAGCAATTTCGTGATTATGAATGTATATTTAAATGCTGAGCTGGCTAACATGCATTTAATTTATGGCGCACCTGATGGAAATGGGCGTGAAACAGCTAGATTATACCAGGAATATTTTCCAAATCGGCGGCAACCTCATCATGATAGTTTTTCCCGGGTTCACCTTGGTTTAAGAGAAACTTGGTATCTAAATAAATCTCAGTCTCCTGGCAGAATTAGAGAATGGAGAACACCAAGTTTCAAAGAAAAGATATTGGAGCAAATACAGAAAAGCCATCGATGGGTACTCGTGCCATAGCTCAGACTCTCAACGTTGCTCACTCCTCTGTTTGGAGAGTACTCACGGAACATCAACACTATCCAAAAGGTACAATGTCTAGAATTTCAGGCACGTCGAGCTTAATATTGTGTTTGGGTTTTGAATTAATCTGATGCCGTGCCGTATTTTTGCTCAAGTGTGATGTATCCGCATGAATCTTATTTTACTAGAGATGGTCTAGTAAATATGTACAACAGCCATATCTGTGACTATGAGAATCCTCATGCTCATCTGATACATGGGTACAAGCAGCGTTTCCGTCAATATTTGAGCTGGAATTGTTGTAGACTATATCTAATCGGACCCCATATTTTTCCATCGCGCCTCAATGGTCAAATCTATCTTGAATTTCTTATCAACTCTTCGAGTTCGAATGATGATTCAACACAAAAGCGCGCTAACTAATTTTTCGGCTCAAATCCGTACACACTTGAATGAAACATATCCAGATGGATGGATTGGATGCGTTGGTACTTTTTCTTGACCCCCACCATCATCAAACGCCTCTCGATTACTTTTGTGGGGACAGGTAAGAAGTAAAGTTTACGGTACCCCGATGGCTGATCAGGAAGATCTAGAGCATCGAATTTTCATCGTGTTCGAGGAAGTGCAGTAGATGCCTAGAATCTTTGCCAAGGTATGCCAGTCAATGAAAAGACGGTGTAGAGTCTGTATTGAAACGGACGGTAGACAATTTGAATACCGCATATAAATGAAATTAATTTTTTTTTTTTTTTTAATATATGAAAGAAATTTGCTTTTTAATGTTTCAAAAATATTTTATTAGAAACTCTACACGTGTTACGGCTTTTTAGGCCTTTGTCAAGAGCACAGGAAATACTGAACAGTAAAATTTGTGTCCATTGCTTATATAACCACATCTGGTACCTACTATAAAACTATTGTAAAATATGTTTTTATAAGTTGAATATTACTTTATTTTTGAAATCTAAATTATTTTATTTAAAATATGGTGGCCGGTAAAAATTTGTTGTTCATTCGTTAAGTTTTTGTTATTTTTAACAGCTTTACTTATTTCTAATTGTTCTAATAGATCAAGTTTCTTTCCTTTTTTTCTGAATGGAGTAATTTGACATTATTTAAATCTATAAAATGACTGTTTTCTATACAATGTGTTGACATGCCCGTACTATATACATTGTTTACAATAGATTTCCTGTGTTCATCGAATCGCCTTTTTACATTTCGTCCAGTTTATCCAATGTATATAGCATTACAGTCACTACATTTTAATTCATATACTCCTGTTTTTTGTAGTTTTTCAGTTTTGTCTTTATTAAATTTTTTGCCCAATTTCGTTGCGACTTTTAACAACTCGACAATAAATTTTAATTTTTTCCTGAATTACATAATTTTTTATCAAATTAAACCCCTTTTCACTTTCATAGACATTTACTACAGTCGCTGTGAAATTGGAGTAAAATAATTCTTGATTCGGTGCTAACGGTGCTGAAGACTTTTCGATGATTTTTAATTTTTACTCGTGAATGGTACAATGTACAAAAAAACTGAAAGGGGACAAAAGTTTAACTGAAATATAGTGTATCCAAATCAACAAAACAAAATCCGTTCAGTTGCAAAAAACTTTTTTTATGTAAAATTATATCTTGGGAAAAAAATGACATTCTTTTTTTTGCTTTTTTTGACAAGAGAAATCACCTCTTGTCGTGACATCATTGAAACACCCTATATAATTAATTAGATTACTGTGTTTCTGCGTGTGTTTTACAGTTTCTTAGTTCATATCACAAACCACCTATTGCAGTCCTTGTAGTGTCATAATTAGTCCAACCGTCTAAAAGATCTTATTTATGCCTAATAAAGTACATGCTATTTCCACATTTTATGGAAATTTAATTAAAATAGATTTACTCTTCACCCCTTAAGAATATTGGTAAAATGATACCAGTGAATGGCGTGTCCCATAAGTTAATTTGGCGTGAAATTGTCCACCCTATTTTAAGCTGTATGTAAAACTTTGGATAATTGTTAGTTTTATAGTCTAGTTTAAACATATTTAGAAACTGAGATGTTAATATTATGCATAACACTTAAAAGCGTATTAATTAGTCTTAGTAAAAAAATACCCGAATACAGAGGGTGTAACAAGACAAGGGTCATATTCTATTTCTATAAAATAATAAAAATAAATTGTCTGAATTAAGCGTGCCATGGAAATAAAATCTTCCACGTTGTTTTTTATGTCTGTCATAAAAAATACGGTTTCAAGGACCGAAAAACACTTTTCCTTAAATATAAACTCTCACACTGAATGGCCCAAATGTAAACATAAATTAATCACAAAAATGCATTCGAAACAAAACAATTTTCAAACTAAAACTTACCCGTTTGTTTCGTAAAAAAAAGCTCCTACAACAGATAGAGAAAATTATTTAAAGTTATTATTACATTTTTCACAGGGTCAAAATTATTATGTACATGTATCAGTTGCACAAAGCTATATGCGCATCTTTCGTCTGTACATATGATACTTATTTTATTTCATAATATGAGTATTTTATAGAGAAATATAACTATAAAAGTTGTATATTTTATGTATGACGAAGTTTCGTAATGAAATAAATAAAATAACGTAACCTGTTCTGTGGTTTGTCATTCTACAGCTTAAAACTTTTCAACCAAACAAAATAGATAGTTGTACTGCTTTCTGTAACCTGCATTATGGCACTTTTAAAAAACAAAATAACGTCGACCTATTTCCAGTAAATTTTAAATAGTCTTCAGAAGTTTAATTTTTTGCAAATAATACAATATCATTTCTCAATTACCTGTCTATCCGTCTCTATGCAAATCTGTTTGTATATCTGCCATATTTGTATATTGTCTGAACGTTATTTGTGATATTCTCTAAATTTTTCTTTCTTGGGGCTTACTAATACATATATAGTGTGTCCGTAAAGTATGTAAAAAATTCATTATTTCTTAAACCAAAAATATTTAGAAAAAATCCTCGGACACGTCGATTTTTAATTTCAAATGCATCTTATCCTTATATTTTTTAAATGGAACATTGTATATATTTCAACATTTTTGGAGTCTGAATCAACAGCTGATTCCAAAAATGTATCACACTTAGGTTCTAATTGATACGAGTAAGTTGAAAGATACGACCATTTTGAATATAAGAATTTATAATTTTTCATGTTTTGTTTGAACAAATAATAGTCACTAGAACTAACGGTTAGTTAATAATAAAAACAAATTATAGTAAATTATACTCCTTGTTGTAGCTGACAGTAACCCTAAACGACGAATAAAGTGTTGCCGAACCTTGTTTATATTTTCCTGAGATTTTGTTGTCTATTTCTGTTCTAATTCTCTCTTTTAATTCAACAATGTTTTCCGGTTTGGTTTTATAAACAAAATTTTTTAGATGGCCCGATAGAAATTGATCTAATGGTCTGAGGTAACCTTGGTGGCCATTCGATGGGTCCACGTCTATCAATCCATCTCTCCAGAAATATTTGGTCAAGGTACCTTCAAACGTCTGCTGCATAATGGGGAGGCACACCATCCTGTTAACATCACAAGCTTTTGCCAACATTTCTGGGATTTGTTTTACTGGGGAATAAATTTAATAATGTCGGGATGAGACAGCCCATTAAAAATTGGAGATATGCCAATCTGTTTACAGTTCCATCAACAAAATAGGATCCAATGATTCTATTTCTTACAATTCCCGACCACATATTTACCTTTTGTGGATATTGTGTGTGATGCTCCCGCATCCATCGAGGGTTTTCCCTTGAGCAGTAGCTACAATTTTGACGATACACCTCACCATTTAATTTAAAAATGCATTCAACGGAGAAAATAATATTTTTTATCAGAAGAGGATCACCATTGCACATATTCATCATTGTTTCACAAAATTGTATCCTCCGATCTGGATCATCATCACATAGTTCTTCACAAGCTGAATCTTAATGGGATGCCATTTTTCTAATTTTAATAACGTATGTACTGACGTTTTAGTAACATTATAATCGCTACTAACCTAGCGAACGTTGGTATGTGTATTTTCTTCAACGGCCAGTAAAATATTTAATTTTAAATCCTCTTCAATACCTGGGCGACCTGTTTTGGGTAAATCTTCCACCGTACTAGTCTCTCTAATTTTTTTTTTTTTCAGTTTTACTCACTGTTGATTGAGTTTTGGGTCGTTCTGGATATTTAGTATTAAATAAAATACATACTTCTTGTTGAGTTCGCATCCTATCACCATACCCAATCATCGTAAGAATTCGAATTCTCTGCTTTACAAATACACTCATGTTACAAACTAAAATAAATCGACAACAATTATTGAGAAACCACTACTGGGGTAAAGTATTATTTAGGGATTCACTGTGAAAGACGGTAATGATAAAATAAAAACTTGCCTACTTCAAAAATTAATAAAAAAGTATTTATTTTACTTTTTTATGTTACAATGAGTAGTGCCTGAATCTTCGAAGAGTGAACAAGCAGATTGCAGAAAAATATAATGATTAATGAAATGCGGGAGGAAATAAAGGAAGTAAAAGAAAATAAATCAGCAGCACCATCTAAAAACATCCAACCAACGTACGCTGAAATTCTTTGTAAACAGGAACATGTTTTAGTCGTTAAACCTAAAATAGAAAAAGAAACAAATGAAATTAAAAACGTTTTAAGAAGTAATATAAATCCAGTGGACTTGCAAGTGGGTTTAAATATCCACAAAAGTACACGCAATCGAGGGATAATTTTAAAGTGTTCAAATGCTGAAGCCCTGAATACTGTAAAGAAGGACATTAAAACGAAATTGGGAAATAATTATGAAATTAATGTTCCAAAAAAAGTTAAAGCCAAGGGTTATCATTACTGGTATTGCGGAGGAACAATTAGCAAATAAAGTAGATGATAAGGAGTTGATTGAGCAAATTCTTAGGCAAAATAAAATACCTCAAGAAGCTGGCACTTTTAGGTTTGAAAGTATTTATAAAACAAAAGTGTGAAGAGGAATATTTAATTGGATTGTAGAGGTCGATACTGAAACATTTTGACATCTACTGAATAAGGAAGAGCAAGTATTATTCGTTGGATGGAATAACTGCAATATACATATATGAATATTTCTGGGTAAAAAAGTGTTTTAAATGTGGAGGATACAATCACGGAGCTCAAAACTGTAAAGAGAAGGTTTCGTGTACACTATGTGCAGAAGAACATCACAGTAGTGCTTGCAGAAGTGAAAATAAAAAGTGTGTGAATTGTGTTAGAGCACATGAAAAACTAAATCTTAACTTGAATATCCAGCATGCTGCTTTTGTGAGTGTTACTTAAAAAATTGTTGATTCAATAAAGAAGAAGATAGCCTATAACGAATAGCAACCACAGGATGATAGTGCGCTATTTCTGTCTTGCATGAACGCTGAATGTTATTATAAAAATAAAGACCAAATACACTGGTCTGCAACGAAATCCTCCTTTAAAAAATTATGCTATAAGTATGAAGATTTTAATGCTCCGAATCTATTTCCGTTGGCCGATTTTTTTCTATCACGTCTAGATTTTTTTATATGAATTTTTTTTTTAATTTCATAAATTTTGTTTTTTTTTTAAATTTTTTTTTTTTGTCAACATCAAGAACAGTATACATACATACAAAATAAGTTTTAGCGAGTTGTAAGAGAAAGAAAGAAAGTATTGACAGTGATTTTTATGGTAGTAGATATGCGCATGCGCAGTATTCGCTGTGACGTTCCTTTCTTTCTCTTACAACTCGCTAAAACTTATTTTGTATGTATGTATACTGTTCTTGATGTTGACAAAAAAAAAATTTAAAAAAAAACAAAATTTATGAAATTTAAAAAAAAATTCATATAAAAAAATCTAGACGTGATAGAAAAAATCGGCCAACGGGAATAGATTCAGAGCATTAAAATCTTCATACTTATAGCATAATTTTTTAAAGGAGGATTTCGTTGCAGACCAGTGATATCAGAGTATGTATTTAAATATAAACCCTTGATTCTGTGTCTCACTGAAACATGTATTACTGGAAATTTTATTGACAGTGAATTATAATTAAAAGGGTATAACACCGTTTGTTGCGACACGAGCAGCCGGCACACAGGTGGGGTAATAATATTCATTAAAAAGGTCATAAAATTTGACAATGTAAAAACATTAATTCTAGATGTAAATTTTTGGTTATTATCTGTTGATATAAAAGTTAAAAATGCCCTATATGTGTGACTGCTGTTTATAGATCGCCTAGTGGTAATATAACACTTTTTCTTAATAGGTTTTTGCAATGGCTAGATGGTTATGTTGACAAAAATAATACACATAGTATAATCCTCACAGGTGATTTCAATATTGAATTTTCCAGAAACGATTATGTAAAAAGAAAGTTTAAAGAAAGTATTGAGAATTATGGCATGAAACAATTTATACAAAATTTTACTAAAGAAGTAATTCTAGTAGCATAATTGATGTTGTTGTCAGTAATGATTATACAATAAATGCGTGTAGAGTAAAATTATATTATAACAGATCATTCAATAATTCAAGTAAAATTAGAAAACGGTAGGGATTTATCAAAATATCAAACAAAGGAAATTAGATCTCGGATCAATTTTGATGAAATAACAAATTTGTTAATTGAAAAGAAATGGGAATATTCTTGCACAGATGTAAATATTGTTAATCAGACATTTGTAAATAACATATTAGATATACTAAATATAGTAGCACCAAAAAAAATTATAAAAGTAAAGGTAGCTGAAAATAGATGGTTAGATGATAAGTGTCGGGAAGCTATTGTAAGTAGAAATAGGGCTTACAAAAGATTTGTTTTTACACGTAAGTGTGAGGATTGGAATTACTACAAGCAGACAAGAAACAATACTGTAAAAGTTATCAAGGAAGCGAAAACATTATTTTATGATAGAAATATAGATAGTAATAAGTCAAATCCAACATTAATGTGGAAAAGCTTAAAGCAGTTAGTTGGGAAAAAAGGAGGGAACACGCTCTGCAAAGTTTGAACTGTAATGGAGTAATAGATAGTCTTTGGGGTTCCTCAAGGCAGTGTACTGGGTCCATTATTATTTATTCTTTATATTAATGACCTTGGCAATGTGTTGCAAAAATGTAAAATCCATCCATATTTTTGCTGATGACACTCTTATTTACTATGAGAGTACAAATTTTGAGGAAATGGTAAGTACTGTTAATTTAAAACTAAAATTATTGACAGAAAAATTTAAGATCAATAGACTAAAAGTAAATGATTTAAAATCCAAATTTATGTTAGTGGGTAATAATTACCTATATAAACAGTTTGTTAGTCTAAATCTTGGTATCGAGTTAAATGGTAAAAAAAGTTGAAATTGTTCAGGAAATAAAGGCCTAATAGGCCTAATAATTGATCGTGAACTGAAATTTAACAAACATATAGAATATATATCAAAGAAAATCGGCAAAAAGATCGGATTTTTTAGCAGAGTGACTCCATTTATATCAACTATTACTAAACTGTGTATAATACCTTAATACTACCTCATTTTCTCTATTGCTGTTCTGTGTTGTATACAAGTTGTACACATTTTAGTAGATCCCAGGTTCTTCAAAATAAGGCAATGCGAATAATACTAAGGTGCAACCGCTTCACGAGCAGTCAGTTAATGCTTAATACATTAAAATGGCTTAACAGTTCCTCTTCTTTCAAACTATGACATTTATTTTCAAAATGATTAATAACATTTTACGGGAATATCTCACACGACAATTGTTGTCCGTTACAGATGTACATATGTGTAACACACGAAATGCTAGTGCAAATAACTATTATGTTAAAAGAACTTCTAGGAGTAGTACAATGAGAAGTCTGTTCCACAAAGGAGTTGTACAATTCAATCATCTTCTTCACGTAATTAAGACTAGTAATACCGTCAACCAATTTAAGAGTCAACTTTTATGTTTTATAAAAGATAATACATATCAGCCAAATTGATGTTGCTTGAGGTTTGTTTTTTTTTCTATATTATGTAAACTAGTACTAGTTTGTAACTATTATTTTTATATCTATTTTTATGTACATACTATCTATCTATGAATAAATAAAGAATATCTTATCTGCCTTGTCTTTTTTTTTAATAGTTGTATCTTCCAACTTATCAGTTTTAGACTCTTGGAATCAGCTGTTGAAGCAGAATCCATTAATGAAAATCTATACCGTCATAACATAAACAGTGATGACATCATAACCAAAAAAAATAGAGGATGAAGACTTAAGAGTGCCCCTATTTTAAATGTGTATAGAAAGGAAACAAAATAATATAGAGTATTATATTTGGTCTTAAACTAGAAACGTATTTGTTTTATAACGAATTTTAAGTTTTAAAAATAATATCATTTATATGGACATTACCTATTGTGTACCAATCGTAAATTGGTACACAATGAGTAATCCCAAATAAAGTAGTCGAGTGCCGACAAATTGGGGAAGTGAACGGGCTAAAATTGGTGTCCTATTTGTGAAATCAACCGACCAGGAGATACATATATGCCTCAGCCTCAGAACATTTATGGTTGGGTTTGACGTATGCGGTCTAGCACCATCCTGTTGAAATATTCATTGGTAAAACTAATTGATTTAATAGCATTCATGACAATGGTTTGAATCATTTCAACATTGCATTCTGCATCGACACTAACCGCATTTTCGTTACATTCTTCAAAAAAAATATGGTCCGATCAGTGGCGTCCTTGGACACGAAAATAGTAATGACCGAATGGACAAAATAATGAACACAATTTAGTGTGAAATAGGCTGAAGCTCATCAAAACTTATAGCAAAATCATAGTAATATTCTTTTTGTTTTTATATTTGTGAACTTATCAGAAATTACATCTAGGTTTCTATTTCTGATGGTCGATGTTATAATGGTGGAAGCGGTTTTTAAATGAATTTTTGATTTTTGTAAATAGTTTGATAGTGAAAATATTTTATCTTTCAATTATATTAACAAGAATTTGACCTCAAAAGTATTAATGACAATCAACATGCCGGTAGCTTCTGCCAAATATTTTGCTGATACATTTGGCACCCAAACAGTACAAAGACATCTATTTTAAAGACGTTAAAAAGGCATCTGATTTCTATATTCGAAATGTCTTATGGACATCCACTTATTATTATTATTATTATTATTATTATCTCTTTATTTAGCCAAGCTAATTTAACAAGTTATACATTGTTACATTGTTAAACACAATATCTGCATACATATTCAATTATACTAATATAAGATATATCTATATATATAAATATACACATACAATAAAATATCCAGCCAATGCAAAATAAAGCATGTCAATAACTATACAATAGCAACAATATATCACAAAATATATTAACATATAAAACAGACAGTTATAATTATTATACAAATACCTACATAGAGTTAATAACACATAATTTACTCAATTAAATATTTGGAGATCCAAACTATTAATGTGGGCATTCACCCAGTAGATGTTCTTTTAACCTCAATTTGAATATATTTAATTTATTTATGTTTTTAATTTCTTCCGGTAAGCTATTAAAGGAGATAATGCCCTTGTGATAGACAGATTTTTCAGTATTTGTTTTATTTTTTGTAGTAACATATAGATTTATATTTTTCCTGGTATTATAATTATGAATGGTATTATTTACGACTAACTTGTCATTTAAATATGCTGGTGTTATCTTATTATTTATCTTATAAATTAAAATCATGGTTTGATATTCTAAATATGAGTGAACAGGTAGCCAATTTAGTTTAGCTAACATGTTCGTAATTGGAGTATCTCTTGCAGCTAGCAAGATGATACGCATAGCCCTATTTTGTAATTTTTGTAGTCTATTTAATTCATTTTTATTAATAAAGTATAGAACCGAAGCACCAAAAGTTAAATGTGGTAGAATTAAAGTGTTATATACACAAATTTTAGACCACTGTGATAAAAACGGAGCTACTCTTGATAAAACACCTACATTCCTTGATATTTTGTTAATAACATACCAAGCATACTCTTTAAATGAAAGACTTCTATCTATTATAACCCCAAGATACTTAATTTTTTCTACAACTTCAATATCATCATTACCAATGGTTACTTTAAAACTATTTAATTTAAATTCAGTATATTCTCTATTATTGCAGAGTATCATAAATTTTGATTTTTTTGCATTTAATCTTAGTAAGTTGGAATTGAACCACTTTAAAAGATTCGCTAAGTCTGCATTTATTGTATTGATAAGATGTTCAAGATCTTTGGAATTAAAATAAATTAGCGTGTCATCTGCGAACAAATGTATATGACAGTTTTCTACTGCATTCACTATGTCATTAATATATAGTAAGAACAGCAACGGTCCCAAGGTGCTACCTTGTGGTACGCCACTGTTATTACTAATTTCATCGGAGATTCTACCATTTATTTTTGTAATTTGCTTTCTGTTCTCCAGATAATCAATAAACCAGTTTAAAGCCATACCCTCAATCCCATATTTTCTAAGTTTTTCAATTAATTTTTTTCCTATCAATAGTTTCGAAGGCTCTTTGCAGATCTAAGAATACCGCACCTACCATTACATTATCATCCAAGTTATTTTTCCAGTCATATAAAACATTTTGTATAGCAGTTTCACAACTATGTCCTTTTCGAAAACCTGACTGATTTAATATTAATATTCCATTATCCGTAATAAATTCAATTAACTGATCATATACAATTCTTTCTAATAATTTTTCGATGGTCACTAACATATTTATAGGTCTTAGGTCATTTGCTTTCTCAGAACCTTGGATTTTTGGTATTGGTATAATAGTGGCTATTTTTAAAATAGATGGTACTTTACCTGTTTGTAGTGAACTATTAATTAAATTTAAGAGAGGATTTTCTATGCTATTATAAATATTTTTAAGTAATTCACTTGTGATGTCATCTGGGCTGCCCTTATTTGGTAAAGAAAACTTATGCCCGAAAGACGTCCAAAAGACGCCTTATAATTTGATGTACAAAAGGTAACGTCTTAGCGACATCTTTCTACAACACCTTATAGATGTATACCTATGCATTTTAATGACATCCCCTCCCCTTACGATGCGTTTTAAAAAGTATGTCATTTTAATCGCTGATGTAGGCTTTCACTCATGATTATTGCTTAACTTTTCGCACAATGTTGCAGTTGGCTTCATCAGAAGTAAAGAAAATTTGCAAAAACAGGCCCGAAAATATAATATACTCACATCGGCGTTCTTTTTACAACATTTCAGTGGACCGACCATTATCACAGTAATCTAAACAATATTGTGGTAATTAGAAAAACTAAACTAAAAAAAGTACAAGATTAACAAGGACATCACTCAGAATGAATTTTATTCATAAACCCCTATTATTTCTCTTTTTTTATCTATTCTATGATGACAGCATGAAAAATGACAATTGACATTTGACATAATAACAAAATCCAAATAATTCCCTGTTAACTTTTGGAAATTATAAAAACATGTTATCTACAAATATGTATAATGTTCTTTTTTGGTTGATTTGGGATGAATGCAGGATGGCGGTAAATATTTTTCTTTTTGATGAATGCTTTATTAAAATTGTTCTGCGAGGACGTTTAAAATACATCCAGAGGGCATCCATAAAATATGTTTTTTAGGCCTTTAGGCCTTCAGACAAAGTTTGGACCTAAAGACGACCTGTGCCGTTTGGGCAATTCACCTTAGACTTTTTTTGTATATACCGTTTCAACGACGCACAGCAATTCTGCTGTGTATCGTTGCTGAAACATTAAAGACCATTTATATGTTTTATGTTGTATTTAAATATGGCTCCGTGGTCTAGAGGTAACGTACTTGCCTCGAAACTTAGGGGACCCGGGTTCGATTCCCGGTCGAGGAACTGGGATTTTTCTGTAAGAAAGATTAATCGTAGTATACTCGGATATTGGGTGTGTGTCCATTGTCTCTAAATGTGTAGCCCTCTCCCACACAAGGTCATTCCAGACCATCAGGGATAAAGGGGGTTGTAATTACATGTGATGTTATTTACTTCGAGATTTACTACAACCTGTGACTTGTACCAGTTTTTATATGTTATTTAATTTATTACTGATTATAAACAAAAAAAAATCCATTGAATTACTCCTGAGGATGCTTATAAATATAGCGAAATGTTGACCAAATTAAATAATTAGTAGCATGCTCCGCCTTATAAGTTTGCGGTTAGTCAACACCCACTAAAAATTGGCACTCTCCGCATAACGTGTTTGCGGTTATTCAACGCCCACTAAAAAAGATAATGTTTAAACGTGGCACAAGAAAATATATAAGGCAGAGTATGCCGCCCACTGTTGAAGGAATGTAACAGTTAAAGGTTTACAATGTGTATAGGAGGTCACTAAATGTTTAAGAATGAAACGATTTATTTTCTATAATTATTCACCGAATTTTCACAGTGTTTTGCTTGGGGCGCTAGGGCGGCAATATGAACAGGGGCGGGTGGAACTTGCGCCATACCTATCCCCCTACCTAGACACGCCACTGGGTTCGATGATTTCTGCTGAACAAATCCAGCACCAAACAATAACATTCAACGAATGCAATGGTTGCTGTCGAATAATTTGAGGGTTATTTGGTGCCCAATATCGTCTATTTTGTTTATATCCTGTATTATCCAACTTTTACCACTTGTATACTAGAAACTGCAGATCCATTTATAAAATCTTATGAAAACTAGTGTGAGAAAATCCCACTTGCTGTGATAACCGTCGTACAAATTGATTGTTATATTCCGCTTCTTAATTAACTCTGGAGACGTTCCTTTCTGTTCTAATGCGTTTTCTTCTAACTGGTGGTTTTATGTTTTCTAAATAAAATAAGGCAGTTAAAACCTTATTATCAATAAAATTACAGATAACTTTATAGTAAAATGAGACTTTAATTTAGATAATTTCAAATATACTAACATTCCTGAGAACTTTTTAAAATATTTTGAGACCTTCAAAATATAGCTTGTAAAAAACAGCAACAACTTTCTGTATCTGTAATTATTTGGTTCAAAAGTTATGGACTCTAGAACGCTAAATTAAACAGTGAAAATTAGAAAAAGCTGTGTGATTTAATGGAAAAAAATTGTGATAAGTTGGAGTTAAAATATAAATAATTGATAATTAATTACAAACGTTGAGTTAAAATCCCATTTGCAAAAAAAATAAAACGGTATTGAAAATATTGACTGGGTGGAAACGGGTAGTTGTCATTAAATTGTTTAAATCATTGTTTAATATAGTTATCAACAACTAGCTAGTATTGTATGTATATTATTTTTTTGCATTTTGGCTTTACATACAAAGTGTTACCTCTATACTATTCTTTTTTTTCATTGACATTTAGTATGGTTGCTTTTTGTCCTTCAAAGGTTTGCATTAGTTTATTTAATACACCTGTTGTATTGTTAAGACTTTTGAGACAGAGTTTTCGTTACATTTTTGTAAGAAAATATTAGGAATGATCTCACCGGTCTGCTCCTGATCCATGCTTGCCTGGGGTATGATTATATTTGTCTGTAAGTTAATATCAGGCGGTAGACCGCCCTCACCGTATTCACCACCAGACATAGTTTGTTTATAATATGCTTATGGGCGTACTAAACAATGTTTTTATATAAAAAATACTAGATAGCACAATTAATTGAAATATTTTCTTTTGGAAACTAAATTTATTTCACGAATTTATTAACACCAACCGCACTCTGTAGTAGTCCAATTGAAAATGATTTTATGTATATGTATGTTATAGAAAAATATGTATATCTTTCGTTATACCAGAGAAAATATGTATTTATCTTGGTTATACTTAAAACATTTATTACTATTGCTTTAGTATACATATTCTGTGAAATTTCTCTTTCAGTATTTTATAGAAAATGACTGAAAGCACTACAAGTGCTTTCTATTCACTATAGAATTTCAAAGGTATTATATTATGCAGAATAAATAACGGTTCGACTATATAGATTATGATATGAATAACAAGCCTTTGTGTCTCTGTTAAAACCACGTCTATATTATAAAATTTAATATTGAACGTAATATTTCATTATGTTAGTGAATTCAAATCACGGTAGTAGGTATATATTACTTCGTTATATGTATATTTGTTTTTATATATTTATCGTTCGATAAGACTATATTATAATTAACCACTGGTAAATATTTAAATATTCTGTAGTACCTAATCTTTTTTTAATTGTTACTTATAAAACTGAGGTACTCTTGACCAGTTGCTGGTTATCTTGACTTCCGAACTCTTGCGTATTAAGGTTGTCTAGGTTGTAATAAAACGATTTCTCATCACTGATTACACATATTTTCTCAATTGGTCCATACTAATTGCCACTTGTAGTGTATCAGATAACACGGATTAGTTTATGAATTCGCTGGAAAATCAATACCGTATGGATTAATCCTGAGTAACGTATTTGCACTTGACTAGTTGACAGTTACTCCCTTTTGTTAGGCAGATAATAATTAATCCATATTAGATTGTTTGTAGTAAAGATCAACTCAGAGAAAATAAAGATAAACAAGGTACAGACGGACGTAGTATTCTGTAAATTGTAGGGATTCTAGACTAAGAGGGTCCCCAAAGCTCGGAACCATATTTGAGTTTAAAAATATTTGGGATGAACATTATTGTACAAATGAAAAGAATATTATGATTTTATAGTACATTCGTTAAATAATATAATTATTTATTCTTGTATCTATGTAGTAATTAGAATTTTTAGTATATTTGTAATAGCATTATTTTTCCTACATTTTGTGGCATTGTTTTTTATCTATTTTTGTTTTAAGGATGTTTTGTTGTTCCTAACACGTATTTTTTTAAATTATTTTAATATGCTTTTGTTTCTTGTTTTTGTTATGTAGTTATAAATTATAAAATAAACATTTATAGTCGGAAGTTTATATAAAAAATACCTTTCATTTAAAGGGGCCCCCGGGCTAGAGTTTGCGTGGGTACAAACTTTGTCAATATATGTTTTCTATATAAAAATGGTTAAAACTAATATTTCCTGTAAACATATTTGCTCACATGAAATCGATTGATTTATAATTTACCATTAAATCCTTGGATATTACCTTCTATTTACTAACAGTTATAAACTTTCTATTGAAAATGTGTGTGATAATTTTTATTGTATTGGTATTATTTGTATGGTATTATTGTAATAAATAAATCAAGTTGTATTTGATCAATCTGTTAGTTAAAATTAACTGAGCATTGATAAACCGGCCCCTTTATTTAATACACTTTGATTAACTAGATGCCACTTCAGCAGTTCTATTACAATAATGTCTTAAACTAAGGACATAAGACGGTTTCGAACTTATTAGTTCTCCTCAGTATGCCATATTTTAACCTATGGCATAGGTTAACCTATGGCATACTGAGGAGAACTAATAAGTTCGAAACAGGTCTATGTCTGGTTAGGAATTGACAAATAAATGATATTGGCTACCGATCTACCATGATTTGAAGGTATAATCCAATGCAGGTCGGTGTATTTGCCCTCTGAGTAGTTGTTTCATTCAAATCATATTTAATAACAGTAGTTTAGTCCACCTGGGCTAGAGGTCAGTACAACTGACTCAATAATATAACATTATTGAGTACTGAACATAATGTGCATATTATCTTTTTTTGTAATCAAAGTTTCAGCGTTTTGGCAAATAGCCGGGAAATAATTGTTTAAAAAGATATATGTTATACTTATCTGTGATAAGATTTGTAAAAGTTAGTAAATAATAATTAGCAAAAAAATTTTCAGTTAATATTATTTTTCATTCCACTCTAGAACTAATAAGTTCGAAACCGGTCTATGTCTTGTTAGGAATTGACAAATGATATTGGCTACCGATCTGTCATGATTTGAAGGTATAATCCAATGCAGGTGGGGGTATTTGCCCGCTGAATAGTTGTTTCGTTCAAATCATATTTAATAACAGTAATATTTCTCTAATACCGTCTACATCTTCTTTAATTTTGCCGCTAGTGATTCCCACAAGGTGTTTTGAATTTTAGTTAAAAAAACATAGCTTTATTACGCTCTGTATTAAAATCAGCATGACTTTACATTTCAGAAGAGTTTACCTACAAAACAAAAAAATTATTAAAATGTGACAAACGGTTTAGAAAAAGATCAAATTCAAAATCATGGTAAATTTTGGGGGATGCTTTAATTTTGGTGGTCAGTGTACTTGCTAATAGTCTAATGAGTAAAGCTGGCCGAGGTCACCTGGCCGACAGAGCCGTCATATGACTCATATGTTTACATCATATCATAATACTTGAATAAGTACAATAAATGGAAATAAATTTTAACAATAATGTTACATTTTATAATAATTTGTATAAAACTCACCCTTTTAAGTAGATTTATGAAGTAGTTTGGTTGTTGTCATCACACAGTGGGGAAGATCTATAGTATAATAACAACAGGTATGTTTCTACAGCTGTCTCCGTCAGCGATGTTCGCTTTGGCGAAAAAATATGTTTGAAAATGACCGTTCGACATCTACGGATGTAATACAGGCATAAGTAAAACAATCTGTGAACTCACTTAACGAAGTTGTAGATGAATTTGTCTTAATTTGCTAAAATCAGGATCTTTCTGTAATACATTCGAATTTTTCACTAACCCGATTATTTTTTGCGTCATTTATAGCCTGTAGCTGTGTATTTACGTCGTCCACTATTTACAGCGATTCCACTAACGACAACGAACTATTTTGCAATTTTTCTATTGCGACGTGTAGTCCTCTATAATAGTTATTAATAGTTTTTAAATCTGTTTCAAGGGAAACGTCTTGAAAGTTTGACTGGCTTTCCCTAATAGCTGCAGCCTCGTTAGGGTTGAACTGTAGTATCACAGCTTTTATTTGTTGAAAATATTTAGCATAATAAAAAGCCGCTTTCAACCACGTTCCCTAACGTGTAAGAATCGGCTCTGGTGGTTCAGGGATACCAGAACACTGTCTGTGAAATGCTCGAAGCTGTTTAGGAGATTTGAGAAATACTTTTTTTGTATTTGCTATTAAAGCATCTACCTCTGGAAAACATTTTCGAATCGTTTCTGCTACAAGATGTAACGCATGCACTTTACACGTAACATGTAAAAACCAACAATTGTCTCTTTGAAGAGAAGAGAACGGCCTACCACGCGCATTGTCGCGGCACCATCAGTCACAAACATCAATAATTGACTTGTTGAAAGTTCAAATTTTTCGAATGTCTCCAACACCACACGCGTAATTATTTCGCCAGTATACGCAGTTAGTCTTTTACTAGCTAGTTAAAGTGGAAATGTTGGTTTAAGAGGGTCCAGTACACGTACTATAATATTTAAAATAAAATTTTTTTACAATCTGTCGTCTCGTCAATACATAACCAGAGCCGTGTATTTTTTAATCTACATTTAATCCTATTTACAATGTCTTCACGAACAGCTGGAATATATCTACGTAACGATGTACGACTTGGTAAGTTCACCTGGGGATTGTATTTATTCCAAAAGTCCCGAAATGGTTGTTTATCCAGTATGTGTAGCGGAATATTACAGGCTATTAACATTAACAATAAATCAAACATAAACTGAGTTATCAAAGGCATGACATTTTTTTTATTTTGATGTTGCATGGTATTGATATGACGACGACAATCTGTTTTGTGCCAGCACATTAAGTCTTGATTGCAAACTTTACAAAATATTTTGCATCCGTCATAGAATAAATCCGGATTTTCACCGATAAATTTATTCACTGTGTCCGCGTACGATCGTTTTTTACCCTTTGGCGCGTTTGACATTATGTATAATTTATAGGTACAACCTCACGCATTAACCTTTCAAATAAGACTGCAGCGTAAATCACTTCTAAATCGGCACGTGTGACGCCAGCGCAAGACCGTGGCTGTATTCCAGCCACCTCGGCCAGCTTTACTAATGAGTAATGAATGATGAGTGATGACTAATAGTGGAACTATTCTCCAATTTTTCAGTTTTGTAAATAAGTTTTTAATTCCCTTAATACAATGTCTTGCATTCTTAATGCTAATACATTTTTTCTCTTAATACCTAAGTCAATTTCCTTGTACAATTTTTGGTAGAAACCCTTGTTTATGAATATAATGAATGAGTACACTAAACTTGGAATTGGCTATACCAGTCATGTTTATTTTATTAGCAAACTCTCGGAATTAACCAAGTTAAATTCACCCTAGCAGAATTTGATATTAAGTTAGAACGGCAAGAGCGAGTACCTCAGACAGTATTTTTGAAAACAAAACTATAAGTTAACGTGTTGTCTTTGGCAGTTTGCTTTGAAATTAATGGCTGTAAATCCCGGGAGTAGGGTGGTGACGACGAAAGTTTGAAGCTAAAGAGACAAAAAAGTGGTAAGTGTGTTTTATTGCCCCAATCAAAAAGAATTGAAAGTCACTTAAAAAGTTTTCTCAATTCTCAACAACAAAACTCTGTGAGTCTCTAATGTACTTACGTACAGTATTCTAGAGGCAATAATAAAATAAAGTAACAAACAAATTAAAAAATGTTTTTGAACAGTTACCGAATGCTGAACTGTTACGAGGTAAAATCATAAACTTGACAAAGGAAGAAACTAAGAATTTAATTTTTTAGTTTTGTAACATACAAATGTTGACTTACCTATATTCGTTGAAAGAAATCCGTCGTAAGTTTTTGCTATTAGATTGTAGGTATTTATTAAATAATAAATAATATTGTTTAAAGAAATTTATTAAACTTCTTGTAACTTTTGTAATACTAAATGTTCATGATTTTATTTTTTAATAATTTGTAATGTAGTTTAATTTTTGTAGAAAGCTAATAGACCAGTAAAATTAAGGGTTTTTCAAAACGGTAATTCCAACCATTCCCGACCAATACTATTCGATTCAGTATGTTTTTGATTTCTCATGGTCAATTTTGCCGTACGTTATATGAGCAAGAATTTAATTTATAAACAATTAAAGTTGTGAAAATGATGAAAATCGATGTTTCTGAATGTTCAACTTCAAACGCTGCGAAAACGGCAACAGATAGAGAAAAATTTCTCAGAACATTTTTTATAGAGCGTTAAATTCCCTTCAAAAAAGTCCGCGACGGCATATCTCTACGATGAATAGTTAAGGCGTTACAATGAGTTAAATATTTATTATTTTTCTGCTGTATATCAGTCAGCTGTACAAGTAACGCGCATGCGCGATCAACAGACTCGTATGCCGCGTAATGGCCGCCTGCGCAGAACATTTGAAAGTAGACTTGCTGTACTTTCATAATTTTCTTATTTTTACAACGTTAGCAAATGTATTTATCACTTTTTTTGGTCTAGATATAATTATTATATACTTTTATGCATACTCAAAGACCTGGAAAATTATTATTAAGTTATAAGATAAATTATTATTAAGTTATGAGCTGTTCAGTTTGATGCTAATAGTCGTCGCAGTTATAACGCAGTTATACAGTGTACTGGTTGTGAGCAATTTTTACATTATCATTGTGGTTGTGCTGTTGATTAATATAAAATAAACCGATCAAAAATGTCGCTAGAAGAAAATTGTTTTATATGTGAAGGAACTCTGCAAATGGGCAAGACTGTAACAGTAAAACAAAAGGGAATCGAATCGTTTATAGAAAACAGCAAGAAACGTGAGGATAAGAAATGGAATCAAATAGAAAATGTTAATGAAGTTACTGTTCATGATAAATGTAGAAAAGCGTATTCCTCAAAAGATAATTTGAAGCCTGGCTCTGGAAATCCAAAAGAGCGATACCCACGTCGTTTAAGTGTGCCGAAATTTAATTTCGAAGAAAATTGTTTCTTATGTGGAAAAAAGTGGATACGCGTTGCGTATACAGCTGACCAGTACGCAGTAGAAAAATAATAAACATAAGAAGGTTTAGTGCCGTATCCCCAAAAAAACAACTATGTAGCTACGGACACGTGTTTCTGAGTTATTGCCCCTCATCAGCGTACCGTAGCTAAAGAATTGGATCTAGGATCTAAGTTGTTTTTTTGGGGATATGGCACTAAACCTTCTTATTTTATTTTGACCCCAATAAATCTATATTATTTTGTTTGTATTTGCCAAGTGGAAACGGGCAGTACACATAGAGCTCTGTGTGTTGACTGTGATCATTGAGGCCCCAATTGTGGCACATGGGAACATGAATGCACTAATTGAGTACTGTGTACTGTATTTTCCAGCTTTATTTTAGTTCTTGTTCCTGATCTATCCCATCCTAGATCCAATTCTTTAGCTACGGTACGTTGATGAGGGGCAATAACTCCGAAACACGTGTCCGTAGCTGCATAGTTGTTTTTTTGGGGATATGGCACTAAACTTTCTTATTTTATTTTGACCCCAATAAATCTATAATAATAAACATTTAACTCATTGTAACGCCTTAACTATTCATCGTAGAGATATGCCGTCGCGGACATTTTTGAAGGGAATTGAACGCTCTATAAAAAAATGTTCTGAGCAATTTTTCTCTATCCGTTGCTGGTTTCGCAGCGTTTGAAGTTGAACATTCAGAAACATCGATTTTCATCATTTTCACAACTTTAATTGTTTATAAATTAAATTCTTGCTCATATAACGTACGGCAAAATTGACCATGAGAATTCAAAAACATACTGAATCGAATGGTATTGGTCGGGAATGGTTGGAAATTATCGTGAAAGTGGGCCTGATTTTTGCTTAATTTGATTGGTCTATAAACTACATTGTGCCTTAATTCCTGTAATAATTACCTTATTTAACCACAGGTCATATTATAAGCAATTTCCTAGAATAAATTTTATTTCTTCATGAAATCTTGTCTAGTGATTTCACGAAAGCCTTTGACTTGAAAAAATGACGCGGTCAAGCTTTGTGTCTTTTTCCCATTTTCAGTTACTTAATTGATAATACTAAAATGCAACTAACTTTACTTACAAACAAAGATAATGTTTAATGAAAACGCAACAATCAAATTTTAATGTGCTATGTATTTCACACACGAGTTCATCCAGATAGGATTAGTGAAATATCACTCATTCATGTCACAGGAAATTGCAAAGCACAAAGAGAAAATTACGTGTCTTGTAAAAAAAATATCCTCTATTCAGTTTCCGTTTTAAATCGTTTTTAAAAGAGTTAGTGTTTTCAAGCAGTGTCTTCTGTTGGGTTTTTTCCTGACAACTGTCACGTAAAATACAGACAAAACGGATGGAAGAACTGAGATTCCGAGTCACGGGTAGCTCGCGCATCTATTAAAAACAAATAAAGAGGAAAATATGTAAACCTGTTACATCGTAAAATTGTAATACACATTAAAATTAAACCTTAATTTCTGTATATAAAACTTATAAAATAATATTGTACGGGAAATAATATACAGGGTATGATAAGTAACGCACAAAATGTATTTTTGGACTCTTTTGTCAAAAAATAGTATACTGTTATAGCCGTATGATACGATGTAAATTTCAATACAGAATTTTATAACAGAATATCAAAGAACCAATCAAAATGCAAATTTTTCAAAAAGTAGATGATTGTTAGTATAATATTCTATATTGAATTTATATCGTGTCATATAGCTATTAGACATAGCTCTGTATAAAATCTAAATTATTTTTAGATTTATTGGAGCCAATAAGATCCTATTGTTTGGCTTTCGATGCCAGTATCTCTAATAAAGTAATAAGATAATAGTAAATAAATAACTAATAGGAAAAAAAAATTCACCCAGGCAGATACCATTTGCCCAGGAAAAGCTACTAGTAGTGCTAATTTTTTGTAGAAGGCATCTTACGAAAAACAGGCCTATTACTCACAAAGTGTGAAAAAGCTGGACGAGGTGGATACCTATAAACTTTGACCTTAAAGGCCTACCCTCAGGTATTCCTCCTGCACTCACGGCGCCATTCTGGTGTAGTAGACCTGTCCTGCATTTTCCTTGTCTTGTTCTGGATAGGATTGGGCAATGAGTTCCATAACTTAATTATTGCCGTATGACATTTATGCAGTTTTTGATGACAAAGGGTTGATTTCCTGCGCTCTCTCTACTAGCTCATAATAATATGACGATATTCCAAAAAATTTAAAAATTTCCAGCAAAGTTTATATCATAGCATCTTTTGCATCTGGCTTAGCTATATTATTAATGAGTGGGCCAGGAAATATTCTCGGAGATCCAGGAATAGAAATTTCGAGATATAGTTTGCTGACATATTTTATGTATTTTGATTACATTTTTATATAGAACACATACCATTTCACTTTAGATAGTCAATTTTTATATTTGAACACCATTTTCTCTAATTTTACGTGTCCTAATTTATCAAGTTGGTGTGCATGTATATCTCGAGATACAGATTTTTTTATTAGTGTTTAGTATATGAAAGGAAGAAATTGCATGCTAAATACTGTCAGCAGATTGTACAGATGAGGCAGAGAATAAATTGTTACTATGAAGGGACAAAGTGTACGATAATCCGAAGACTTGGAGAACACCAAAATAATTGATTCACTCCCTTTAAAATTGTTATGTTTATGAGGTGTTAAGTTGGTCAGTACATGTCGTTCCAAATAGTGTACATGATCTGTGTCCTCTGCCAATTTTCACTTTTACCTGAGAAACGCAATAATGCATAGAGACGTATAGAAGTATTGGCAAGAAGTTTTATAATCCATAAATATTGCTATGAAAATGCGTTGAAGGATTTAAATATACTAACTGTTAAAGGTGCTTACGTTTATGAAATTTTTTGTTTCATTTTTAAATTACAAAGTCACATATACATATTATTACGCCTACCTAGATGTTTGCGGAGGATGCAAACACGTAACAATATTATAACCGCTTCAAAGTTGTTCAACAAAGTACCACTTTGAAAAAAAATATCAGCATTAAATATTTCGCTAATAAAATAAAGAATTATCTTATTTAAATATGTTTTTCTAAATACCGTATGAAAAAACTCAACAAATTAGACATTTTTCAAATTTGTTTGCCTTAATATTTGATGGATGTGTATAATTACTCTAAAAATGCGATTTATTAACTCTGTTTTATGATGTGAGATATCGAAATTCCAACACCCAGTAATACATAAAACATTTAGATACAAATCTGGTAAGAAATAGGTCTGTCAATCTTCAATAAATGAGTGCGTTGTTTGAAAGAGGAAGAATCGTAGCCAATATTTTTTTACAAAAATTGCTGACAAGGGTGGTATAAATGCGCCAATAGTGATGGGATGTTGGATTACGTCAAATAAAGTAAGGCTTAAGTGGTGGCAATCAGATAGTATTCAATTACGAAACTCAATTCTGTTTATGGATCCACGATTGACGAAGAGTTCGCTGTTAACGCGCGATGTGGGGAAAGGTCAGATATTCAGATTTGTGTATACGGGAGACTTGAGGGGTTATGGTATGAGGTCATAACCAGCAGATTCCTTCAAGTTGATGTGAACGCTTTTTCATGACCTGCAGGATTATCTGATTTTTCTCCAATCGAACATGTATGAGGCAGATGATAGGCAGATGACTAGGGTGATTACGATAAGAGGTTGAAATAACTTGGCACACATTAAATGTCAATGGTGCAACTACATAGATGTACACAGTGACACATGTGCATATCAAATAATGATGCGAATGATTTCGGAGTTCATGAGATTACAATAGAGTTATGACTATGAGAAAAAGGTCAATCGAACAAAAGGAAAATAGTAATCGTAAAATCTTCAGAAATCGTACGGTAAGCCACTTCGCGGATATAAGGAGCATAAACAGAGAATAAATGTTATGCATTCACACATGAATATTACTGAATCCAAGTAATCATGCACAAAATATTAGTAAATGTTTTATTTCAAAAAACTCATATGAATATAAAAAAATTAAAGACAAATATTTGTTATCTTCCATTTAATTTGATTGGTTCTAAATTATTGACTCAAATATCAAACAAAACTATACAAAGTCTCTCACAAGTATCTTCCTTTCAAGAAGTTGTAACACAATAATCGGAATTTCATATACTTATAAACTTTTGCCCTAATATAATTCATATGAAATACGAATGCTGATAAAACTAAATTTTGGTAAATTATTAGACTATAAAAACATTTTGACTATTTTTTGTTCAAATTTTAATCGTTTTTCAGCTACAATGAAACAAGACCTCTGAAAATTACAGCCAAATTTTTATACGAGTTCTTGCTGTTACGTTTTTTATTCAAACCAATATATTTATTAATACACATTTCTTTCCATTCCGTCTTGCGTAAATATTTAACAGAAATCCAAAAGCAACTTTTCACTTTCCAAAGTTAATGTCCTCTTATCTCAACTCTCAGTAGAGAATCAATTTAAAGTTAGCTAACTACTGAATATACTCCCCCAGATAAATTTTACTTCTAAACAGTTTACGTTGTCTCATCTTTGAAAAACTTACATTTATTCAAGTTAACAAGAAGCAAAGGTTTTATGAAGACTGAAACGAAATTTGTGTTTTCTCTTCTTTCGTTGTATGATTACTTTATGCAAGGGCCTTAACGAAGGATATTAAATTAGACCTGCGGGCGTGACCACCAGATTTTAATTCTGGAGTTTCATTAGAGCAATCACATTTCTCCGAATTATGCAAAAGTTCTCAGAGCAATGCAACTTGCCTACTTTGTCGAACGTAAATTACATCTCGATTCAAATTAAAAAATCTAAGACAAACGCCAATATGAAAATCACACGTGGTATTTTAAAAAATAATTATGTCTAATGGTCTTTTCTGATTTATTTGCATTCTTACATTCCTAATTCCATGAGATAAAAATTTATTTCTATATAAGTGACATTATGGCACACATAATCAATAGATATATCGAATACAGCAAATTCTGATTTAAACTAGAGAACATAAATAAACAACGGTCAATACCCATTTAAGTATTTTAGAATACTTTAACATGAAAAACATAACGTGGCAAAAATGTATGTATGGGAAAATATATAATATATGCTTAATTCAATCAACTAACGTAACTAAGTGTAAACTAGGGAAATCTCCTAAACTCTGGCAATCATTATTCTGATTTTGTTGTGATTCTTGTTTTAGAATTTTAGGTTATATCAAATTTCAACATTCGGCGTATCATGTACATTTTTTTCCTGGTAATATAGATATTTCTCAATTACAGGTGTGCAGTTTTTGTGAAAGCTACCTTATTTTGTATATCCACTAGTGGATATACTGGTGTAGCAAGCATAATATCCATATGTGGTATCCTATGTATATTCATGTGTGGATCCACTGGTTGGATATCAAAATGTTGTAACTGCAGCTTTTTTTTTCATGAAAATAATTGATGCAATAAATAAATACATATCGATGTGGCCAGCACATAACTTTCTTATACTAGTATATATCATCCTGATCTAAAAAATTTAGTCTATTTAATCCTTCACTTACATCAATTAAATTTTAATAGCGTACCTTGAAATGTTTCATTAAAATTTTAAATAATTAATTATCAGCGTCCTTCGATACTGTCAATAATAATTCATGTCATATATTTTAATAATTTCTAATTCCTAACCCCATTTTATGAGGTCAAATGTGTAAAAAAATTTCAGTTTACATCAGCTTTATTTAAGTACTTGGAAAATATATTTTATTGGCTTGATATAATAGACATGGTTTATAATCTTTCATCAAGAATATATTTTTATGTAAAGACAAGTACAAAAAAGTTTGGGTCCCGTGGACCCCTTTTCAGCTGGCCAATTTTACTCAATACCGAATTTTTCATTGTCTTTGGACTTTAGAACATGTGTACTAAATTTGAAAGACTTATCTCAAAAACTGTGGCTGATAGCGCGATACTACAGACATGCAGACAGATTTTTTCCATAAACTTTTATTTTTTTCATTATAATTCATCGAGATTCGTTTAAAAATGCAATAGAAATTATTTAATCTTTTTCCCCGAAATCGTACCTTTTTCTACTTTCATTCATTATATCTTTTCTGGTGATACCACATTCACCAAATTTAAGGTGTCACTTAAAATATGGGAAGTCTCCCATTAGTATTTTTTGAGTTATCGCGGCCACACACATACAACACGGAAACCAACAGATATCATTTGGAAAATAGTCAGAATAGATTCAGAAGTATTCAAAACTTATGTCAATCAAAATTTCGAGGTCGAAAAAAATCACGATACTATTACTTTCTTATATTATGTACAAGAAAGTAAAAATGTACAAAATTATCACAAAATTTAACTAAATTTGGGAACAAAATTTCTGGTACCTGAGCACGCTCTTTAAAAATATGAATGGTGTTGAAGGGGTTAAATGCCAAATCTGGTATAATACCATGCAATTGCAGATTATGAAGTACCCTAAAAATAACTACAACTAAATTACCTTACAAACACTGGTTCGATTAGCCCTCTTAAGTACCAGAGACAATTTTGTACGCCTTCTATAAGCATATATACGTAAAGATGGTGGACATTTCGAGCATCTCTTATAATGTTTTCTTTTATTTTTAAAATTTGCTTATTCTTGAACCTATTTTCATAATAACTTTTGCACGACACTTTTCAATGAATCCGAAAAAGTAGTCTTTGTACAAAACAGGATTGAGGATACTTTTAGCATTTTTGCAATTTGCAAAAAAAAAACGAAGAGTCGTTTCCGAAATATTTCATAAAAGTTACTTTTTAAGTGTTATTTTTGGGTCTCTAGCTCTCTTAGGAAGCGATTTTAGACCTATGTTTATTGAAACTTTTCATCTTATTTTTAAGAAATAGGTGGTTCAAAGATTTACATGTTATTTAAAAACATCCTATATAGTATTAAATAAATAATGTAAATAATATTTTATCTTATAAGCTATTCCTTGCCGCGCATCTCTCACAGATTAATTCAAAATCGATTTTATTTATATTCATTGGACCTGCAGAAAAACTCGATCCAAAAATATGTAATCTTTTTTAAGTGAAATCTTAAAAACAGATATTGCCAAAAGCTATACGATTGAGTGATCTGTTAAAAATATAGTCTGTTGGTGGAAAATGTATAACATAAATAAAACTTGGCACTGACCTTTATAATACAGTATATTATGAATATCTAATTTTAAATAACGCCATACATTTTTATTATGCCAGTAAAGTCGGCGTAACAGTAAGAGAACCCTAGTGGTATGGAAAATGAAAAGGGGGCGCCGTTCCCTCTTTTTTTGGTTGATGCGTCGGAAAACAATATGTAATTAAAAAAATTGAATGACTTTCTTTTATGGAAGTTGTTTAAATGCTGCGGGCGCTTGTTCCGTAATAGAGACTACTTGGATGCTACACAATGTTTTTTTAGAGTAACAAAATCCGGCAGAAAATAAAAAACACGTAAGTATATAAAAGAATAAACGTACCATCATTATATGAAAATTACTGTTTAATTACAAATATAGAAAATAAAATTTCGCATTTATCTCCTTACCATAAAAGCTGCTTCACACTTGTGGGTATTCACCTTGCATTTTTGAAGCATTTTATTTTGAACAGGTTCATGCAATTTTAATGCATTGCATTCATATTGCATAACTGACTAAATTAAATAGAGTTCACAGATAATTATTCTCTTCTGGGCAACAAACTCAATGCACGTGTGTGGATTTACCCCAAGGTGTGTAATATTATTGCAAATCAGGAGACACTTTCAATACAGTTTGGATTTTAGGGCAAGTAGTGCAAAATAAGCATTAGATTTATGACATGACTTGCTCCACGCGCTTATTCCAATTTAGATTTTGGTCCATATATTAGGGCTGAGAAAAAAATGTTTAATCGTTAAAATAATTAATAGTCAATTAATCGATTAATTGATTATTGTCCTCACAAGAATCTATTAGTCCATTACAATCGATTGTAAATTAATCGATGATCGAATAATTGATCATCGAATAATCGTTTATAGAAAAATCGGAAAATCTAATAAACGGTAATCGAAAAACAGGTCACATTATCGATTAAAATAAGATGCCCCTAGATATGCTATTAGAAAATCAGATTGTTCTATTTTATATCTAATTTTACTACCAAATTGTAAAATGTTGGGAACAATGCTCCCCAAGTCGCTAGTGACGTAAGTTCTGTGGGGCCAATCTACGATCGGGTATTGTGTTATGTTTTGTGTATGTCTCTTTGGTCGTTGGATGTTGAGTTATTCTTTGTGCTTTAAAATAATAAGTTAAGCAATAAATTATTACTTAACTCTTCGAAAAATCGATTATCAATGATTGATAGTCGGATAGACACTAATATAGGAACAGAAAATTTCCAAATAATAACAATTTGCCATAAACCACAAACGAAAGACAATTTATTTATAGAATATTTTGAAAAACTTATTGAAAATATTGAATTTAATGGAAATTTAATTACTACCAGAGACTTCAACTTCGATCTTCAAAAAAAACATACTATAACAAGAAATTAAAAAGTATATTATACCAATGTCGTATATCAAATTGTTAGGTCACCAACAACCCAGAAAATAATTGACTATATGATTACGAATGGGAAGGACACGACTCATGAAGGGCAGTTGACTCCAAAAATTAGTAGTGATCATAATGTAATAACGGTAGATACCAATGAAGTACAAACAAAATATAAAAACGATCATATGCTAGTAAAAAAACGGATATTAAAAAATTATGATTTGAACTTATTTCATGATTTATTAATAGATAAATGGAACAATAATATTTCTAACGTACACATATTAGCCTTTTCACTGGTAAAGAATATAATCGAATCACTTGATGATATATACCCAATAAAGGAAATTAAAATCCAATCTAAACATTGGGATAATAAATGGATTCATGAAGAAATTATAGAAAACCTGACGGAAAGAGATTTAAAGTATTAAAAGTGTTCACAGATAAAAACGAAGACTGGGAAGCACATCGACAAAAAAAGAAATTTCGTTAGCAAAATGATAAAAACATGTAAAGAAAAATACTATAATAATGTAATTAACTCTCTTAATGGCCGAGAACTATGGACACCATTAAAGAAATTATTAACAGATGAAAATCCTGCTACTAGTGAATATATAGTATTTTTGAATATATAGGAATCAAACGAAGATATAATTGCTGACAAGATTAATGCATCACAAGTATCGAAGAAATTACCTTCAATATTAACTTTGGTAACACATGACCAGATTCTTAAAAATATTGAACAAAAAGGAAGTTTTCACTCATTTCAAACAACAACCATGGCAAAATTAAGAAAAATAATTGTAAATTAAAAAATACCGTAGACTGTGAAGATATCGACGCTTAAGAAACAATACCTCTTATCTCCAAATTAGCAGTTTTACAGGAGACGAAAAAAAAACTAAGTTTTCTTATTAATAGATATGAAACCTACATGTTATTTTTATCATGGAGGTCATGGAGATACGAGTTATTATTTTATTATTTGCTGTTATACGAGGTATTTTTTAAGTAGAGTTTTTGGTATCAATATTAATCTTGGAGATACAAGATATTGGGAACTGTTGGACATAAGAGTGGACATTAATTTAAAATTCTAAACCGAGTTTTGACAAAAATGGATATACGAGGTATTGTTTCTTAAGCGTCGATATGTTAACAGCCAAAACAGTTCAAGATGCTTTCAATGCAATAGGACATCAGTTTCTTGATGTAATAAATTTGTCATTATAATATGGCGAATTTCCAGAGGGGTAGATGACATCTTGCGTCATATATTTTCCAAAACGATTCTTGATAAAATTGTATTAATTTTTAGTATGATTGTGAGGTTAAAGAGAAAACCTTAATTTTCTCGAAAACTTCAACAGTTAGGTATAGGAAGTGTTATACAAAAAAGAAAGCAATTTGAAGGAGCAATCCAACCACGTAAAAAATAGGGTGTTCCATAAAAAACAGAGTTTTTCCCATTTGAAATTCGCATTAATTGACATGCCGTCATCAGTGACGGATTAAAGTATTTGCCGCTTTACGCAAACCTAAAATTTCCGCCTCTAATAATAATAGGAAAGTAGCTAATTTCACATTAAATAAAAAAGTGTAAGTTGTGACTTACTTAATACCTAAACAATAATTTCTAAATATGATAAAAGCGGCATAGTAAATTATGTCTATTCATTATTATATTACAAGTTACAAAGTTATATAAGTGCAAGTTGTGCAGTCGAGCGAATTTTTATTATTCTGATTTTGCCTGCCGCCACTAAAAATCTGCCGCCTTACGCCCGTGCGTAATTAGCGTGTAGGGTAATCCAGCACTGGCCGTCATGGACACCCTGTAAAATAGAATAATGTAAAAAAGGTACTTATACTTAGCATGTAGTATGAACTAAGAATAGTATAATATTTGCTTACCCAGCTTGGTTTCATAGGTAAATAAAAATTATTAAATTTCCAGAAAATGTTAAATAACTTGGCAACGTTGCATGCAAATCCAAAAACAAAATATTAGTGTATAATACTCTTTTCATTTAATAAAATGGTGATAAAATATATAGGGTGTTCCATTAAAAAAAAGTATTTTTTGTGTAACAGAAAATTTAAGCACCCTGTAGATTTCACAATAATTTTAAATGACAGATATCATTTTAAATGATAGATAAAGCTGGCCGAGGTCACCTGGCCGACAGAGCCGTCATATGACTCATATGTTTACATCATATCATAATACTTGAATAAGTACAATAAATGGAAATAAATTTTAACAGTAATGTTACATTTTATAAAAAATTTGTATAAATCTCATCCTTTTAAGCAGACTTATGAAGTAGTTTGGTTGTCGTCATCACAAAGTGGGGAAGATCTATAGTATAATAGCATCAGGTATGTTTCTACAGCTGTCTCCGTCAGCGATGTTCGTTTTGGTGAAAAAATATGTTTGTATTTTGAAAATGACCGTTCGACATCTACGGATGTAATACAGGCATAAGTAAAACAATCTGTGAACTCACTTAATGAAGTTGTAGATGCACCATCACAAATTTGTCTTAATTTGCTAAAATCAGGATCTTTCTGTAATACACTCTCGAATTTTTCACTAACGCGATTATTTTTTGCGTCATTTATAGCCTGTAGCTGTGTATTTACGTCGTCCACTATTTGCAGCGATTCCACTAACGATAACGAACTATTTTGCAATTTTTCTATTGCGTCGTGTAGTCCTCTATAATTGTTATTAATAGTTTTTAAATCTGTTTCAAGGGAAACGTCTTGAAAGCTTGTCTGGCTTTCCCTAACAGCTGCAGCCTCGTTAGGGTTGAACTGTAGTATCACAGCTTTTATATGTTGAAAATATTCAGCATGATAAAAAGCCGCTTTCAACCACGTTCCCCAACATATAAGAATCGGCTCTGGTGGTTCAGGGATACCAGGACACTGTCTGTGAAATGCTCGAAGCCGTTTAGGAGATTTGAGAAATACTTTTTTTGTAATTGCTATTAATGCATCTACCTCTGGAAAACATTTTCGAATCGTTTCTGCCACAAGATGTAACGCATGCACTTTACACGTAACATGTAAAAACCTACAATTGTCTCTTTGAAGAGAACGGCCTACCATGCGCATTGTCACGGCACCGTCAGTCACAAACATCAATACTTGACTTGAAAGTTCAAATTTTTCGAATGTCTCCAACACCACACGCGTAATTGATAGATCTTATCGACCTAAAAAACTTTTTGTATTTAATAAATTGTTGTATCACTAACTGTTCAAAGGTTATATATATATATATATATATATATATATATATATATATATATATATATATATATATATATATATATATATATATATATATATATATATATATATATATACACGAAAGTTTATTTTTTAAGAAGAATAAGCAACTGTTTAAACATGTCTACAAAAATCCTACTTTATAAAAGTTTAATTAATCCAATTTTTGTTCAACAATATTATTTAACCTGAACCAAAAATGAAATACATAAACTCCAAGTTATATAAAACAAAGCCATGAGAATAATTTTGAAATGTAATAAATATACACCTATAAACATAATACCAGAAATACTTCATTTCATGAATGTTAAACAGCTAACCTTTTTAGAACACTAGATATGATTTTCAAAATAAAAACAAATTGTTTCTAGACTATTTGAGAAATTAAATTAAATTTGTGAGAGATGTATACACATAACACAAGAAATGTTAACAACTTTTTTATAGACACTCCTCAATCAAACAGATTAACCAAAACGTTGTTTTATAAAGGTTTCATTTTATTCAACCAACTTCCTGAGAATATCAAACAATGTAATAAGTACCTAAAATTTAATAAAGAATTAAGTGTATATGTTTTCGAAAGTCAAAAAAATTTGAAGTGTTATATACATTGTTGTAAACTATAATATAACTACATGATATATTAAGTAGATATTTTTAACATTAGGCTCATAAAATTCTTAGGATAATTAATTCTCAAGGTACTTTATACATTATATTATTTAAGATTTGCTGTATTTTATACTCTATAAGTGTGTGTAATAGTTTATTTGTTAAATAAAGGGATTATTATTATTATAAGAGAACATCAAGAAATCGATTATCGATCATCCATATCAATCATCAATTATCCATTATAAAAATATCGATTATTGATGACTGATCATCGAAAAATTGATAACCGCATGATCGATCATCGAATAACATAAAACTCAGGTAAAAAAAGGTAAAAAAGCAACTTCAATTACACAGAACCAGTAAGTAACTATTGTATTTCAGATTTTTTGTATATTTGCAAAATGGTAATAGTTCCTCTATTGATACGTGTATATCCTAAATCTTGTACAACATAAAATAAAACTTAATTTTAACCAGGAGCTTTGAGAGGATTATACTATATAGATTAAAACTCAGTTTACCTGGATTAAAATTCAATTTCGCCGACTTTATTTTTGATGATGTAACGGTCCACAATATCTTTTTATCTGCTAAGGTCTTATTTCCCAGAAGATATTAAATCCGCAAAAAAAATATGTATGTATATATATATATATATATATATATATATATATATATATATATATACTATAATAAAAAAAAAAAAAAAAAAAATATATATATATATATATATATATATATATATATATATATATATATATATATATATATATATATATATATATATATATATATATATATATATATATATATATATATATATATATATATATATATATATATATATATATATATATATATATATATATATATATATATATTATACGTATATAAGAAAATATGCATCGCGTAAGGATTCGAATATCACACGTTTTCCAAATATTTACTGAAATTGCGGTCTTTAGAAAATATCACAATAAACACGAATTAACATTTTGTACAAAAATTGCTCATCAATCTTCTTTACTTTGTTAAAATGATACTATAAAAGCAGTTTATATAAAAATGTGATATACGAACTTCCATTTCGGATGTTATTATTATTTTATTTATGTAAAACCGCGAAATTGCCTTTAGTTTATTTTTTAAGAGAGAAGTCGCCTTTAATTTGGACCAAGGACGATGTTGACCCAAATTTCGAGTAAAAAATAGCTTTCTGTATATTGAGTGTGTGTACGTTTCAGCTTAAAATATTAACATACTCATTTTCACGCGGCTCGTGCAAAAGTTAATTGGCTATAAGAAAGTTATTCGTGTGGAACACGTACTTATTTTTACTTTTAAAGATGATTAATTATAAAGTTAATTACAATAATTATTTTATATTCCAGTTGAGGAATGTAAACATTTATATGCATAGAGAAAATTATAATGGAAACTTTTATATTTACCGAATTTGAAAATTTTTTCGGTGGCCACTAATATGCTTTTGCAGACAGAAAGAAATTGTCCCTATTTGAATTGCAAAGGTCAATGAGAAAAAATAATTGCCAGAGCCTGTCAACACTTTTATGGGAAAATTGATGTACCCTAATTTTCTGGGATCGGTAGTGGGCCATCTTACAATAAATTTTTACAAGGGTGCTTGCGCGCCATCTGGTCCGATTTCCTGTAATGATGTATCAAGTATGGCGGTCGTTTTCCCTTAAGTCTACTTATATTTGCATGGCATTTAGGAGGATTTACTTCAAATGAAGTAAAGAAATAGAGCAAATAAACAATTCTGGATCAAAATGAACACAAATATGCAACAAGACACCAACGCACATATAAATGCTGGTTGAGTATTTGAATATATAGGAAACAGTGAGCCGTCATCTTGATTGCCATTTCCTATCGCCTAGAGCCGATTTTGATTTTGACATCGTAAGAACTTTGGAGCTGGGGTCGGATTATTTATTTTACTTAACCTGAAATCTGAAAACGAATTCTACCATTTTAACGGTAACCGATATTTTAAAATATTGATATTTTTCTCAAGTACCTTGATGATTTATATCATCAAAGAGAAGTGATTAAGCTTAAATTGCGATTGCCCATTAGCAAATGATTTTTATCAAATAAAAGGAAATCTTCTTGACACCGTCGCGTATACCATTCGCAGACCGGTTTCTGGTTATTCTCTTCGACAGAGCGAAGCAGGTAGAAACAACGTCAACAAAGACGGTCTCAGAATTATAAGTCTCGAGATGAAAGAGTACTAACGATTTAATGGTAACTCCATCTACCAGTGTCAATCGCAATGTAATAAGTTGGGAATACATTCCGATACAGCGATCTTTAGAAATAAAGGTATAATACAAATTAAAATACCAAAAAATCCCAATGGAGAGGGTAAGAATTCATAATACAATAAATTGTAAATTCTTACGGAATTTTTTTGGTATTTTAATTTTTTTTATAACATTTTTCATGGAGAGATTATGTTTATTACTTACTTTACTTTTTTTCAAGAAATGTAAAAAAACAAAAATGTAATAAAAAAACCGCTGCAAATTATTTGGGGAACAGAACTTCCTCACCGTAGTAAAACTCGATGTGTGGTGGAGAGAAGTAATTTTTGACGTTTCAAAAAAAGTCACATTTTTTGACGTTTCAAAAAAGTCAACCGATTTTGCTCATCAACGAATTCAATCTCTTCCTTGACCTCTAGAATGTGTGTACCAAATTTGAAAGCTTTATCTCAAAAATTGTAGCTGCTATCGCGAACCACACAGACAGACAGACAGACACACAGACAGAAAATTTTTTCTGTCTCAAATTTTGTGTATCGTAATAATTCGTCGAGATTCGTCCAGAAATGCACTAAAAATTTTCAAAATTTTTTTCACGAATACATACCTTCCTCACTTTGAAGGATGAGGAAGTAATATCTGGAAAAATTGGACCAACTAGTTGCCTTTATTAGATTTCAAAACTTTTTGATGTGTGTGTGTCATATTTTTTATATGATGTGATGACTAAGCCTAGATTCGCTTTTTTAGCCCGTTTATAAACAACTTCTGGCATCGAGACAGAGATTTTGCATATTAAAATGTCATTTAATATTATGCACGAGTACACAATAAATGTCTGATATTTCTATCACTAGGAGTGAACACATTTGTTTTTGAGACAAAGTAAGTGAATATACGTTAATGCCGTTCTATTGTTATGTTTATTTTTGCTAAATCTATGCATAAATCAGAGATAAAGAATTTAATGATAACTTCAAAATATGTATTATCAAAGAATCTAACAAAACATCCTTCTAACTAATATTAAGCAGGGACCGCTCTGGCGTTTACGCCGCCCCTTACAAAAAATAAATTGCCGCCCCTTTTAAAGTTATTTTTTCTTAATAAAAGATAGTTTTAATTTGCAATAAAAACGTATATTTAAAAGGAAACAAGTATTAAAACTTAACATTTGGTAGAAAAGAGTATAAATTAAAATAAAATAGAGTTGCAGTACCTATAGATACCTAATTGTTATATTTTAAAAATATTTACTTAGTTTTAAACATACAGGGTGCAATTTTACCGTTATTACGATTTAGATTTTTTCTCTTATACCTAAACTCTAAATAGAAAACAAAAGGTAGATACATAGAACCACAGTAATACATTGCTTGTTTGAGTTATAATCAAAAGAATTTTCTTTTCTCACTTTTAATTCAGTAAATTTTTTTATTACCTCTTTTTTAGTTTATTTGATCTGCAATTTCATGTTGAATTGCTAAAATGGCGAAGCCGTTTAGTCGATTTTGCGTAGTAGTTGAGCGTAAAAAGGTTTTGATTAGTTTTAATTTGGAAAAACTTCTTTCTCCACTTGCTACTGATATTGGAATAGGCAGTAGTATTTTTAAGGCAATATTAAGATTTGGAGCAAAGTTTAGCATTTTTATTATTTTAAGAACATTACTTGGAATTTCCTTTTTGCCCAAAAGTGCACAAACTGCAGAAATTTCCTCTACTAATTCTATACCGTTAATGTCAGCTGATTCACCATCAGATAAAATATTTTCCAAATCTTTGCAAATCTTTATCAGTGTCTCTTTAGACATGGTTTTCAAATCATATATATTATATAGAGATTGAAAATAGTTACTATGGTGAATCAGTTGTTCAAATCGACTATCTAGTACGGTTAATGCTTGGTCAATAGTACAGAAGAAAAATTCTATTTTGTAATTTTCTTTGGGATCTTCGATTGGTTCGTCTCGTACCTCATATGAAAAGTTAGCCTTTTTTCTTCTTATGCGGTGTCGCGGCGTTGTTGATTCAAAATTGGCTTCACTGTTAATTTCATCGGCCAATTCTCTTGCGTCAATAATAATTTCATTGAAAGACTTATCTGATCGAAGATTTTTAAAGAAATTTTTGCAGTTCTCTAGAAGATCAAGTGCTTTTTTTCAAATCAAAATCTTTTGTTTGCATAAGCTTGCTTATGAGATTTATACAGTTTAAAATTTTATACCATATGACTATTGAACATAAAAATTTAAATTGTTTAATGCAACTTAGCAAACTCGAAGCTTTATCTTTTATTGAGATATCGATGTCTTAGATTGTATAAATGCTTAGCAAAGCGTCGTATATTTCACCAAGTTGAAATCTTAAGGACGTTAAAGCTTCTATCCTGCTACTTAAACAAAATTAAAAATATTGTACTCGACATAAAATTATTGTTTAGTTGGCGGGAAAAGAATCCTAAATCCCGCTAAAAACACTTCTTTTTATCCAGCGAGAATGTCAACTCAGTTTCATGTTTATTCATTTTAAGCATTATGTTTTCTAAAATCTGTAATTTAACAAAGATAAATCGTTATTTTGAAAATAAATTTTGGATAATAAAAAGATAGAAAAGGAAACAAAAAAGGAAACGACGTGACATATGGTTAAGGACAAAAAACCCATTAGGCTATGGTGATGCCCACAAAAAAAGCATAATAAAGAAACTAAAAAATAATAAGAAATACAGTTTTTCTTATGCTCTTTTTCATACCTATTAAATGAGGGTCAAATTTCTTAAAATGGTAAAGGTTAAATTGTTTAACTTAATCTCGAGTTTGCGAAATCACTTTATTCTCAAAAGTAATTATAATTAGTCATTTGAAGGTAGTAGATGATAAATGATAAAAGTTTCAATGGCTTTGGAGATGTTTTGGAGGTTTATTAATTTTGCAACAAACTGCTCTTTTCCAAGGACAAATTAAGCGTGAAATTTATTACAAAGTTTAGTACAAGGAGATCAATATTTCGCGCTCGATCATCAGTTCTCGAAGAATTGAAAACTAGAGAGTTATTTATATAACGTTTAAATTGAAGCGGTATTTTGTAGTAAGTTCCCTTCTATTCTTGTCTGATTAAATAAGCAATTTTTCTATAACTAGACTATCGCGGAGCGACAAAATAATAATAATTAATCAGTTGATCATATCTACCATCAACGGCGACACGACGCGGTCACATACCTGCAGCAGGAAATGCTGATGGCTATCGCGAATCGCTTACAGAATAGCTAGCCAGATGACATACACTAAAGAGGTAAAAATCATATTACACAATACTTTGTTTGCGACTTACGGCAAGCCAATCAAAAACCAGTTATGTGATGTAATAATATCCTTAAGGGCCCTCTATACAATGGTCCATCATCGGCCATCGTCACGCATCGGCCATTGTTCAAGCCATTCTCAACGTTCAGTCGACGAGCTTCAACTTTCAACTACACACAGAATGATGGGCCATTATGTATGGACACGCGTCGGCCACTATCTGCCATGTTCCATTGATGTGTGTTCAAAAAAACGACACAGAAGCTGTCGTCGGCGATGATCGGCCATCATAAGCCAACTAGGCCATTGCGTCCTCTACACGATGGTCCATCGTCATGATGGCCGATGAAGGGCCGATTTGTAGAGGGCCCTATGTTTGCAATTAGATATTTTATATTTGTTATGAATGTGTATATTTATTTATGTGCCTTATTTAAGTTTGTACGATGTATTTAAATATTTAATAAATGTTTTAAATTGGAATTGGAAATTGGATATTGAATTTATCGGACTTCTCTATAAGCTTACATCTTATACAAAGGTTGTGTACCTGAACATTTAAAAGCACACGTGGTTTTTTTTAATAAAAAAATCAAGTCACCTGGTGCTGTTATTACTTGACACGTGATAGATTTGTAAACATTATAAATAATATTTAAAGTGCATTTTAAAAAATTAAAAAAAAAAACTTAAATGCAACGTCTAACAAAATTGATCCTGATTTCTGCTATAAATTTAAATTTTTGGCAAAAGCTATTTCTAAATTTTTATATTTATCACCCTGTATGATCCCTAATTTTCAATGCCGTGATGTAGTGCTATCGTAGGTTCGCCCTGCCGTCCCTCGATGTTGGTGGTGGTACGTGTTGGGATGAGCGTTTTTAAAGCTTTAAAACCGCAGGAACTGAATTTTATTAATAAATACGAATACAATTTTAATCCTGTTTTAAAATAGATCTTAAGGTCTGATATGTAAAGTATTTAATTCGGTACATTTTAATTCCCTAATTTAAATTAGTCACCAGCTATTATGTTAATATGGTGCACGCGTGCACTTCAGACCGCGCCTGGGCTAATAACGTGACGACTCACGAGTATTATTTATACTGGCCATATCAGCCAACATCATTCGTATATTTTGCTATTGAATAAATTGTAAGAAATAAACAAACGCCAAAAGCGAGAAGATACGTTTTTGAGGATCTTCTCAAATACTTTAGCTAGATTACCTATTAAGGAAATCGGTTTTTAGTTAGCTAATTCTACTTTATCAAGACTTTTATAGACTGGTTTTATTAATGCCTTTTTTGAATGTGTTAGGAAAATCACCTGTTTTAATAGATTTATTTATGACGTCTGAAAGTGGTTCTGCTATAAAGTCAACAATACATTTTATTGTTTTGCTATCTTAACTTATCTAATCCTGGAGATTTTTCTGTTAAAGTACTGATGACTTGTTTAACCTCCTGAACATCAGTTTCAGCTAAATGGATGGAATTTAAAACTGGTTACATGCGCTGTAATATTTCAAGGCACTGTGATTTTATTTGCTAACTGTTTTCTTACGTTTGTGTAATGCGTAACAAAATCTTCAGCAATTTCTTGTTTATTTGTAGTTAGTTCTACATTTTCATCTTTTATTTTGTGTATTTCACTTATTTCCATTTTTGTTTGGCCATTCATATTTTTCACAACTTTTCATAATTTTTTGAGCAGTTACTATTCTTATTAATTTGTTTTTTTTAAGGAAGTTAATTTTAACTGCCTGTATGGTAATTTTCAAACTATCTCTGTATGTTTTAAATTCATCTTTCAATATCTGACTGTCAGGATTTTTTAGACCTTTTTATACATTATATTTGTACGATTTACTGATTTTATTAAACTTGTGATCTATGCATTTCTTTTTATCTCGTACCGTTTTAACGTTTTTGTTTCAGTACACTGACCTATGCAATTTTTTACTTTACTTACTATGTTGAAATTTCTTTCTGCATAAATTTCCTCCCATTTTAGATCTAGCAAAAGTATTTGACACTGTGCCCCACAACAAACTACTAGAAGACTTATGACATTATGGAATAAGGGGCCCAGTGTGGAATGTGTTCAACACTTATCTGACAAAAAGAACGCAGTATGTCAAAATAAATAATAACCTGAGTAATCCACAAAATGTCGAAATGGGAGTCCCCCAAGGTACAGTTCTTGGGCCAATACTATTTAACACTTATATAAATGAAATCACGAATATAAAAATAAAAGGAAAAGTTATATCTTATGCCGATGACACTGTTATTATATTTAGTGGTGATGACTGGCAAAGCACATAAGAGCAAGTTCAAAAAGACATGCAGAAAGTTAAAAATTGGTTAGACAGTTTTAAACTATCATTAAACACAACTAAAATAAAGTACATAGCCTTCTCAGCAACTATGGCAAACCGTCCAAACTTCAATAAAATAAACATAAAAAATCTAAATGAAGAAATAAAAGAAACGGACCATATTAAATATCTAGGCATATTAGTATATAAACACCTAAAGTGGGAAAATCAAATTAAATATTTAACAACAAAACTACGGACTCTTATACACAAATTCGATATACTTAGAGACATTTTGAACAAAAAACTAATAACGATAATTTATAAAAAGTTTAGTTGAGTCTATATTACAATATGGTATATCAGTCTGGAGAGGAGCATATGAAAATACAATGAAACAACTAAAAATTGCGCAAAATACCATAATAAAAGTAATGTATAAAAAAGAAAGATTATATCCTACCAACTTGCTATATACCGAAGCCTACGTAAGTAATATACATACACTATATATATTAGCCATATGCACACACATTAAGAGTCTATATCAGATGCAAGTGAAATATAGTCTCGATTTTACCACACCCCGCGAGTTATGTATAAGATTCTCCTTAATCTTAAGAAATATGATATTATCAGTAGGGAATTCTTACCGATTCTCGGCCTCCCCCCACTCCTACCCCCACCCCTAATTACGCTAATTACTCTAATTACCCTAATTACTCTAAGTGCCCCCCACCCCTGTAATTACCCTAAGTACTCCAAGTACCCCCCACCTTTGTAATTACTGTAATTACCTTAAGTACTCTAATTATCGTAAATACTCTAATTACCTTAAATACTCTAATTACCCTAATTACTGCAATTGCGCCCCTCTACTGTAAGTACTGTAACTACTGCAATTACTTTTCACCCACCGGTGTAATTACTCTAAGTACTTCAAGTACTTCCCACCCTTGTAGTTATTCTAGTTATCCTAAGTACTTTATCCCACCCCTGTAATTATGTAAGTACACAAATTACCGTAAGTGCTTTAATTACA